>OZ005653.1:151586925-152059425 GCA_963930645.1 Salticus scenicus
TGTATTGAAAAAAAAAAAAAAAAAAAACATGGAGTTCTTTTAAAATAATATAGTATTTTCAAAGAAAAGGTTTATTTACCACTACTTTTAACAATCTTCAAACTTTTCTAAAATTTAAAAAATGAAATATGATACTCTTTAGGTTATTCCTGTGCATTTTGAAAATAGCATCTGATTATTTTAGCGAACTTAGAAATGACTTTCATAAAATTTTTAAGCATATAAATAACTTTAAAGGAAAGGTTCATGGTTATAGTACTCTATGGAGAACCATATGATAGGTACTGCCACTTATCTTGAATATGCTCATTATATTGATAAATTTATTATGAGAGAAATAGGCTCAGAGGAAAACCGAGGAGGAACTTTACTTTCAAAAATAGACATTTTATTTGATAAATCTTTGAAAGTTACCTGGAGCATATATTTTTCGTACTGAATTTCAGATTTTAAACATATAATAAAATAAAAATATGTATGTATTTAAAAAAAAAAATGTATATATTATTTCTATGAAGGCCTTAAAACCATTTTGTGTTTTTTAAAATATTACTTATTAGTATTATTTAATATTAATTTAGGTATTATATTTAAATTTTAAATATTATATATTTTTAGTACAGTGTTGATTGAAATAGAAAAAACACAGCAAAAATAAATAAATAAATAAAGTAAAATAAATAAATAAATAAATAAATAAATAAATAAATAAAATAAAAAATAAATAAATAAATAAATAAATAAAATAAAAAATAAATAAATAAATAAATTTGTCATGTATTTATTTCATTTCTAATGTCTTGTTATTAAAAATATAAGGCTGGCAACCTTTTGAAAGGGGCTATGACAGCATCTGTCACGCTTCACCACAGGATTTCGTAAGAGCCCCTTTCAAAAGGTTAAAATAATAAATGTGTTTTAACAATCTAATACATTAATTATAGCAAAGAAAAAAAAAATTATATTAAAAGTATGCGTAAAATTATTTTAAAGCAGTATTGTAAGTTGCTCAAAAATTGACATTCATATAACTGCATAGTAATAGCGTTAAACACTTTGATAAAATAAGTACCATTGCATTAAAAAATACAATATTTTATAGATTTAAAATATAAAGAAAAATTTAAATGTTGCTTCTTATTTGTTGTTATTAAATTTTCATAGTGAGCTTTGTTTCTTGTTTCTGATAAAGAATGTACATGGTGTTATTTTTTTAAAGACTATTTATGATTAAACGTTAAAATATATCTGTTTTTTGTAGTTAAAAGCACCAAATTTCAAGGGTCGATTAAAAACAAGAAAGATAAGTCATGCAGTACGCTTTGATTAGTAACACTTTCCAACTGTACGCAATTTTTGTATAGAATAAGTATTAATATTCTTTGCCTACGTTATCGTAGGCAAAGGACTGAAACACATACAGATAAACTAATTGATTTTAAAATTACTCTTAGGCACTTTGGAAAGTGTTAAAAAGGCTTAACGCAAAAGAAAATGCAGCCGTTAGATTATAATTACAGCTTTTAAACTCTCTGAATATTTTACTGTAGCCCTTTAAATCTGAAAGTTAATCAAATTCTGTCTGAAAGTTTAAAAATTCTGTCCTAAAACGTAATACATTGGCTTTTTCTTTATTGTTGTTGTTGTTGTACCTGTAAACAAACTAGTTGTGCAGTACCTATTAATGGCATTTTAAATAGAGAACATTCCATAAGGAACTTGAGTGTATATATTTTTTAAAATTCTCAAAGTATTCACGGATGATAGGAGCCCTAGACAAACAGATAGAAAGGTAGACAATCGGACAGACAGATGCACAAATTGAAATCATATCCCGACTAAAATTATAAGAAAGTTTTAAAACGCTCATGTAAACAAAAGTGCAATTCCAGCAAATTTTTATTTATAGCAGCTCTTAATGTAACTGATTATTTTTGTGTGGCTCTATAAATCTAATGCTAACCATACTATATTACAGAGAAGGTACTCTTTTGTGCATACGAATAATATATTTCAATTGCGGAGAAAAATATTATCAAAATTTGGTTTATAAAAATAACTCTCATGCAACACAATGCTTTGGAATAATTTCAAGTGCCCCTGTACACAAACCAGTAAGAAATGGGCTCTATTTTACATAGGAAACATCCGATAGGGAATTGAATAATGTATTAAAATTTCATTAAAGTTTCTATACATTAAAGGTATTAAAATATGATTTGTAGAAACTCCTCTCATAGAACGCAATGCTTTCGAATACTTTTGGGTGTCTCTGTACAAAAACCAGAAGAGGTATCCATTCCATTTTCAATAGGGAACATCCGATAGTGAACTTCAATAAAATATATCGGTTCAAAGAAATTCCATAAATATTTACGGGAATTAGAGCGCAGAAAAACAGACAGAGAGACAGACAGACGGACAGAAGAACAGTCAGACATATACACAAATTGAAATTTTATTCACACTAAAAAAATGATAGAAAGTGTCAAAAACGCTTTGTGTAAACGAAAGTACAATTCTAGCAATTTTTTATTACTAGCTCTTAATATAACAGAATATTTTTGTGTCACCCTGTAAATCTAATGGTAACCATGCTATATTAAATGCAAAGCATTTTTTTGTGCATATAAATAACATATTTCAATTTCCTAAAACTTCGTGGAAATTAAAGTTATTAAAATTTGATTTATAGAAATATCTCACAAAGAACGCAATGCTTTGGAGTACTTTTGAGTGTACCTGTACATAAACTACTGGTGGTATGTAATCTATTTTATATAGGAAACATCCAATAGTGAATTTGAATAACATATTTCAATTTCATGAAGATATTGTACAGTAAAGGTATGAAAATATGGTTTATAAAATACCTCTCGTAGAACACAATTATTTGAAATACTTTCGGGAGTCCCTGTACACAAACCAGTAGAGGTATAAACTCCATTTTCAATAGGGAAACCGATAGTGAACTTTAATAACATATATCAGTTTCAAACAATTCCATAAATATTTACGGGAGTTAGAGCGCGGGCAGACAGACAGACGGACATTTACACAAATTGATATCATATTCACACTTAAAAAAATGTTAGGAAGTGTTAAAAACGCTTAATGTAAACGAAAGTAGAATTCTAGGAAATTTTTAATAATAGCATCTTAATATAACAGAATATTTTTGTGTCACCCTGTAAATCTAATGCTACCCAGCAAAACTTATACTGATGGGCTCGTTATCGCCTACAGCCGGCATCCTGCACTTGCCATCAGTTGCCGGTCGCCCCACATAACTCCAGCAGTGGGCCGTTTATGGCTGCCAGCAGTATTGAAGGCCTAAAGAAAAATGGTCGGTGGCCCAGAAGTGGCATAAACACAGTTGACCTTATGCAGGCTATCACTACAAGGCCAACATCATGTTTTATTATTAGGCCACAAATTATTAGGCCATAATCAATTTGTATGCCTAGAGGGCGCTGTGATTTATTCTCTGTTGATTTGAAAATCGCTCGCCATCTGCCATTTCATACGAAGTTTGTTCGTTATTGTAGTCTGCGGGCGTAGCTTAGCTTCGAGACTGAAAGATGTTAAATCATGAAAAAAGAATATATGAGTAAGTAATTCAATTATTAATTTGATTTTCTATTATTTTTTAAATACTATTTTTTAAAAGTGTTTGAATCTAAAGCCATTTTTATAATAAAAGGATTTCTAGAAAGCGAATATTCAGTTGATCCGTTTTAAGTAAGTTATGATAGTTGTTAACTTTCTAGTTGAATTTTTATTAACACTTTCCAACAAGGTTGAAAAGTGTTTATGACTTCGGTTTGTCTGTCTGTCTGTCCGTCTGTCTGTCTGTCTGTATGTCTGTCTGTCTGTCTGTCCGCGCTCTAACTCCCGTAAATATTTAAGGAATTTCTTGAAACTGATATATGTTATTCAAGTTCACTATCGGACGGTCCCTATTGAAAATGTAGTTTATACCTCTACTGGTTTGTGTACAGGGACACCCAAAAGTATTTCAAAACATTGTGTTCTATGAGAGGTATTTCTACAACCATATTTTCTTACCTTTACTGTAGACTTACCTTAATGAAATTGAAATATATTATTCCAGTTCACTATCGGACGTTCCCTATTGAAAATGGAGTTTGTACCTCTACTGGTTTGTGTACAGGGACACCCGAAAGTATTTCAAAGCATTGTGTTCTATGAGAGGTATTTCTATAAATCATATTTTAATACTTTCACTGTAGACATATCTTAATGAAATTGAAATACGTTATTGATGTTCACTACTGGATGTTTCCTGTATAAAATGGAGGGAATACCACCATCGGGTTATACACAGGGACACTCAAAAGTTTTCCAAAGTATTGCGTACTATGAGAGATATTTCTATAAATCAAATTTTAATAACTTTAGTTTCCACGAAATTTTAGGGAATTGAAATATGTTATTTTTCTGCACAAAAGAATGCTTTACATAGAATATAGCATGATAAGCATTATATTTACAGGGTGGCACAAAAATATCCAGATAAATTAAGAGCTATTAATAAAAAATTGCTAGATGTGTACTTTCTTTTACGTTAAGCGTTTTTAACACTATCTAACATTTTTAACATTTTCCAACAAGGTTGAAAAGTATTTATGACTTCTTTTTGTCTGTCTGTCTGTCCGCGCTCTAACTCCCGTAAATATTTATGGAATTTCTTGAAACTGATATATGTTATTCAAGTTCAGTATCAGACGGACCCTATTGAAAATGGAGTTTATACCTCTACTAGTTTGTGTACAGGGACACCCGAAAGTATTTCAAAGCTTTGTGTTCTATGGAAGGTATTTCTATAAACCATATTTTCATACCTTTACTGTAGACATATCTGAATGAAATTGAAATATGTTATTCAAGTTCACTATTGGATGTTTCCTGTATAAAATGGAGGAATTACCACAATCGGTATATGTACAGGGATACTCAAAAGTATTCCAAAGCATTGCGTTCTATGAGAGATATTTCTATAAATCAAATTTTAATAACTTTACTTTCCACGAAGTTTTTGGAAATTGAAATATGTTATTTATATGCACAAAAGAATGCTTTGCACAGAATATAGCATGATTAGCATTAGATATACAGGGTAGCACAAAAACATCCAGTTACATTAAGAGCTATTAATAAACAATTGCTAGAACTGTACTTTCGTTTTCGTTAAGCGTTTTTAACACTTTCTAACATTTTTTAAGTGTGAATATGATTTCAGTTTTGTATATCTGCCTGTCCGTCTGTCTGTCTGCCTGTCTGTCTGTCCGAGCTCTAACTCCCGTAAATATTTATGGAATTTCTTGAAACTGATATATGTTATTGAAGTTTACGATCGGATGTTCCGTATTGAAAATGGAGTTTGTACCTCTACTGGTTTGTGGACAGGTACCCCCGAAAGTATTTCAAAACATTATGTTCTATGTATTTCGATAAACCATATTTTCTTACTTTTACTGTAGACATATCTCAATTAAATTCAATATGTTATTCAGATTCCCTATTGGATATTTCCTGTATAAAATGGAGCAAATACCACTACTGATTTATGTACAGGGACACTTAAAAGTATTCCAAAGCATTGCGTTCTATGCGAGATATTTCTATAAATCAAATTTTAATAACTTTACTTTCCACGAAGTTTTAGAAAATTAAAATATGTTATTTATATGCACAAAAGAATGCTTTGCGTAGAATATAGCATGGTTATCATTAGATTTACAGGGTGACACAAAAATATTCAGTTATATTAAGAGCTATTAATAAAAAATTGATAGAATTGTACTTTCGTTTACTTTATGCGTTTTTGAAACTTTCTATCATTTTTTTAGTGTGAATATAATTTCAATCTCTGTATCTGTCTGACTGTTCTTCTGTCCGTCTGTCTGTTTTACTTCGCTCTAAATCCCGTAAATATTTATGGAATTTCTTTAAACCGATATATTTTATTCAAGTTGTCTATCGGATGTTTCCTATTGAAAATGGAGTGAATACCTCATCTGGTTTGTGTACAGGGACACCCAAAAATATTCGAAAGCATTGTGTTCTATGGGAGGAGTTTCTATAAACCATATTTTAATACCTTTAATGTATAGAAACTTCAATGAAATTTTAATACATTATTCAATTCCCTATCGGATGTTTCCTATGTAAAATAGAGCCCATTTCTTACTGGTTTGTGTACAGGGGCACTTGAAATTATTCCAAAGCATTGTGTTGCATGAGAGTTATTTTTATAAACCAAATTTTGATAATATTTTTCTCCGCAATTGAAATATATTATTCGTATGCACAAAAGAGTACCTTCTCTGTAATATAGTATGGTTAGCATTAGATTTATAGAGCCACACAAAAATAATCAGTTACATTAAGAGCTGCTATAAATAAAAATTTGCTGGAATTGCACTTTTGTTTACATGAGCGTTTTAAAACTTTCTTATAATTTTAGTCGGGATATGATTTCAATTTGTGCATCTGTCTGTCCGATTGTCTACCTTTCTATCTGTTTGTCTAGGGCTCCTATCATCCGTGAATACTTTGAGAATTTTAAAAAATATATACACTCAAGTTCCTTATGGAATGTTCTCTATTTAAAATGCCATTAATAGGTACTGCACAACTAGTTTGTTTACAGGGACAACAACAACAACAATAAAAAAACAAACAATGTATTACGTTTTAGGACAGATTTTTTTTTAAAGTTATATTTAAAAAATATTTCTACTCTAAAAATCATAGAAACATTGACATACATTATTAATATTCTAAAATATTGTTTTTTATAGAACATGATATGATTAACTTTCAGATTTACAGGGCTACACTAAAATATTCAGAGGGATTAAAAGCTGTAATTATAATCTAACGGCTGCGTTTTCTTTTGCGTTAAGCCTTTTTAACACTTCCCAAAATGCCAAAGAGTAATTTTAAAATCAATTAGTCTATCTGCATGTGTTTCAGTCGTTCTGTCTGTTGTGTGATAAAGTAGGCAAATAATATTAAAAGTTATTCGATACAATTGCGTACAGTTGGAAAGTGTTACTAATCAATGCGTACTGCATGATTTTTCTTTCTTGTTATTTTTATTATTGATTTAATAAATTTAATAAAATAAAAATTATGGATCTTAATTTATATATTTATATTAAATGGACGGGAGAATATTATTAGAATAATAATAAATATTTATAATTAATGTTTTATTTTTATTTTTTTGTTCCTTAAGTGTATTTAAGAAGAAAGCATTAGATTCGGGAAAATTTTCGACATCCGGTTTTCGATAGATTTTACACGTTTTGGGTTGTTCTAATGAACTTAATTTAAAAAATTGTCTATCTGTCTCTCGGTGTGTGCACAGAAATTTCTGAAAGTGATAGTAGTCCAAAAAATTTACTTCTACTTTTTTTTTTTTTTTTTTTTTGTAAATGTACAAACATTGCTTTCTCCACCCCTGAGGGAGAAGTATACCAGATAATGTAAATTTCCAATATGGGTATCCTTGAAAAGAATTTGTTAATATATTTAAAACGAACGGTTGAATTATATATCTGTGATATTTTTAAGTAAATTTATTGATTTTTTTTTTTTTTTTTTGACAAAAATTAGTATGTTGTAGCACCACAAAACTTTCTTCTACATTTTTTATTATGCAAATTCGCGTTGTGCAGATAATTTGATAAGATTATTTTCCCGAATGCATGCAAACGATTTTCATTTTAGAACAATGTTTCTTAATATCGAAAAAAAAAAAAAAAAAAAAAAAAAGAAAGAAATCAATTTTGTGCCAACATCTTAAAAAATGCTTTTTTTATTTAATTGAATATAATTTATAACTTTGTTTTAATTTACCACAAATTTGGTTCAGTTATTTGATTAAAAGGTACTGACGAGTTCTTTTGAAAAATACAAGTATTGAAAATTTAGTCCCTCACAGGCCGAGCGATTCCTCAACTTATAGAAAAAAAAATCCTAGTTGGTTGTTAGTTATTTAAATATTTATTTTTTAATTCATTTTAAAAATTAAAAAAATAATTATCATTTGTACATTTATATGAAATTTCCTCCCATACTGCGTCATACCGAAAATTACAAAGAAGTGGAAATATAGAGCTACGTATTGAGTGAATGATCCACAAATGTAATCGGGAAAGATTTTAATCATGGCCTGATCATATTAAGTTTGGATGAATTTCGTCCATTGGTTCGTGAGATACAGCGTCTTCATTTTTATTATTTTTTTTTATGCACACTCACAGAGAGAAACTTTCTAAAAATGGTTAAATCGTGTTCTGGAATCTCAAAACATGAAAATACATCGAAAACCGGAAGTCGAAATTTTTCTTCTTATAATACATATAAGAAAGTAATACTTAAAAAAATAAATAAAATTATTTTCTCAGATTTTGGTATAAAATTCATTTTCTTCCGAAATTTAGTACAGTATGCTTCTTTGAAATGAAAATTAAATCGCCTGCCTTCATCGCAGAAAATAATTTTAATAATATGTAATTTCTATAAACTATTATAAAAATAAAAAAAAAGTGCTAACCATAACAAACTATTTCATTAGTATAATAATAATAATAATTATTATTTTAATTCAAGTAAGAAAAATAATTTCACATTCAGAAAACTGAAATAGTTCCCCCATCAATTTTCCGTAACGAATAAGAATATTTTCATGCATCGCTAATAAATGAATCACAAATATTTATTTTATTATTTTTGATTGGAAACATTTTTTATTGCATCTTTAAAATCTATGTTGATTTGTATTTTTAACGTTGTATAAAAATTTTTACGTGCGCTGATAAGAAATTTCTCCTAGACTGTAATGTATCAAAATTTTTTTTATGAATTTTTATACTCAAATCATTTGTGCTACCTGTACAACTTTTTATGACAAGCTTCCTACAATAAATCTGGAAAACCTGTAATAACATATATGAGTTTTATGGAATTCTAAAAATATTTAAAAAAAAGGAAATTATAGCGGATCGATGAACAGAAGTCTAAGCAATTTTATATTTTGTTGAAAAATGGAAATAAACACACTCCAAAATATATTTGAAGTAAAATTATACATTATATAAACAAGTGAAATTCTTTTTCTTGAATTTTTCCATGCATAAGAAATACTACATACACGCGCACACTTATATCTCTGATTACACATTAAATCAGAAAACCAGCTGTACTTAAAAACAACATGTAACTGATAGTTGCCGCATCAGCGTTTATTTGGGTTGGCTATTGGGCAGGAAGGAAATTTGTTTATCAAGATCCAGTTGAAGAGGAACAGTGTTCACAAAGTAAAGGAGAAAAAATGTAGAAGAAAAGTCAATTCATCAATTATTTTTAAATGAAAATTATTGTAAGTATGTAAGTATACATCTAAAAGTTTTTAGGTGTAATACATGTCATCATTGCGTGAATATTATAAAGATTCATGGAGTGCAACCTATATTTTTTAAGGAGCTATAAAGGGGGATATTTATTTATTAACAGCTTAGATATTAAATTATTTGAAGTACGCTATTAAACAAATTCTTCAATAAATAACGATTTCTATCTGAAATTATGCCAGGATTTGTGTAGAGAAGTATCTATGTGCCTGTCTGCGCTCTAGTGCTCACACTACTGTGCGGATGGAAAAGAGGTGCCGTAGGCAGCGAGTACCCGAAGCGATGTTTAGAGCAATTTCAATAAGATATTTTTAGTTTTTCTCTCTTTTTTTTCTTTTTTTAAATAATGTGATGTAAAAAATAAATACTGGTCCAATTATTTTGAAAATTCATTTAAACATAGTGACCAGCAAAGCGGGCGTAACCTGCTAGTTATTTTTATTATTATAAATTTCCATAATCCGAATACTGTAGATAATGGAAGCATTGTATTCGGTCAAAAATTTCGACATCGAGATTTCACCTAATATACCTATTTTAAGGTCTCCTGAGTCAGAAAAGTGGTTTTTGGCAAGTGGTCTGTGTGTCTGTACTGTATATATGTCAGTATGTTTCTGGAAATTTTCTGACTATCATATCTACAAAACTGATAAAGAACGACGAACTTCTGAATTAAGATAGGTATAGTGTATAGATGATTTTTCCAGCTTTTGTTGAAAACTGGACATTTGAATTGGCTATATCTCAAAAACTGGCGAATTTCTTCAAAGTTATATAAAATTTGTTTTGGTTGTCCTTTTGTATGTTTTAGTTCAGGGAAATTGATAAACGTTCTATAAAGATAAGTCAATTTTAAGATTCACGAATGCTTTCTTTTAAAAACAGCTTTATAAATTTTCTTCAAACTCGCTATATTAATTCCTTTTTAGATATCATTTCGTAAGTAATTGTTATCTTACGGTGAACAGATGAGTTTACTAAGTTTTGTTGAATATTGTCAGTGGGATCAACAAAAGATATCTCATAGACGGCTTTAACTTTCTTCAAATTTGCTACATAAACCTATTTTTACTCGTTCTTTCGCATGTAATACTTGCTAGCTACAGGGAAGATGATAAAAGTCCTTATTAGGTGGAATCAATTACAAATATTGAAAATGAGTGTTTCAAAAAACTGCTCTTTTTTTTTTTTTTTTTTTTTTTTTTTTTTTTTTAAATTCTGTGTGTGAACTCTCTTTTTTATACCTTCACGACGTGTATATCAATTTGCTTTAACAGGAAAATTATTAGATGTGTAAATTGATAAATCGATTTTATGTTTACTTACCACTTTATTTAAAATAATAATAATAATAATAATAATAATAATAAAAAAGGAGTAAAATAAAATATATGCAGTAATAACTGATAAAAGTCGTGCAGATGATTATTATTATTATTTTAATGTGGGTCGATTTGTCTGAACTTGTTTTACTGTTGTCGGAATTATTCAAATTTTATTTTCTAGTAATTTTCTTAATAATTACGAAATCCCGCAATTGGGAAGAAATTTTGTAGCCTGAAATATTCTTATACAACTATTTATTCTACTTTTTATACATTAAAAAATAGATATGAAAATAGGAATTTTGATATTAATAAAATGACAGAAAAAACGACACTATTTAAAAATTGAAATTTTTGAATTTGAAATAAACTTCTATCTCTAATCTTCGCTGTATGGCAAACATAAGTTTTAACTCAGTTGTCGACTTCCAAGATTTTGCAGACATGCTGATTTTACGCTAATACATTTCGTCGATGATATTATGATATTATGCTGAACTCGTAGTCAACATATCTTTTTCTGATGATGCTTAATTATTTTGTGTGGAATCATGCTTAATTATTTTGAGTGGAAACGACTGGTGTGTTTTTCATAATTATATATAAAGTTTACATACTTTCTTCATCCTTCAACACTATTATTCCTGTCATTTTACTAAATGTTCTCTGAAACCTTTCTAGCATAATTTATTACTTTAATATATTAAAGATAAACTTATCTAAAACAAGATAGAGAGAGAGATTGATTTTAAAACATATACTTACGACAGCAAAAAAATGTAATGAAGAACTGATGTTGAAAAAAATAAATAAAGAACTTTCTAAATTTATAAAGTTGTAAAAAACATTAATAATAATAATAATAATAAAAGTTTCAGGTCTAAATGATTCCACGACTATTCATTAAGTGAATAAAGTAGGCACGGGTGAAGTAGTTATATATAGCGAGGTATTGCTCTTTTATACATTTGGAAATATGACTAACTATTTATTATTAAATAAAATTTTTAAATTTGGAAGTGGTGTTTAAACTCTACAATAACATAATTGCCTCATAGGATTGAAATAGCGCTAATAGCATATCTTAATATTATATTTGGCGCGAAATTGTTTACAGAATTTTTGAGATATGAATACATAAATGTGGAATAATTATATTATATTAATATTTTTATACACTTTAATTATATTAATCGTATTATAAATTTATGATATAATAAATTTATTTTAAATATAAATTTATCATAACAGAGCGAAGTTCAGGAAAACTATTTCGTTTAATTAAATTCTCTGATACATGGTACAAAAACTAAAATGTTTAATAGATACTGAGATATAGTAAAACTGTAGTTTTTGAATAATGGTAGCGCAATTTGTCTGAATAATGGTAGCGCAATTTGTCTTGCAAACACACCAACTGAACCTCTCGATTAAGGCGTTGTCGAAGGCAATGGGAACCCGGGTCGAACATTGCGCAATAGACGACGACGCTGTCAAATTCAGCGAAGAATCGGAACTTCTTTACTTTAGCTGCTAATTTTAAAGTAATATAAATATATATAGATATGTATTTATATATTCATTTTCTTTTCTTTCTTTCTGTTTTTTTTTTTTTTTTTTTTTTTTTTTTTTTTTATCTCTTAATTCGTTTAACTGTAGGGACAGCAAACCGGACAAAGCCTGATAGTAATAAAAATAAAATTTTGTAAATAAACGTAATAATTGTATAAAAAAAAAAAAAAAAAGTATCAGTTCTTTCAGGCTAAAATAATACCACATTCTTTCGTCAATTTAACAATAAGCACGAATGTAGCAAATCATTTTTGTGGCACTTATGCCCATTTTGTTTCGCCTGATGAAGGGTCTTTGTGCTATTTTGACCAGAAACAATTGCTGCTACATTTTTTCTTTTCTTTTTTAGTTAGTGGTGCTTTTTACAGTGTTCTCTTTATTACATAGTTGAATATAACAATTTTTGTTTCAATATTTTGTAATTTTCACGTGTAAAGTTATCATTATTTATATCAAATAACTTAACAAAGTTAAACATATTGAAATTTGAACACGTTAAAAGAAAAGATAAACCCCTTCATCCCCCCCCCAAAAAAAAAAAAAAAAAAATGTAATGTAAAGAAATATTTGCACTGAAAACAAAATAATTAAACCTATCATAGAGCTGCATTTAAGGAAACTGGATCAACTGAATATTTCCTATATATGCTGTACTAGAAATCCTGTATGTATAAGTATAGTTTTTGAATCAAATACTTGTAAATAGTATTTAAAAATGAATGTACAAAATCAAATTAAATATTGGATACATAGAAAAAACTGGCTGCTACCTCATCAGAAAAAAGAACGAGAGAAAAAAAAAACCACTAATAAAATTAAAGGTATCACCAATAAAACAAATATACTAGCTATAAACAAATCACTGCTGGCCCATTGATGGGAAAATATAAATAGCCAATGAAGACTGTCGGCAGTAATATAATTTTTTATGTTTGCCACAGCAGGCCCACTGCAGGCTGCCAGCAATAACATAGAAAAATGATGTTTGCCACCAGGTAGCCCAACACTGGCACACTAACAATTTCCAACCTAATGTCGGTTACCAACAGTGGCCCATTACCTATTTTCATGCTACTGCTAGCTGCCAGCAGCGATCCATTCACTGGCCCACTTATTTATTTTTAACTTACTGCAGGCTGCCAACAGTGGATCGATTGAATATGGCCTACTGACGGCCGGCGTAACATATTCCCTACGGCACCGTCACTTCTGCCACAGACGGGCCAGCTGCAGCTACTGTTGTCAACCAGCACTTGGCCTCGTGTTGGCCGTCATCTGTGGTTTTGCTGGGTAATCATGCTATATTCTACGTAAAGCATTCTTTTGTGCATATAAATAACATATTTCAAATTTCTAAAACTTCGTGGAAAGTAAAGTTATTAAAATTTGATTTATAAAAATATCTCTCATAGAACGCTATGCTTTAGAATAATTTGAGTGTCCTTGTATTTAAAACATAGTTGGTATTTAATCCATTTTATACAGGAAAAATCCAACAGTGAACTTAAATAACATATTTCAATTTCATTAAGATATGTGTACAGTAAAGGTATGAAAATATGATTTATAGAAATACCTCACATAAAACACAATGCTTTGAAACACTTTCAGGTGCCCCTGTACACAAACCAGTAGAGGTATAAACGCCATTTTCAACAGGGAACGTCCGATAGTGAACTCGAATAACATATTTCAATTTCATTAAGATATATGTGCAGAAATAGTACGAAAATACGATTTATAGAAATACCTCTCATAGAACACAATGCTTTGAACTACTTCCGGGTGTCCCTGTATACAAACCAGTAAAGGTATAGACTCCATTTTCAAAAGGGAACATCCGATAGTGAACTTGAATAACATATATCAGTTTCAAGAAATTCCACAAATATTTACGAAATTAGAGCGCGGAGAGACAGACAGACGGACAGACAGACAGACAAACCGAAGTCATTAACACTTTTCAACTTTATGGGGAAGGGTTAAAAATGTTAGAAAGTGTTAAAAACGCTTAATGTAAACGAAAGTACAATTTTAGCAAATATTTATTGATAGCTATTTATATAACTAAATATTTTTGTGTCACCCTGTAAATCTAATGCTAATCATGCTATATTCTATGCAAAGCATTTTCTTTTGCGCTTATAAATAACACATTTCAATTTCATAAATCTTCGTGCAAAGTAAAGTTATTAAAATTTAGTTTATAGAAATATCTCTCATAAAACGCAGTGCTTTGGAATACTTTTGTGTGTCCCTGTACACAAATCAGTGGTGGTATATGCTCCATTTTATACAGGAAACATCCGATAGTGAACTTGAATAACATATTTCAATTTCATTAAGATTTGTGTACAGTAAGGGTATGGAAATATGGTTTATAGAAATGCCTATCAAAGAAAACAATGCTTTTAAATACTTTTGTGTGTCCTTGTACACAAATCAGTGGTGGTAGGTACTCCATTTTATACAGGAAACATCCGATAGTGAACTTGAATAACATATTTCAATTTCATTAAGATTTGTGTACAGTAAGGTTATGGAAATATGGTTTATAGAAATGCCTCTCATAGAATACAATGCTTTGAAATACTTTTGTGTGTCCCTGTACACAAATCAGTATTGGTATTTACTCCATTTTATACAGGAAACATCCGATAGGGAACTTGAATAACATACTTCAATTTCATTAAGATTTGTGTACAGTAAGGGTATGGAAAATAGGGTTTATAGAAATGCCTCTCATAGAACACAATGCTTTAAAATATTTTAGGGGGTCCCTGTACACAAACTAGTAGAGATATAAACTCCATTTTTAACAGGGAACATCCGATAGTGAACTTGTATAACCTATGTCAATTGCATTAAGATTTTTGTACAGTAAAGGTATGAAAATATAGTTTATAGAAATGCCTCTCATAGAACACAATGCTTTGAAATATTTTCGGGCGTCCCTGTACACAAACTAGTAGAGGTATAAACTCCATTTTCAACAGGGAACATCCGATAGTGAACTTGAATAACATATATCAGTTTCAAGAAATTCCATAAATATTTACGGGAGTTAGAGCGCGGACAGACAGACGGACAGACAGACAGACAAACCCAAGTCATAAACACTTTTCAACCTTGTTGGAAAGTGTTAATGAGTCAGAATATTACAGTTGCAGGTTAAAATAATAATCATAAGGAAATATATTTTTTTTATAACTTGGTTTTTGCACCTTGTTAGGGTAAGGTTGGGAAGTTGGATTTTCATAAACCATCTGGGCTGACATGCCGAGAGCTAAAAAGTGTAGATTGGGAACAATGATTATGAAACTTAGCAACTATTTTGATTTGAAAAAAAAAAAAAAAAAAAAAAAAAAAGAGCTGATATAACTATTTAAAGTTTTTAGTGTCGAAAGAATACTACACGAAATGAACGAAAGTTTGGAGCGTGTTTATTCCGAAACTAACCGGTGTTATGTGAACCTGGCGGTACTAAAAGTAAATACTTCTGTGATAAAAAATAACTGAAAACAAAGTTAAACTCCTCCGAAATTCAATAATCTTTTCCAGTTAGAGAATTTCATCTCAAGAGGGGCAGCTGTTTTATTCATCCTGCGACGATCTTATGCATGAATTAATTAATGTTAACACTAACTCCTCTCCTACTACCCGTATGAAGATGTATACAGCTGTATCCAAGACGGTTCATTGTGTGGGTGCCACATTGTGTGCTTTTGTTGATGGTGTTTTGGCTCATCAGAGGTTCTCTAAGCTTGGGGACTGTAACAATGTTTTCCAGGCTTAAAGTCTACCGCACTTTAGAAGCTTTAGAAGGAAAAAAGCGGTGAAAAAAAGTTAAAAATCCATAGAAAAAACATGGGATGAAAACGAATGACTAGAAAATGTCACCAAAGAGCGGGAAGGGACCTGTGTTGAGGCTTTGAGTCTATTGTCTACTCTATCAGCCAAACTCTAATTTTTCCTGAGCCCATTCAAAAATTCATGCCTACAGTGACAGTATGTCAAGTCTAGAGGCAGGAAATTACTTACAGAAATGGGAGCCAAGGGCAAAATTATTATATGGGGGCTTTTTTTTTTTTTTTTTTTTATATATAATAAAATGTTTAAAGTGAATTTTGTGAACATGTAAAAAATTTTCAGTTTCAAAAAGCAGCTGATTTGTGGGCCCTTTTTTAAATGGGGCTATGGGCGCTTGCACCATTTGAACCTTGGGAAATAAGGCTGTGTCTACAGGCTCTGGCGCGCCAATCTATTATACTGAAAATCAAATTAGATCTCCTGGCTAATCCAGGTACTTTCTTGTTAAATTATGTCTCAGCACACAAAGGCTGTCTCAGCTCTCAGCTGACCAATGAAATAGTGGATCATTTAGCAAAACTTGACACTGAAAAGGGAGCTGTGGAATTCTCTATATCATTTCCTCAGTCCTACATCAAAATATGTATTAAAGCAGGGTTAAGGGAAGAGTAGAAACTATATTGGTATACTTCTCCCAAATGTACAGTCGGTAACAAAAGTCTCCGAACACTAGCAAAAATTCCTATATAAAAAAAGTGCACTTAATGCAGTTTTGTTAAATAAATCCTTGTCGAATCCTGTTTTTAGACTGACTAAGAACAGGATTCGATAAGGATTTATTTAACAAAACTGTATTAAGCGTATTTTTTTTATATAGGAATTTTTGCTAGTGTTCGGATACTTCTGTTACCGACTGTAGACTTACCTTTAATCTTTTCCAAAAGTATCAAATTATAACTTTGATCTTTCCCCAGCCATAACAGCCTTCTTATCGGGTCATAACCCGTTCAGATCATACCTCTGCAAGTTTCAATGCTTGTGTATCTCATAATGTGAGTGCGGGGCTGAGGGTAATGCAAATCACTACTTCTTCTCATGGCCAGTATAATAATCCCTGTGTAAAAACTTCACTTAATACTGCTTTGTTAAATAAATCTTTGTCGAGTCATGTTCATAGTCAGTCTATGAACATGATTAGACAAGGATTCATTTAACAAAACAGTTTTAAGTGTACTTTTTTGATATCGGAATTATTGGCTGGAGCTCGGATATTTTGCTTCCGACTGTAACTCTTCCTCCAGAGCAGTCACCAGATTTCCCGTCATGGTAGTAAGTAATCTTAACATAATCCTCCAATCAACGTTTCCTGAGGCAGTGAAATTTCTCCTAAAATTAAAGCCTGCATTAGACATCTGCGATTTAGCAATTCTTAGACTTCTTAAAAAAAAAAAAAAAAAAAAAAAAAAAAAAAAGTATATATTTATTATTTCCAACCATGAACTTAATCATTTCATAAACAAAATATTGGATTTTCGCGGGGTGGTTTTAACCTGATAAGTAAAATCTGTAAATATTTCTCTTTAAATTTAGAACTCATTTGCTGCCGTGAGATATATATTTTCTTCCGGCCGAAATTGTATATATATATATATAAATTTCCATCCAATAAACAATAGGGGAGGCTTAACTTTTTGTAACGGAATTTTAATATTCCTTAGTGATGCGTCTGAGAACTGTTGTCACTAGCCCCTCTCTGGAGGTTAAATCGCTAAAAACTGCTGCATAGTTATGAATGACCATATTCTGTGTATTAATCTTTTAATATTTTATGATACCATTCTGTGGTAACCCATAAAGGAAGTGAACTCGAAGAAGAAGAAGAAAAACTCTAGGGAACAAAACTTTCTTTTGTTAAAAGTCTCGTCAGTTAAAATAGGTGCGACGATTGGGGTGACAATTTAGATACAATCTATTGCAAAACTTCCTTTTAAATATTTCTTTGTGAAATTTTCGCACCAACACTTCGCCGAAAGCTAGAACTTGAAACCTGCACTGAATATTCGTAACTGCAACTGCAATATGTTTCAAACCACTCTAATTGCATATACACTAATCTCACTGTAGGATTCTTTCCAATTTCACCAAATCGACCACGTAATGATGCAATCAACGAAATTGCACAGCAAAGAACATATACTGTGACCTTTCACTATTAATTTCTATGCACGTTTAACGTTTAAATTATAATTTTTTATTGTTAAGTCAAACTGATCATGATTTCAATATTCAAAATGCTTTTGCAATGAAAAGAGAGTTAGAAATAACGTTTAAAAACGAGAACGAAGTAAAAAATGAAAATAAAGCATCACAGATAATCATCCAAATAACTCAATGGTTTTGAAAGTTTAGTTAATTTTAATTAATATTATTATTATTATTTTGCGAAATTTCTTCGTAAATATTTACAAAATAATTGCTTTTTTATTAATCAATAATAATTCTTTAAAATTCCTTGTGCTGGTTCTAAAGTTGTTTTTTTTCTATTCACTTACTTTTAAAATATGTTACATATTCTAGTGTGTGCAGAAAAATGTATGTTAGAAGTAACAAAATTTTAAGTACCTATGGATTGATATTTTATTTCTTTTTATGAAATAATTGAAATTTGAGATCAAAATCTGATTTTATATTCCAAAATTTATCGTCGTTTGTACTTAATGAAAATTTAAAATATATTCTGGCTAATGCTTCTTTGACTAAATATAAGTTTTATTATAATCCAAAAATAAGCAGCAAGTCAGAAAAGATATAAAAGCTTGTTTTATTTAAATTACAGAAAATAAAACAATATTTTAGAAACTAGCATTGAATCAGTATTTGACAATAATCAGGATTCAAAAGAAATTTAAATTCTTTTTTTTTTTCTTTTTTTCCTGGAAACTACATGTGTAGAAATTTTGAAGAAAGACAAAAGAACTGATTGAGTATACTTTGAAAATTAACACTAGAACATAAACAATCTAAATGGCTATATTTTCTCAGAAAATGCAATTCTGATAGTTTAAAGATAAACTCAGATGAGAAGGTTGTAATAATAATAATAATAATTATAATAAAAGAAGAAAAGAAACAAATATACATTTAAAAAATGTATCATTTTAACCCCCCCCCCCCATTTTTTGACAAAATATTAAGAAAATTTTAATTAAGTTTTAAAATTAAATATTTAATCCCCATTCAGATACCCTATGACTTATTTATTCGTTTACTTATTTACTATTATTATTATTATTAATTTTTTGTTGTGCGTATATGTGTGTCTGTCTGTGTGTTCGTGGATTATTTTAAAACTAAAAATTAGATCAGAATAAATAGGAATGAATGCTTCATCTTGTATGAAAATGCAGTAGAGTAGTTTTAAATTAAGCAATCAAACTGAAACAAATTGAATAAGTTTGTATGAAAGAAATACTAACTATGATTGGTATTTCCATTATGTATACCTTATTATTTTTATTATTTTACTTCATATTGTGGATTGGAGAGGGTGCTGTTTAGCTCGAAAAATTAAGTATGTTTTTTATTATGTGAGACCGTTTTCTGTAATTCGAATATTGTTATTTTATGTTAAAAAATTAATTGTATCAATGTGATCGATAAACACCAATCAGAAAAACATATTTATTTTTATTTATATATTTATATATTTAAACAAGGAATGTCGAATTATTAAAAATAAAATAAAATAAAATAAAATAATAATAATAATAATTGAAATAAAATAATAATAATAATAAGTGCAGTATCTAATTATGGGCTTTATCATAATGTAAAGTTCAAAATAAAAGCAAATAAATAGTAATTTATGGAGAAAATATTCTTCATCATTAATGTGATATAAAATTTTTCTGTTTAGTTAAATTAAAGAATTTCTTTCCTAAAATATTGTTAATAAAGTAATTAGCATAATCGAATAATTTTACGTACGATGTGTTTATTGATTACGTGTAAAATATCACGGCTAAATTTAATGTCTTCGAGTCTTATTGCCGAATAAGCGAACAATCGCCAAATGTAGCTTCAAAAACTCTATTTCGTCAAATCCTATTGTGGGATTGGTTTATAGGCTGACCCCCGTTATATCTTTCTTTAGACGAACAAAAACCATTCGAACTCTGTAAATCATTCTCAAAACGTTTTAACGTTTGAATAATATTCCTGCGAAATCGTCCCCAGGAGCGCTTTCAAGGTTTTAAATGTACGCATTAGTAGACCCTCTTTCAATCATGCTATTTTTTCTTTCCGATGAGGTGCGATGAAATGACTATGCAGGTGGTGTAGTTTTATGCTTATGTTACTACCAAGTGCACAAAAAGTAGTGAGCATATTCTCCACTATATAGTTATTCACAGTTATGAGTCTTACAGTTTTCAAAGAAATTTTTCACTACCGTAGAGAATCAAGATGGGGCAGCTGCCTTAATATTAATAATAATAATAACAATCGTAAATATAATAGTAATAATAATGACACTAATAATGTTAATTATAATTATATTTATAATATCTCATACACTTGAGCTGTTGGAACAAAATAAAATGGAAAGCATTTTAAGAATCAGCAGCACCAAAATTAGCAGAATCAGTTCAGAAATTTAATTCACCACGCAGTAATCATAATAATCATAGCAATCTGTTCTTCAGTGTAATAAATCAGTTTAAATATCTGAATTCTGATTTTTTTTTCTTTAAACTGATTATAATCACAAAAGTCATTAAGCAATATTTAGAATTAAAGATATATATATATATATATATATATATATATATCGAAGGAATATTACGTGTAAAAAGTGTCAACAATTTAATATCGAGAAGTTCAAGGTGTATAATTTTAATAAATTTTAGCATTGTTACATGTATAGTCTTTTTATTCAATCTTAAAAGTGCGTTTGTCTTTTTTCTTTATCCCTTTCGGTGGAAATGAAATGAGATATGCATCAGATTTCGTTTAATGTTTAAAGGAGAAGAAATGATTTATAGAAATAATGAATAAAAGTTTTAGAATTTTATTTAGAATTTTTTTCTTTCTTCATCTTAGCAAGAAATGTACTATATTAAATCTGAAATTAAAAAAAAAAAAGTTCCCTAGAATTTTTTTTTTTTTAACTGATATATATAAACTGACTAAAATATATTTTTTTATTTCTTAAAAAAAAAAAAAAATGTAGAAGTAATAATTTATAAGAAGGAACATAAAAATGTCACACTACCAAAAGCAGTATCATAAATTTCACTTTCAACAATATTTCAGCAATAAAAAAATAGGCTATATTCATCTAGAACGAATAAGCGGTCACTTTCTAAATCCCTGAACTAGAAAAACAGATTTTTGAGCTAAGCGTACAAGTACAAGGCGTGCCAATAAGCTGAATAGATGAAATGGTCAAGAATTTCTAGTCTATACATTTCTAAATATTATGAATATTATGTATTCTTTGTATTGCGAGAAATTCTCGCTTGATTTTCAAGAATTGGGTCATAAACCAAAATTATAGTTGTTAAAACTCGCCTCTTGTAGTCTCATTTATTTGCAGAGATTTTAAATGAGTTTCACATCGATAATATAGGCAAACGTTCTAGAATTCTAAAGGGCGTATCAGATTCAGCAACTTTAGAAACAACCAATTTTTGAGCCGACTTTAGCGCCGATTTTTCCTCGACGAAAACACCGTAGAGGTTACAATAGTCGGGTGAAAAGTTGGATGAAAGAAGACTAACTTCTGACGCTTATCACTTTTCTTGGCGCGAATAAAATACGTAATGATTAGCGTTAAAATTCCTTTTCATTTGTGTAAAATATCGCATTATTATTTCTATTTTGATCTTTTTTACAACTATTGTCATAACGCCATACGAAAATAAAAACAATTAATTGAAAATTCTTATCATTTAACTGTAAAATAAACGTGCTTAACGATAATATTTCTTCTTCAAACCTCCACTTGAAGCGATTCCAGTGTTTCGCCATCTTGGAAATATGACGTATCAAAATAGCGCATCCTGATTGGACGAATCCGAGGAGAAATTGAGTATACGGACAATTTTATCAAGGCAGCTCTGAAAAAGTTGGGCAACTTCGGTCTGCGCCATCACACTGGGAGTAGAGACAATTTTTTCCGAAAAATCGGCGCTAATCAGTGGTTGGCTCTAAAATCGCCTGTAAAGTCGTCGAGTCTGATACGTCCTTAATTGGGGTTTCTAGAACTCGCTTTCAAAAAGGACTAGAATTTATAAGGATGACACGGAACTATTTTTACTAGTGCCACAATTTAGATTCTAGATATCAGTTACAGAAATTTTTCTCAGTGTTGCTGCACATACAAAAACTCAATTATGTCTAAAATTCTGTAATTTATTTAGACTTGTACAAATTACAAAATACTAATGACCTATCACTGAACTCATTATTTTATATTATGAATAAAATATGTTTGTCTCTTTTGTTGCTTTACAGATAAAAAAGTAACTGCAGAAGAAATTGGCAAAAATATTTTCTAAAAATTATCATTATTTCGATTTTACATTAATGTAGTAAATCAATTGAGCTAATTATACTTATTAAAATTAGACTAGAAAAACAATATTTCAAAAACAGAAATTGGTTTTTCGAAGAACATATTTGCAAATGATATATGTAATAATAATAATAATAATAAAAATCTTGGTTCTTACAAAATTTTCTGATGACAATGAATAAATGTTTAAAAATGATTAGGTGTAATTGAGACAACAATTAAAATGTTAAAGTTTAAATATTAAATAAATAAATATATATATATATATATATTACAAAAGTACAATAGAAAAAGAAAATATTAACTACATTTATAGACTATGAAAAAAGAAGAAAAAAAATACTGTCAAAGCATGCAAACGTATTGCAAGAAGATAAATTAAAACAGGTAACGTTAACGCAAAAATTCTCTGCATATTTGTTTATATTTGTCTTTAAATTTTGGATAAATATTATAAGAATGGGAAATGCTCGTTTTTTAGAGAATATATTAGCTTTATTCACTCTACATTTTAGATTATCATAAAAGAAAAAAAAAAAATCAATATTTATATTTGTAACGTAAATATCTATATAATGACAATTGCCTTGATGATTTCGAGCGGAAGAGATGCCTTTAAAATATTTAGGTGCAGTTAGTGTGTGAGGTTGAGACGTCAGAAGGTCACCACAGTTGTTTTAATTAAGCTGGATCCAGCAAGGTAGGAAGTGGGGACGGTTAAAATCACTCCGTCGCCAGTGACTCGGTGACGGTTGAGGTCGGAGTAGTTTTGTGCCGGCAGGGTGCTGCATTAAAAGACTGAATATTAGTTTGAATATTAGTTAAATTAGAAGTGATTTTTAAAAGTACGGATTGAAATGTAGTGAAAGGAGGGTGTAGGAAGAAGTATAAAAATAGAGATGGTTTTAGTAGATAGAGTGGATGTTGGAGGATCGTATAGTGGATGTCGGAGGATATTATAGTGGTTGTGATGAATCTTAGTTTGACAAATATTGAAAAGTAGAGTAGTGGAGATTTAGTGGCGTGAAGTTAAGTAGTGTTGAGTGTTGGTGAGTGTCTACTAGTTTTCGGAAAGTTCAAGCTGGGACAGAAGGTAATCCTCTGTCCCTTAGTGAAGCCGTAGTATTGGAGTACGAGTGCGACCGTCTCTACTCCGTCGACTATCTGCTGTGGTGAGATATTTAAGATAATTAAATTGTTGATTTGTATATTTTTGATTAAGTAATACGCTGACTGAGCTAAGAGCTATTTTCCAGGCCGCCCTCCCATTAATCTGGTTCAATAAACTTTTATTTGTTGTTCAATTAAAGTCTCTGGTTTTCCTAGTAATCTAAGTATTTAAGTTAAGATGGCGTTTGCAGAAACGCAAACGCCACAAGTGTCAGGTGAGAGCTTCTACCTTCAAAAGGAATTCAGGATATCGTTCTTTGTAATCTCTATGTAGATTATGGTAAAAGCACCATTTAAGAATCCGGAAAATTTGATATCTTTTTTAGTATTATCACAATCAGTGCAATATCGAAAATTACAGGAGTCTGCAGTGTGAAATGCTTTAAGACCCCTATATTGCTTAGTAAACGAGGATAGAAAAATTAGCCTTCTGGTGTTGAAGAATGGTTGAGGTGAAAATAATGGAAAAATGCTTCCCACCGACGCCTGCTCCGCGAGATGACTCTCGGAAAGAATTAATGAAAAAATTGATATCAGAGATCAGATTCTGATTTTTCATTCCAAAATTTGTTGTCATTTGAACTTAATGAAAATCTAAAATATATTTTGACTAAATATATATTTTATTATAATCCTAAAATAAACAGCAACATATATTTTATTATAATCTAAAAATAAACGGCAAGTCAGAATAAATATGAAATTTTGTTTTATTTAAATTACAAATAATAATAATAATAATAATAATAAATAATAATAATAAAATAAAACAATATTTTAAAAATTAGCATTGAATGAGTATTTGGCAATAATCAGGCTTCAAGACCAATTTAAATGCTTCTCTTTTTCGTGGAAACTGTCATGTGTAGAAATTTTGAAGAAAGACGAAATCACTGATTAAGGATATTTTGAAATTAAACACTAGAACCAAAACAGTCTAAATGGCTATATTTTCTCAGAAAATATAATTCTGATAGTTTGAAAACAAACTCAGTTGAGAACGTTTTAATAAATAATTATTATAATAAGTAAAAAAAAAAGAAAGTGAAGAAGAAAAAGTAAAGGAGAAAATATACATTTAAAAAATATATGATTCTACCCTCCCGCCCCGCATTTTTTTTTTTAATTTAATTTTTTTTTTTTTTTTTTTTTTTTTTTTTTTTTAAAGAATGTTTAGCTTGTAAAATTAAATGTTTAGTCATTAATAAAATGCTTTCTCATTTATTTGTTTATTTATTATTATTATTATTTTGTGTGTATATGAGTGTCTGTATGTGTGGGGAGGGGGGGGGGAGGGAAGATTAGATTATTTTAAAACAAAACATTACATCAGAACCAATAGGAATAAATGGTTCATCTTGTATGAAAATGCAGTAGTGATAGTTTTAAATTATGCAATCAAACTGAAACAAATTGAATGAAATTCTATGAAAATAATTCAAACTACATTTGGTATTTCCACTATTCATACCTTTTTATTATTTTTGTTATTTTATTTTACATTATAAAATGGAGGAGAGACTGTTTAGCTCAAAAAATTAAGTATTTCTTTTATTATGATTATTTATTGTTTGGGATCGCTTTCTGTAATTTGAATATTACTATTTTATATTAAAAAATTACTTGTGTATATGTGATCAGGTAAATACCAATCATAAAAAATAATTATTTTTATTTATCTATTTACATATTTGAGCAAGGAATGTCTAAATAATTATTTAAATAATAATAATAATAATAATAAGGTAAAATATAATAATAATAATAACCGCAGTATGTAATTATTGGCTTTATTATAACGCAAAACTTCAAATAAAAATCAAATAAATAGTAATTGATGGAGAAAGCATTCTTCATCATTAATGTGCTATAATACTTTTCTGTTTAGTTGAATTGAAAAATTTCACTCCGAAAATGTTATTAATAAAGTAATTAGCAGAAGCGAATTAACTCTACATACCACTTGTTTATTGATTACGTGCAAAACATCACGGCTAAATTTAATTTCGGCGAACATTCGCCAAATGTAGCTTCAAAAACTCTATTTCGTCAAATCCTATTGTGGGATTGGTTTATAGGATGACCCCCATTATATCTGTCTTCAGACGAACAAAAACCCTTCGAACTCTGTAAATCATTCTCAAAACCTCTCAACGTTTGAATAAAATTCCTGCGAAATAGTCCGCATGAGCGCTTTTAAGATTAAGGGCCCTAGCATATTCCCATCGACAGTTGTCACCTGAAATCTGTGACGTCACGCAACCCTCTTGTCGAAACGCCGTTTCTTGTCGAGGGTAAGACTACTATATAACAGGCTGAATCATTCGCCGCCATTTGTACGTCAAGTCCGTCATTGCTAAACTTAAGATTACTATATATTAGCCTCATATAGTCTCATATAATAATCTTATACGGTAGGTCGTCACTGCCAAACCTAAGACTATTATATAATAGTCTTATATAATCTCATATAATAGTCATATACAACAGTCTTAGTTTTAGCAATGACGGACTTGACGGCGAATGATTCAGCCTGTTATATAGTAGTCTTAGTCGAGGGTTGAAAGAATCGGTAGCATATTCACCTCGACTACTAACTTGTAATGCAGGTGACAAGAAAACTAGTCCCGCCCTCCTGCCATGACGTTTTGGAGTAGGATGGGCTTACAGAAATCTTCTTCTTCGGTCTAAGGACCAATGAAAATTTAGCTTCTAGTTTTTCATTTCAGTTAAACTCAGTAACTGTGATTACTTTTATTTGTTTATTTTGATCTGTTTGTTACAGATGCAAATTGTTTACACATGTGATACGCAATATAAAGCCTTCATTTCGAAATTGTTTTTCTTCTTTTGACTTTATCAATCGATTATAAAAGGATACATTACAAATGGAAATAATAAATAAAGCACCTGTGTTCATGCCTAATAAAAAAATTACAATTAATCTAAAACAAAAGAGTGATTATTATCATAAATGTACCAAATATTTGTTTGTACCATTACATGTTTAATATGTATTTTTTTATAAGAAATGTGTTTAGTGTGTTTTAAAAGGCAATATCATCTTTGATAATTCTTACACAAAGCGCCAACAACTGTTGATTAATACTGTTTTAAAAGAGTTTTTGATACTTACGTTATTAACCATACGCCATTGACGAAATATTTATGTACATAAATATAAACATTTATGATAATGCTATATATTTTACAGAATCACTTCTCTAATATTCATAAATAAATATAAATATTTCAATATGCATATAAGCTACATGTTGTATTAACAACATACCAGTGATTAATTGCTTACATGTGATTAATATGTAAACAACAAACTTTTTTTTAATTTTAGAAATTATGTGTATAATACATTTAAAACACAGTTTCAAGTTTATTCGTATTGCTAATGAACTAACTTAATACATGAATAAGTGTAATGTCTTAAAAAAGAAAAAGTGTTCATCAAATTTGGTACTGTAACTATCATTATCATCACGTATATACATTCTGTGCACATTCAAAAAAATACTAGGTACCACTATTTTTCTATGTATGAATCTCAATGTAACTCTAACCACAACAATCACTATTACACAAATATGTATGCTTTTTGCATACAACAAAAACTGAATACCATTACCTCACTGTGAATGACTCTCAAAATGCACAAAACTCAGTATCACATATGTATATACTCTTCGCATATGTATAACAAATAATAAAAAAAAAAAAATCACTGAATGCCGCTTTCTTTCTGCATAAAAGTCAGTGCCGCAACAATCACTATCATGCATGTTTGAATGCTTCGCATACATAACCCCCACCGCAAGAGTGCAGTCAATTCTTAACTATTATTGTATATATTAATAATTACAAATGGATATTATAATTTTTTTTTTTTTAATTTTTTAAATGTTGCACCAAAAATCAAAAGAAATTTCTGTAAAAGCACAATCTGGAAGAAAATATTTTGAAACTTTATATAATTAGAAAAAATGTGAAAGCCAGAAAAAAATGTGAAAGTCATTTGAATTTTTATTTATAAAATGTTATGGTTGAGTTATGCAAAATTTTTTAGGTTTAGTCAAAAAAATTACTCAAAAAAAGAAAACCATAAGCATATTTATGTTTTCTAAGTAATAGGTATAAAGTTCTGCAAAAAACAGAGTTTAATTTAGTATGACAGGACCTATTTATTCTTCCATATAAAGGCATGCAATAATTGTGAATCTTCCCCTGTCATCGGTTATTATATTCATTTCTTAAAATTTCTTTGATATAGTTTTAATGTAGGAGTCACTTGGTGGCTTTTGAATTTTTGTTGTCATTTTGCTGATGAATTAATATGACTACACAATTGTTTAAGTAAAGATCTTGGCGAGAAATGTCACAAGTTACAATTTTAAATTTCATAAAGGGGTTCTTTACTAAAGCCGTTCTATTTCTTTAGCATGATTTTTCTCAATTTTATTTTAATTATTACGTTTTTAAAAATGCACATTCTTTTCTTTTTGAAACAAGAAAAAATATATTTGCTTATCTATTTACTTATTTTTGGCTTAATTTTTTTTTTTTATAATTTTAAAATAAAATAGGATGGTTGGGTTTTACGTCGCACTAGTGCTGCGCAGATGGACAATTGATGACGGTCTGAGACACACCCCTAGAGGTTGTCCGGAGACATGCCATCACAATTTTGATCCTCCACCGAAGAGACAGCTTTTTCGATTCGGTGACACCCAGAGGTATAATTTTTGATGGGAACATGGAGGACATTGCGGCCATGACAGATTTCACGTGCACCAGCCACCATTAGTATACACGACAGTCTTTGGCCGGCTCGAATACCGAACCCGCAATCTTCTAATTATGAGGCCGGCGCTCTACTGACTCGGCTACCGCAGCCCTAAAATAAAATAGGATTTTTCACTTAATATTTTTTTTTAATAACACCCCTATCTCTAAATAAAAAATATCCATGACTAATTAGGACATTTTCCAAGAGAATCTATTTGCAAGTTGGCAAATAAAATATCTTTATTAATTTATATTTTTATCTAGGCACTTTCGGCGACCAGCTGGTTTGCGATCCTTCAAAAATCTGACTTTATGAAACCCTCGCTCGGTGGCACCACTCGTTTCAGGGCCTGAAACAGCTTTATTGACATATTATGCAAATAGTTTTATTGATAAATTTAACCACAGTAAATTAACTCGGTTGCGCCTGCGGTGCCCTCTTCTCGTTTCAATATCTGAAACAGCCTGTTCACTCACCCTGTTATGATCTTTGAAAATCCCGCTCGGTGGCGCATGCAGTGCTTTATCCTCATTTTAGAACTTGCAACAGCTTGCTCGCTCATAGTGCAAATAGCTTTGAAAATTTTAACTGTAGCAAATTTCTGTTCTGTGGCGACTAAGGCGCTGCTTTACGTTTCCTGGTTTGAAACAGCCTGTTCACTTACCACGAACCTTTGAAAATTCTGATTGTGGCAAATCCCGAACCTGTTGGGGCCTACGGTCTTCTAATCTTCTCCCGATAAGTAATTTAATCAGAATCAGAATTGGAGATATTGAATTATTAAAATGTCAAAGCGCCCTCTCGCAACAGAGATTTGCAATATGCACTCTTCTATTTCAATTGGAATGACTTTTAAAATGATATATTACCTGTGAAATTATGTTAATTAGAAGCTGAGATACAAAGGTAATATAAACATTGTTATTTAAAAAAATGTCTGATTTTTCTGTTGTTTTCTCTGAAACTTGCTTAACTGCGGGCTAAATAGTGTTAAAAATCCTTAATACGAAATGTGAGCGGAATATTGGAATTTGAAAGCCTGCATCATAATTAGAATTGGAGATATTGGAATAAAGTTGTTCAGGGTTTTCTGTGGTTTTCTCTGAAACTCCTGTACGGAATTTAACGGCTTATATCAGTTTAAAAGTCCGCAATATTTTAAATGATGTATTATAAGTAATTTAATCATAATTAGAAATCTAGATATTGAATTATTAAAATATCAAAGCGCCCTCTGGCGACCGAAATTTTAAACATATACTCTTCAATTCCAACAACTTTTAAAATGATATATTACTTATGAAATTATGTTATTTAAAAGCTTACATACAAAGGTAATATAAACATTTTTATAAAAAGATTTCAGTCTGACTTATCCGTGATTTTCTCCGAAACTTGCATAATTCTGGCCTATATAACATTAAAAATTCTTAGTACGAAATGTGAGCGGGAATCGGGATTCAAAACTCTCTAAAATATAAAAGAATAAAAAAGTTCTGGGTTTTCTGTAGTTTTCTCCAAAAGTTTCATGCAGAATTTGAACGGTTTATATCACTTTAGCAGTCCTCAGTAAAAGTACTTTAAAGTATATTTCGAATTATGTATTACATGTAATATTAATGAATATCTTTGATATATTTTGCACTCGGAATGGTTAATCTATCAAGGGCGATTGACATTTTAATTAAAAATTATAACAATCAAATGTATGTAAAACTTTTATAATCTAATTAATAGTAACAAAATTATAAATTTACTGTAATTATAATTTTATTATTACAGAGCAAGGGTTAGGAAAATTGTGTTACTAGGTGTTGCTAATACCTGGTGCCAAAACTAAAGTAATTAATAGATGATGAGATATAGCCATCTGGAAAAACGTAGTTCTTGAATAATAGTATATTGCATCTTTCAATCGAGAAATACCCAGACTGAAGTGCCTGAGTAAGGCATTACCGCAGGCAGTGGGAACTTACAGAGGTAGCATAGACAGTAAAAATACTGTTAAAAAGCAGCAGGTACCTGAAGCGAGGTTCAAAAAATTTTCACGGATGTGATTTAAGTTTTTATTTATGAAGTTATAGAATAACAGTGATTTATTTTAATTTATTTAAATATTGATCAGCAAAGTGGGAAAGCCTGTATAAAATTATAAAAAAGCACCACAGAACTGGCGTCAAAAAGTTATAAGTACAAAACTTTGAATAAACACCATAAAATACTATAATTGCAACAATTGTTTCAGGTTAAAATAAGACATGACCCTTCCTCAGGCAAACAAAGTAAGCACGAGTGCTGCAATCAAAGTGGCTACACACAAAACTGATTTAAATGAAAGCAAATAAAGTCGAATTTAAATAAAAATACTGGTGTGACCAGAATTATAAAAAACAATGAATAAAATAAAAATAAGATTACCACGTTAATCGCCATGTCAGTCATATGTGTCTGACGCATTTTTAACTAGGAAATAACCCTAAAAGGAATATGATATACGCCGAGTAATTATTAACACGTTAATCGCCATGTCAGTCATATGTGCCTGATGCATTTTTAACATGAATTTTAAACTAAATTGTCTAATGAAGTTACCATGGCCCATGTGAAAATTTTTCCGATATTATCGTGGCGATTAACGTGTTAAATAAAACCGAAAAAATTTAAAGCTAAATGTAAAACAATGTTACATGAGTAATTTCCAAGCATCAGGCAAGAACAGAATGGAAGAAAAATCTTGTTAATAATATTTCTTCTGCTCCGTTCTTGTCTGATATTATCCCTTGTGACATTCATTGGCTTCACACTAAAAACAGACATTTAATACTTTTTATGCAAATATTTTTCAATACTATTTTCCTTTCCTTACTTTAAATAGTTTTCGGACTTTTGGTTTATCTCTTTGGTAGATAGCAGCAGTATAGTAATCTTATACCTTTCTAATTAATTATACATGAGTGGAAATTAGAGAAAAATTGAATCGTCTTTCAGAGAAGGTTTAACCGTTTTGGGACGGGTGTAACATGAAATGACTGCAAAATGTTCCTTCCCACTCGGGTGTTTAACATATGACACATCCTATAAATTCTGGCTGTGGGCAGGCGTATCATACCAAACGTTCTATTTAAATATGATATGCTCGTCCAGAGAAATAATTTAAAGGCTGTATCACATATAACATGCTCATCCCAAAAGAGGTATACATACAAGACATGTCACAGAAAGCATAAAAATTTTAAACCACTAGAGATATCAAGTAAAGGGTTTCATCGAACCAAGTACTGAAAATGCAGAAAGCATGATTTACATAAAATAAAATTTATTTTATAAAAGGGCCATCTGTTTTATAGATTATTTAAATTTTAATGGAGTAAGGGCTCTTAATTTTGTTTGGCTCAACCTGAATATACAAAACAACACAACATTTCCACTTTTAACACGTCAATTATTACCCATTATGGATTTAGAAGTTTTACAATATCATCGGTTTTCCCCTAAAATTTTGAAAAAAATTCCTAAAATTCCTCCCTAAAATTTTGCGAAGTCCTAATACTAGGCATGACATTATTATACTTATGTACTTATAGTACCTAAACAACTTTAATAATAACAGGGATAAACACAAAACTATATTTTAAAATTTCTAAAAGAAAAATAAATAATTTTATTAAAATATAATTAATCATCAATAATATGCAATGTTTTTATTAGCATTTTGTGCAAGAGAGTAATAATTTATTATAATACATAATATAAACACATGCACACCTCTTAAAAGTACATATTAAATACATGGCAAATAAATAAAGAAAAAGAATAGTAACATACTTACGTAACACAATGATGTAAAAAATCTGTCAATCCATACTACATGGAGGTCTTCAGGAAATGTTCCGAAAATGAACTTTTTCTAGAGCTACAGATCTTATACACAATAGCACAGTCAAAGTTCATATTCAGACATTATTCCATAAAAAAATAAGCACGGATGAACATTATACAGGCTTGAACCTGGCACCTCCTGTCTACCAGCTTTAAAAGGAGAAACACTCCGCCATTAGTGCAACCTAAAAATTTTTTGGATGATCTGTAATTGTTTTTATTAGTCAAATTATTAACAAACATTCCCCCCCCCCCCAAGATAGTATATTCATGCATACAATAAGTCAGTTTAACAGCAACATGCATACACATAAAATTACATTTTAAATAAATTAAACATACAATTTCTAAAACTAAAAAAAAGTCTTTAATCTTAATGCTATTAATCAAAAATGGGTAATTATTTTATTCACATTTGGTTCAAAAATATTCAGAAAATGAAAATTATTTATAAAGCCGAATATAAACAGATTTCTTGTTAATAATAAAATTTGACTACTGCTATATATACACAGAGACGACATTCACTTTCAGATATAACAAAAAACACTATTTACAAAAGAGAGTAACACAAAAATTTCATTTTAAGAAACACACACTTTACATAGATAATGTTATACAGACAAATTTGTGATACAATTCGAGGTAATGAACAATTTTTTTCTTTTTTTAAGCTAGATTGGTTGTAATTTTTGATCAGGTATTATGATAAATGTGTTACTTATTATTTCTTACTTTAATGAGCAAATTTTGCATCATCAAAAACCTAGTGAATTATTTATACTTGTAGACCTATTAAATACATCACAGGTACAACATAATGCAAATGAAATTGACAGTAGATTTGCACAAATTAATAATTTTGAAATATCACTTTACTTTTATATCACCAGGAAAAATTCACATGTTTGATTTAAATCTTTCTGTATAAAGTATTAGGAAGCATACATTAGTTTGAAAAAATTTCCTTTGAAAGACTTGTATTAAAAGGTAAGGAATAAAAACTTTGTGTTTACGTTCATATTATAATTAGTACATACAAGTCAGAATAACAATTGTTTTCAAAAATTTATACTTCCAAACAAAGCCAGGATTTTTTCAGTTGTAAAAATTAAATTAATTGAAAAAATTTTATTTAAAAACTCCCATATTATTATTTTACAGAGCAGGGCTTCCAAAAGTTTAATATCATCATTTCAAACAATTGAACTTGTAAACAAACAATGTAATATCCTCCTTATGTATATAAAAAGAAAACGAAATATTATATCTCTTTCATAAAAAGAGAATAATATCTCAATCTGTTAAATATTAAAAATAAATAATACACTTTTATTTTATTTTACGATTCAAAAATTCCAAGTTTGTTCACATAAAAAGTAATAAATTTTATCGTATCCAAACAAAACGAAAACATATTTCGCTTTCTTTTTAACAAAACATATCAATATTATTTATAATAAAATACGTCTCGTAAAACAATTGAATGCAAAAATTTATTTCTCTCACCTTTATCGAATTATAATCCATGATGCTTCTACTCATCGTCGTCGCCGCCATGTTGTTTACTTTCGACAAGCTTGTCACTAGCAAAGATTCTCGCGACAATTTCTTGTCACTTTCGACAAGGAAAAAGGTGACAAGTTGTCGATGCGATGTGAATAAACTACCGATATGGCTCCTCCCATCGACAGTGACGTCAAAATGACGTACTTGTCACCAAGCGACAGTTGTCGATTGGAATATGCTAGGGCCCTTAAAATGTAAGCGTTGCGTTAGTAGACCATCTTTCACTCATGCTGTTTATTCCTTCCGATGGCGTGTTTACAAAGACCCGTAAGATCAGCAGATTGGCGACTTTGGCATCTAAATGTTTGGTGGTAGGGGGAACACAAGACGTTAGATCGCGTCTCAAGCGCAAGGTCTCAGAAATTGAAGTGCAGTGCTTCCCTCTATTAACGATTAATTTAAACAAACATTTCCGGGGATTTATTTTTTTTCCCTTTTAAACCTTTTTTTAAATAATAAGAATCTCTGAATCGGAGTTATTTTATTTTATTTTAAAGTCAACGAATCAGTAAAAAAAAAAAAAGAAAAATGTAGGATTTAGAAACAGATTCAAATAAACATTTAAAAGTGAAAGATGTCTTCATTAATAAAAATATTCATGGATTATCTTTTTTTTTTTTTTTTTTTTTTTTTTTTTTTTTCCGAAGAATTTAACTTCAACAATATTCTTAAAAAGTTTAATTTGTAATTTTATTTATTTTGTATAAAATTTCTCTACAGATATTTTTATCGTTATTTCAAGATACATTTTTAAATAAAAGAAATGTATGAGATATAATAATTCAAAATCATATCTGTTAGATATTGTCCGTGTGTTATTTTATTCTCTCATTAATAAATTTTTAACTCTAGTGATGTATTTTTGTTATTGTAAAAAAAAAAGAGAAAGATTATTGAGATGATGCTCGTGTGCGTGCATCTAGTTTTTTCTTTCTGAGTATTCAAATTTTTCAGTGGAATAAAAAGCAGCAAATAGATTTTGTTGAGAGGCAAGAAAGAGAAAAATTGAAACTAGAGCAAGAAAAACATCTACAGCAACAAAAACTACTTGAACAAGAATTACAGTGATCCATTCTTGCCGTCAGGAGGCGGGCTGTTCTACCACTGGAGATCGTCTGCCTATTTCTATGTTTTATTGATTGGCAACATGGTTTTTCTGATGATGAAAAAGTTTTGTTTTTCTGTTGTAAAAAGAAGGAATGTGAATCCGTAAGGATATGAAAGAGCGTTCTGACGCTCGACAGCTAATATTAAATGCTTGGAATTAAATATTGTGATAACTGCAGATATTAATGAAACAATTATGTATTATAAATGTAAATAGTGCGTCTAATTAAACGTTTGTGTCGTGAAACTTGAGCTGTGTTTATTTCGACGACTTTGTGATTACTTAGAATAAGCCGGCGAAAAAGAACAAGACCTGTCAGGTAAGAAATATTTTATCCTCTTTCTTATGAAATTTATAAAACCTGACGGGACATTTAATGGCGCCCGTTCACAGGGACGCCGGTAGAAAAATTTGTTCTAAGTAATAAATTCTAATTTGTTCTAATGAATAAAGTATAGAAATAGAATACAATTTATTCTAATTGAAATATGATCTCATTTTTATGAGAAGATAACATTAAAAATTTGAAATACTTTTTGTAAGTATTATTGAGAATAATTTTGAAAACATAAAATGTATGTTTATTTTTGAACTGCTCATTTGATATTTGGAACAATATGAAGAATTTGTTTATGTTGAAGAAAATGTTAATACATATTCTATGAATGCATATTTTGATTTTACATTGATTTTGCATATTTTGATTTAATAAAGAAGATTATTATTTTATATGAAAATTGTTAAATTGAATCAAAGTGTTTCGAAAATTGAATGTTTTTGTTCTCAAAACATTATTTAGAATTCTAAAATTACTTCCCAGAATTACTTTCGATTTCGGAATATTTTTTGTTTTCGTTTTATGAAGCTTTGATTTGAAGTGTTTGTTTATTATTTTATCAGTCTTTATTTGAATTATGGAAGCCGCAACTAAATTACGCGGTTCTTATCGAGGTACCTTTACAAAATTTACTGAAAAGGTAAAAAACCTTTTAGAAACTGACACTTGTGACATCGATTCTTGTGCTGGGTTCTTAGCACAGTTACAAGAAAAATATTCCAAAGTTGAAACGCTTGATAAAGAAATTCTTCAAAATTTACAAGGTGATGAAAAATGTACTCAGACCATGTTGGATAGCGAAATCGAAAGTACTGATAATTATAGTAGTACTTATATTGATTTAAAAACAAAACTTGAACGTAGAATAAATTTACCTTCGGATTTAAATTCAAGTGTACTTGAAAACGAAAGTAATTCTAAAAGAAGTTTTAAGTTACCAAAAATTGAATTACAAAAGTTTTATGGTAATTTAAAGGACTGGTTAACATTTTGGGGATTATTTAAGAATTTAAGAAAATTCATGAAGATCCAAATATTTCGGAGGTAGATAAATTTCAGTATCTACTTCAATCTACTCAAAAGGGGTCTAGAGCCAGAGAAGTCGTAGAATCTTTTCCCGTAACAGCTGAGAACTATTCACAAGCGGTTGATTGTTTACATACAAGATTTGGCAGGGAAGATGTACTAATTGAAGTTTATGTTAGGGAATTATTAAGCCTTGTGCTAAGTAATACTGTAAATCAGGAACATAAATTACCAATTGTGAAGCTTTATGATAAATTAGAAACACAGTTACGATCTTTAAAAATGCTTGGTGTAACAAGCGATAAATATGCCTCAATGTTATGCCCGTTAGTTGAATCTTGTTTACCAATAGATCTTTTGCGTATTTGGGAAAGACACTTGAATTCTGTTTCTCTTAGTTCGGAAGATAAATCTTTTAATAAATTAGAAACTTTAATGCAGTTTTTACGTAATGAAATTCAAGGTGAAGAAAAAATTAATTTAGCGACAAGTGGATTTGGTTTTGAAAACAAACCCAAGAAATTTAACACAATGAAATCTAAAAATTTTCTAACACACAATAAAATTATTCCAACAGGTATGGAACTTTTAACCTCGTCCCAAAGTAAACAAAACCGAGAGCAAGAGTGCGTGATCTGCGATAAGCCACATCTAAGTGCGGAATGTAGAAAAGTAGCAAACTTGACTTATGATCAAAGAAAACAAAATGTTATGAAACGGGGAGGCTGCTTTAAATGTTTAAAATTGAACCACATTTCTAGTTCGTGTAGAAGTAGATGTAACTGTGCGATTTGTGGGAAACCCCACCATACTCTTCTCTGTAAGAATGATCCGAAATCAGCTGCGCACGCACAAAGGGTTAAAAATAACAAGAATACTTCCGATCAAGATACAACATTATCAAATGTTTCATCAACTCCCAGTGTTTTGCTACAGACACTCGTGATTAATTTAAGAGGTGAAAACAGAATTTTAAAAATTCGGGCGATTATTGATTCCGCTTCCCAAAGGTCTTACATCTTAGAAAACACTGCAAAAAAGATTGGATACAAGCCAATAAGAAAAGAAAAACTGAAGCATTCCTTATTTGGTGGTTCGAACACGAATACTTTGACACACAATGTTTACAAAGCTTACCTTTCTGATGTCAGCGAAACTTATCGTTGCAATTTTGAAGTTTTGAGTCAGCCAACAATTTGTTTTACTATGCCACCGGTCACTCAAGAACTGTGTGAAGATGATTTATCAGGTACGGGGATATATTTAGAAGATTGCCTTAACCCCATAGAGCTCCTTATAGGTGCAGATGTAGCTGGCAAATTAATGACAGGAAAGCTGAAGAATCTGAAATCCGGCCTGACCGCTATTGAAACAAGGCTAGGTTGGACTGTTATGGGACGCACTAAGAAGTTTACTGAAGATACTGAAAACCTTGTAGTCACTTCGATGTTAGCTAGAGAAGTAAAAATTTCTGATCTGTGGGAACTAGATGTCCTAGGAATTAAGGATCCTGCAGAGAAACAGTCAAAGGAAGAACTTGAGGAAGCATCCAAAAACCATTTTGAGAAAACTCTAAGTAGAGATGATGACGGACGCTATGTTGTAAAATTACCATGTATAGAAGGACACCAAGAACTCCCAGATAACAAAACAATTGCTGAACGAAGGCTAAAATCAACTGTGAGGACTCTGAAGAATAAGGGTCTTATTGAAGATTATGAAGAAGTTTTTTGTCAGTGGCTTGGTGAAGAAATAATTGAAGAAGTAAATACTGATGAATTCGAGAAGATAGATTGCCATTATCAGCCTCACAGAGCAGTTATAAAAGAGCATTCAACGACAACAATTCGTCCTGTTTTCGATGCTTCTGCAAAAGAAAAGAACAGTTACTCTTTGAACGATTGCCTAGCTAAAGGTCCAAACTACATGGAGTTGATTCCTAACATTTTGAATAAATTTCGTTTGAACAAGTATGGGGTAGTATCAGACATTCGCAAAGCATTTCTACAAATAAGAATAAATGAAGAAGATTGTGATTTTCTAAGATTTCTGTGGTGGAAGGGCGGTGATCCTAATAAAGTGAAGATTTACAGACATCGTTGAGTAGTATTTGGGGTAAACTGCAGCCCATTTCTTTTAGGAGCTACTCTAAATTTGCACCTAAGTAATGTTCCAGATTATTTGCAAGAGACTGCTTCTAAACTTAAAAACTCTATGTATGTCGACAACTGTGTTACAAGTTGCAGTTCCGAAGAAGAAGTAGTTAATTTTATGGCACAATCTAAAGAAATCATGTCAGCGGGATGTTTTGATCTTAGAGGATGGATAGGTAATGGTCTACCACCAAGTGTGTACGGAATTCCTGAAGAAGATTTTCAAGAGACTGTCTCAGTTTTGGGCTTAAATTGGAATATTTTGGAAGATACTCTATACTGTAGTTTAAAGTTTGATGAGTGCGAAAATGCAAATCTAAGTAAGCGATTTACCCTGTCCTTAGCAAGTAAGATTTTTGACCCCATTGGGTTTCTCTGTCCTGTCACTTTAATTGCAAAGATCATAATGCAAGAATGTTGGCGTAGGAAACTGCCCTGGGATGCCAAGCTACCAGATGACATCGAGAAAAAATTTCTGAAATGGGAAAATGCATTAAAATGATTGGAAGGCATTAGAATCCCTAGAAGGATATTAGAAAATCATGCTCTAAATACAAATGTGTCATTCCATGTGTTTTGTGATGCATCAAGACACGCTTATGCAACTTGTATATATATCAGAGAAGAAAATAATTTTCATGTGAGATGTCAATTGGTTCAAGCTCGTGCTCGAGTAGCACCCTTGAAATCAGTCTCCATTCCGAGACTAGAATTATTAGCATGTTGTTTAGGTGTTAGATTAATGAATTCTATAAAAGGAGACTTCTGTGACAGCCAAGTTCAAACTTTCTATTGGTCTGACTCCATTAACGCATTGTTCTGGATAAAAAATCAAGAACCATGGGGAGTATTTGTGCTGAATCGTACCAGAGAAATAAGATCTTTAAGTCATCCCAACGACTGGAGATACGTCCCGGGTAACTTAAATCCAGCTGACCTTCCATCAAGAGGTTGCAATGCTGATGCTTTACTCAAATCCCTTTGGTGGGAGGGTCCGGAATTTTTGAAGACACCAACGAGTCAATAGCCGAGACAAGAAATCTCACCCGAAATACAGATTGTCAATTCAGAAAAAAAAAGGTCGATCATTTCTGCTCTAAGTACTGAAACTACTGAGAAGTTTTATGAGAGATACTCGTCTTACGTGAAATTATTAAGAGTTACGGCATGGATATACAGATTCATCTCGAATCTTCGAAATCATTCTAAACGAAATTCTGGGGATCTTACAAATAAAGAACTTAAACATGCTGAATTAATCCTGTTAAAGATGGTTCAAAGGGAAGACTTTCCTAAAGGAATAGATGATCGTTTACGAAAACTTCATCCCACCGTTGACAAAGATGGCCTTCTAAGGGTAAAGCCTCTTATACTTAGAAGTAAAGATAATACAGACTTTCGTTTGCCTATCATTTTACCAGGAAATCATTACATCGTGCAGAAATTGATAGAATGGAAACATAACGAATTAAACCACGCAGGAGTACAAATATTAATGAACCATCTCCGAGAAAAATATTGGATTCTCAGGTGCAGAAAGTCCATACGGCAAGTTACCTTACGTTGTATAAGATGCAAACGCTTCACCGTAAATTCTGTTCAGCCTGAAATCACCGCCTTGCCGGAAGACAGGATCAGAGATGCTGCTATCTTTGAAGTTACCGGGGTTGATTTAGTCGGACCTTTGCACTTGAAAAATGGTAAAAAATGTTGGATTGTGCTGTACACCTGCGCTGTTTACAGAGCGGTACATCTTGAATTATTAACATCATTATCCTCTGAAGCATTTTTGCAAACCCTGCGAAGATTTGTTGCGAGAAGGGGTCGACCTTCTGTAATATACAGCGATCGAGGCACAAATTTTTCAGGAGCTTCGAAGCTATTTACTGATCCTATACTTGCAAAAATACGGAAGGAAGCCCTAGTACAGAACATAATATGGAAGTTTATCCCCCCAGCTTCACCATGGTGGGGTGGCTGGTGGGAACGCTTAATAGGCTGTACAAAGCAAATTTTGAGAAGAGTATTAGGACGAGCAGCTCTAGATTTTGAAGAACTTTACACAATTATATGTGATATCGAATGTTTGATGAATTCCAGACCATTAACTACTATTTCTGAGGATCCCGATGATTTAATTCCATTGACTCCGAGCATGTTTTTGCAAGGAATTAAAGAAACTGGTCTTCCTGACCTAGATAACTTCGAAAATGTGAATTTAAAAAGAAGACTTCGATATTTGCTAAAATTGAAGAAAGATTTACGGAAAAGATTCAGAATTGAATATCTAGGACAATTAAAAAATTCAAAGGGTATCGCTAAGACTGACAAAAAAATTGCTGTAGGAGACATAGTTCTCGTCGGTTATGATAATCAAAAAAGAATCAACTGGCCATTAGCCAGAGTTGTGGAAACTTATCCTGGTAAAGACGGAATAGTTCGAGTGGCAAAAATCAAGACAGAAAATGGGTTTTTGATACGCCCAGTTCAAAGACTTTATCCGTTAGAGATCTCTTCTGATGAATCTAGTGATTTTCGTGCAAAGTATGCTGCAAATGGAACTTTGATACCTACTCGTTCTACACCGAAAAGATGCCCTGATCCCTCTGAACTGTCTAGAACTGTTTCAAAGAATGTCAAGAAATCTGTTCAGATACCTGACGAAAAAACAACGATATACCAGGAGGGGTAGATCCATTAGAGCTCCAGATAGACTGAATTTATAATTGACTGATAGAACTTTCATTTACTTTTTTTTTTTTCTCTCTGTTCCTTTTCATTTTTGCTTAATGTAATGTTTATTAATATGTCTTTTTTCTCTTTTTTAGTTTGATTTTGTACAAGATTGCCAGAATCAAAGGTGGGAGGATGACCCATTCTTGCCGTCAGGAGGCGGGCTGTTCTTCCACTGGAGATCGTCTGCCTATTTTTATGTTTTATTGATTGGCAACATGGTTTTTCTGATGATGAAAAAGTTTTGTTTTTCTGTTGTAAAAAGAAGGAATGTGAATCCGTAAGGATATGAAAGAGCGTTCTGACGCTCGACAGCTAATATTAAATGCTTGGAATTAAATATTGTGATAGCTGCAGATATTAATGAAACAATTATGTATTATAAATGTAAATAGTGCGTCTGTGTTTATTTCGACGACTTTGTGATTACTTAGAATAAGCCGGCGAAAAAGAACAAGACCTGTCAGGTAAGAAATATTTTATCCTCTTTCTTATGAAATTTATAAAACCTGACGGGACAACAGATAAAGAAGATGGAATTAGACCAACAGTTGGAATTGGCTAGAATACAGTCCCAGGCACACATTCAGGGTGAGTCAATTTTAACTGTTAGTGAAAATAATGCAAATAGAAGAAAAATTTCCTTACCCAAGTTACAATTCCGATAATTTGATGGGGATTTAAAAGAATGGCTACCATTCTGGAGTCAGTTTGAGCAGATAGATAAAGATAACGATATTCCTCCAGAAAACAAATTCCAGTACCTCATTCAAGCAACGGGCGCTGGTTCCAGAGCACGAGAAGTTGTAGATAGTTTTCCGCCAACTGGCGCCAACTATGCCAAAGTTATAGAGAGTCTAAAAGCTCGTTATGGAAGAATCTTCTAGTTGAAGTGTACGTTAGAGAATTATTAAAATTAATTATAGTTGCGCATACAAAAGAAAATTTTTCGCTTACTTCATTGTACGATAAACTTGAATCATATTTAAGGGCTCTTGAAACGTTGGGTGTCACTACTGATAAATGCGCTTCTATATTATATCCTATGGTAGAATCCTATTTTCCATCTGAATTTTTGAAAGCTTGGAATAGAAGTAACATTTTTGCACTGAAGACGGTACGCTTTAGGCTACCGAAACAGCTGTATGCACCTCAATAACTTTTCTTTGGCGTTTCTGACGTAGTAGTTTATTCCTGTTTTAATATTCCAACGCCAAGTCTCCTGCTATTATTGTTTCTTACTAGTTCTGATGCGAAATAACGGTTGGACAATTTGATGCAATTTCTCAAATGTGAAGTTGAAGGAGATGAAAGAATAAATTTGGCGGTAGCCGGTTTTGGGCTGGCGAAGAAAAATGATGACCGAAATTATAGAAAAAGAAAGACTTACACTGATGTTGTTAAGCCTATACCCACTGTCTCTACTTTATTAACGACTTCTTTTAAACAGGATCTAAAGAAAAAATGCGTGTTTTGTGATGGAAAGCATATGAGTTCAGACTGTTTTACGGCACGAAAGATGAGTTTTAATGAGAAGCAGAATGTTCTAAAGGATAAGAAGTGCTGTTTCCTCTGTTTTGGGTCAGGTCACACAACCAAACAGTGTAAAGCTGTCCTGAAGTGTTTTATCTGTGATAGAAAACATTCCACCGTGATGTGCCAAAGTCTTGATAAAGGCAAAACAAATGAAAGGGAAGAGAAAGAAAAGTCAAATGAAAGTGAAGTAAATATGGCAAATTTCAATAAAAACCCAAGGGTATTTCTTCAAACTCTCAAAGCAAAAGTCGTCTCTGATAATAAAGAAAAGGATATTCGTCGAATTTTGGATACTGGTTCACAAAGATCGTATATTTTGAAGAAATTAGCAGAAGAAATGAAATATGCAGCCATTAAAACAGAAAAGGTTGTACTCTCACTTTTTGGCGGAGTCTCAACCAAAGAATATGAACATAACTTTTATAAAATAAGATTAAGAGATTTGACAGGGAAATTCAGATGCAATTTTGAGGTTTTGGATCAAAATATTATATGTGAAAATGTTAAACCTGTGGGAAAAGGTTCTTGGCTGAAAGAATTGGCCGAGAAAGACATTGTTTTGACAGATGTTGGCGATGCAGATGAATCTATTCAAGTACTGATTGTAGCCGATATAATCGGTAAACTATTGACAGGTCGAAGACAAGTGTTGTCTTCTGGGCTAGTTGCAATGGAAACACTTTTTGGCTGGACATTAATGGGAAAAGTTCCTCAAGAAAGTTCATCTAAAGAAAATTTAGCTCTATCAGTTAATTCCATGTTTGTAAAAGAAGCAGAAATTTCCGACTTATGGAGATTAGATTTACTTGGAATAACTGATCCAATCGAAAAGCTATCTAAAATGGAAATAGATCGTCAAGTAAAAGAGCACTTTCTACAGACAGTAACACGGAATAAAGACGGTCGTTATGAAATATCCTTGCCATGGGCTGAAGATAAACCACCTTTACCTGATAATTTGTGTTTAGCCAAGAAAAGGTTAACCAATGTCACACAAAAACTACTTGCGAGTAATATTTATGAAAAATATGAGGAAGTACTTTTAGGATGGCTTGGCGACAAAATTATTGAAGAGGTTCCTCAATGTGAAAGGTCCTTTTATGGACATTACTTACCTCATCGACCAGTTATAAAGGAGAATAGCACTACTCCAATTCGTCCAGTATTTGACGCATCAGCAAGAATCCAAAACCATCCATCTTTGAATCAATGTCTACACTGCGGTCCAAATCTCATTGAATTAATTCCTGACATACTTTTGCGATTTAGAGAAAATAAATTCGGTGTCTTAGCTGATATCAAGAAAGCGTTTTTGCAAATAAGCATCCGGAAAGAAGATCGGAATTTTTTACGTTTCCTCTGGTGGAGCAATCCAGAACAATGTGAACTTAGAATATTTCGTCATGCTAGAGTCGTTTTTGAAGTCAAGAGTTTACTTTTTTTGCTAGCTTCAGTAATAGAATACCATATTAAAAATGATGAAGAATACGACACAGGACTTAAGCAAAGATTGTTGAGAAGCTTCTAGGTTGACAATGTTGTTACGAGTGTCCCTACGGAGGAAGAGTTAAAGAGATTTATTACTTGCTCTAAAAACCTAATGTCTAAAGGCGGATTCAACCTAAGAGGATGGGAAAACACAGAAGAGAGAGAGGACACGGAACACGGTAAAGAAGCTGTTGTACTTGGATTACACTGGAACAGATTTTCGGACATTTTAAAGGTCAATGTATCCTGGACGAAAGATGTAAATCTGGAGAAAATAAGAAAACGTACTATGCTATCAGTGGCACATAAAGTTTTTGATCCAATTGGTTTTACTTCACCAGTCATGATTTGCCCCAAGATGATGTTACAGAAAACCTGGAAAATTGGTTTAACCTGGGATGAAGAAATTACCGGGGATCTAAAAAACGAGTTTATCGGATGGTTTCGTGAATTAAATATATTGGAAGAAATTGAGATTCCGCGATACATTCAAGTCACTCCAGATAATTTAAAAAAAAATGTACTCTTCATACATTTTGTGATGCTAGTAATCAGGCTTATGCTGCTGTTGTATTTTTGAGAATAGAAAAAGCTGATCAAGTGAAATTATTCCTTCTGGCTGCCAAATCCCGCATCAGTCCTTTAAAGTGCCCAGCTATACCTCGAATGGAGCTTTTAGCGGCTTTGATTGGTGCTAGATTATAGAAATCAGTAACAGATGCATTCAGTTGGGAAAATATGGAAAGATATTTTTGGAGTGATTCCACGACAGTTCTTGCATGGATAATCAGAGAAGAGAACTGGTCAGTTTTCGTTAGGAACGGAGTTCAAGAAATCAGGAGTTTGTCTGATGATTCTTTATGGAAATATATTCCCAGTGAAATTAACCAATCGGATCTACCCTCTAGAGGTTGTAAAGCCAAACAACTTGTCTCTCTCAAATGGTGGGAGGGTCCATCGTGGCTTAAGAATCTATATGAGTATAATAAACATATGAATTTCATCTGCCAGAATATAAATGAAGAAGACATTGAAAGAGAAATGTTAAAATCACCAAAGTTACTGATAAATGTAGATGAAAATTCACAGAATACTTGGTACTATCAATATTTTTCATGTTATGAGAAAATCGTACGCCTTGTTGGATGGATTCTCCGTATTAAACATAATACTTGTAATCCAAAGGATAAAGTGAAAGGAGAATTGACAAGTCAGGAATTTCACAAAGCAGAAATGAAAATAGCTTGGATGATTCAGAAGGAAGCTTTTTCCTCTAAAGATTATGAGAAATTGAAAACTCTTGAGACTTTCAAAGATGAGGAAGATATAATACGCGTGAAAACTAAAATTTTGTATAGACAAGACAAGAAGAATTTTCTCACACCTATCGTTCTACCATCTAATCATGCAGTTGTTAAACGACTAATTTCATATTTTCATCTGAAAAATTGTCACGTAGGTCCTCAGATTCTTTTAAATTTGATTAGAGAAAAATATTGGATTTTGAATGGAAGAAGAACTGTGACATCTGTTTTATCTAAATGTACTACTTGTAAAAGATTCAACTCTTAGAACGTGGAATCATCGCCTATTTCTCTTCCAGAAAATCGAGTAAAAGATGCAGCTGTGTTTCAGATCATTGGTATTGATATGACTGGTCCTTTGTTTCTGAAAGACAATCAAAAGAGTTGGGTTATCTTGTTCACATGTGCTATCTATCGGGCAGTACATTTTGAACTTGTTACATCAGCATCTACCGAGGGTTTTTTTATGCTTTAAGAAGATTTATATCTCGTAGAGGAAGATGTTCCATTATATATTGCGACAATGGCTCTAATTTTGTTGGTGCAGCCAACTATTTGAAACGACTGAACTGGAATCATATACAAAAGGATGGAGCAACAAATTCAATTAAATGGAAATTCAATCCGCCAACTGCGGCGTGGTGGGGCGGATGGTGGGAGAGGCTCATCAGACTGATGAAAGATCTATTAAAATGAGTCCTTGGGCGAGCGTTCTTGAATTATGAAGAAATGATTACTGTATTGGCTGATTGCGAAAGCATTATAAATTCTCGACCTTTGACTTACATGTCAGAGCAAGAATCTGTTAAACCAATTTCTCCTGTCATGTTTTTGAAAGATATTCATGAATATATTGTACCAGACATTGATGCAGTCGAGGGAAACTCTTTCAAACGAAGGCTTAAATACAGACAAGCACTGCAGAAAAGTTTAAGAAATCGATTTAGATCAGAGTATTTGGGTTTACTTATTCAGCGACCGAATGTGAGAAGAAGCCAACAGACAGTTTCTGTAGGAGACATTGTGTTGGTGGGAGCGGACAATAAAAAAAGGATGCACTGGCCATTAGGACGCATCATAGAGCTTATTCATGGCAAAGATGGAAAAGTGCGCCTCGTAAAGTTACAAACATCTCATTCAGAGATACTTCGACCAATACAAAGAATCTATCCTCTAGAATTATCATCTAGTGACGGTGCTGAAAATACGTTTCCTAATCCAGCTGTGAAGGAAGCACAAATTGAAAAGCCTTTGGAGGATAAGTCCTGCAGGGAAATTAGAAAGACTAGATCTGGAAGACTAATTAAAATGCCAGATAGACTGATTTTATGAAGTTTATGAAATCTTCTAGAGATGTCAAAATGTAGAGTTTTGATTATAAGATATAATCAAAAGGTGGGAGGATGTTAGATATTGTCCATGTGTTATTTTATTCTCTCATTAATATATTTTTAACTCTCGTGATGTATTTTTGTTATTGTAAAAAAAAAAAAAAAGAGAAAGATTATTGAGATGATGCTCGTGTGCGTGCATCTAGTTTTTTCTTTCTGAGTATTCAAATTTTTCAGTGGAATAAAAATCAGCAAATAGATTTTGTTGTTGTTAGAATTTATTTAGTTTTTTAGAAAGCTTAGGAGTTTAAAATAACTTCTTTTGTATGCTTTAAGTTTATTTGGCGTCCGCAATTATATCTAGTAAGCTAGAGAGTTAAAATAACTTTCTTTTTGTACGCTTAAATAACAATATCTATTAGTGTTTTGTGACTTTTTACATCAAATAATGATAGATTCAAATTCATTCAAATTAAGTAGAAAATTTGTTTTAAATTAAACTATGTACAATTTCCTATCCTTCATATAATATTGCTTATTAGAATTTTCAATTAATTTATAACATTAAGAAAAAAATAAATATGATATTCAGCTTTAAATATAAAAGTCTTAATAACAACAGTTTATTTATATTATTTTATGTATTTTCTAGTTATGGTCATGTCTTCCAATATTAAATAAATAAATTATTATAAATTATGCATTATGATTAGTAAACTTTAAAGAAAGTAAATTTTAATTAACTTAAATTTTATATATTCAACTATACACGTTATATGTTATGTCTAGACAAAGAATAAACAAATAAATAAATAAAATATAAGTATATATATATATATATATATATAAATTTTTTTAACAAATATTTGAGATATTCCCTTTAATATTATGTTAAGAATTTTATTGGATGTAAAAAGAGTGCTTAAAAGTGGACATCTTAAAAATCGAGCAAATGAGTGGTAATATTTATCATTATTAAATATTAAGAGGATGAGTTATGCTGTTTACTCTCTTCCCTTCCTTCCTTCCTGTCAATATTTACAATTTTATTACTAATATCTAATTTCCCTAACAGCCCATCTCATCCACAAGACATCCTCAGGATATCCTGTGGGTGAAAGTACATCCAAGGGACATCCTCCGGATATACTATGGATAAGTGTGCTGTTAGGGTTAGAAGTTGCCAGCTGTATGGAAATTTAATTCCATTTCAGTATTATATGTAAATATTGTACTTACTATATAAGTTATAAAAACAACTTATTTGTTTTATATGTTTTTTAGTTATATTTATGCTTACTACTATTAAATAAATAAATAAAAGTAAAATAAGCAGAAAGCATTAGTTTACTTCTAGGCATGGGTTTGATATATACTCTATAACAAAAAAAGTGACGCACCAAGAAGGAGTAATGCAAACTGGACACGACTTGACATACCTACAGGTTTCGATGGAATCAAGCTTCAATTCATCATTATCGTCGGTTCTACGCGCAACTGGTCTTTCAGTGACTTCAAAGACCCTTAATAGGTGGCTCAGTGAAATGGGATTGAGCTCAGCCACGGATATCTCTTCCACTGAGGACGTTTGGAGCATCATAAAAAGAGACCTACAACCAGCACGGGATTTTGCCAATCTAACACATCAGTTGGACAAAATTTGGCACGATACTTCATAGGAGCACCTCTGCCAACACTATCAACTAATACCAAGTCGAATAACTGCGTACAAAAGGATCAGAAGTGCACAAACGCGTTACTGACTTGTTTACTTTGTGAGGCCCTTTCTCTTGATTAAATCATTAAAATTTTCTGAAACAGTAGTCAGTTGTTTTTCTCCACATATACATCACATCAACCAAGTTTTGCCCCATTCCACCCCATCTACCAATTTTTGTCCCCACTTCTTCTTGGTGCGTCGCTTTTTTTTTTTTTTTTTTATTATAGAGTGTATTCTAATTATTATAGTTTTTATAAACAACACTATAATACATTTCAAAATTATTTAAAACATAATAAATTACTAAAAATTTCATGTAGGTTAACAGTTTAATATTGTAATTTATATTATTCAACAATTTTAATGAAGGGAGGGAAAAAAAAACATTAAAATATTAGATAAAATATATTAATTTATTTATCTTTTTTTCTTTTTCTTTTTAATTGTATTGTTTTGATAAAATAAAATATCGTAATGTAAAAAAAAAAAAAAAAAAAAAAAAAAAGGGGGTGGGGATGGGGGGTGGCGTCAATATTTAAAATATAGATATATGTTTTAATCAAATAGGATAGTGTAAAAATTCTGGACATGAATTTTAATTCGATCTTCAGTGCGCAAACCTTCTACATAGTTTGATTGCCTTTTATAGCTCCCCCCCCCTACTCTTTTAAATAAATTTAAAATATATACCATTTCATTATAATATTATTTACTTGTTATTTAATATAAAAATAAAGGAAAGTGTTTATTGCAGCCATAAACTATAATGTATAATAATTAGAATATATTAAACTTATACCCAGAAGTGAAGTAAGTTAATGCTTTCTGATTTACTTTTTTTTTTTTTTTTTATTCATTTATTTAATGTTGGAAAGCATGCGTATTACTTAAAAAGCTATTACAAAAAAAAAAAAAAAAAAATGAAACGATTTATCACTGTATAGGTACAATACATTAATATAATGCTAATTTAAAATTAAATTTGCATACAGTTGGTGACTTCTAAATCAGATATTTATAATAAAATAATAAAATTGTAAATGTTGACTGGGAAAGAGGGGAAAGGATTTAAAGGTAAGTTGATTCTTTTAATATTTCTTTGTGATAAACATTAAATTTTGTTTGATCTAATTTTTAGATGACTACTTTTAAGTACTTTTTTGAACCCAATAAATTCTGATTAATACTGATGAAAAAAATTAATCAAAGAAATTAATAATTAATTAAAGAAATTAATAATGAAAAAAAATTTTTTTTTTTTTCAACTGAACATAAGATACTTGATTTTTATTCCTTTAGAGAAAAAAAAAATCGTAGAAGTTATAATTTATAAGGAGGATAAATTTATGTCATACTATCCAAATAAGTATAATAAATTTCACTTTCAACAATATAAAAAATAATATCAGAAATACTTGTCAGTAGAAATTGTAAAAAAATGTCTGTGTAAAGAATAATATATAATGTGCATAGTTTAATATATAGAAGTTAATTTAATTAAAATTTACTTTCTTTAAAATGTATTGATGTACTTTAAAACAGGAATATTTTATTTATTTTTTCTTAATGTTCTAAATTAACTGGAAATAATCAAAAGCAATATTACATGAAGGATAGAACGTGTACATGATTTAATGTAAAATCATTTTTCTAATTAATTTGTATCAATTTGAATCTTTCATGAAAAGCACAAAACAAGAACGTGAACATCGAATGGACTAAATCATTCATTGTAGAATAGAATCATTCATTGCTCTCTCCACCGCCAAGTGTTCATATTCCAAAATCTCGCCAATCTGCTGATCTTACGGGCCTTTGTAAACACGCCTTCCGATGAGGTGCGATGAAATGGCCATGCAGGTGGGGATAATTTTATGTTCATGCTACTACCAAGTGCACAGAAAGTATTGAGCAAATTTTCCATTAGTTCTTCGTAGTTGGGAGCTTTCAAAGAAAATTTTCACTGCCATACAAAATAACGACTCCGCAGATGCCTCTGTATTAATCCTGGAGTTTAATTATATTTTAATAATAATAATAAGAATAGTAATAAGAAATATAATAGTAATAATAATGACAGTAATAATGCTAATTATAATGAAAATTATAATAGCTCATATACTAGAACAGCTAGAAAAAAATAAAATGGACAGCATTTTCGGAATCAACAGAACTAAAATGCTCAGAATCAGTTCAAAAATTTTAGACACCATGCAATAATATTAATAATAATAATAATAATAATAATAACAATATTTTCTTCATCCTCAATGTAATAAATCAGTTTGAATTTCTGTATTCTGATTTTTTTTTTTTTTTTTTTTTTTTTTTTTTTAACTGGTTATGATCACAACTGTCATTTAAAAAAAAAAAAAAAAAAAAAAAAAAAAAAAGGAAAAGAAAAAAGTAATAATACGTGTAAAAAAATAATAACATTTTAATATAAAAAAGTTTCAGGTGCATAATCTTTCATATTTTTTTTTAACACCCACATGTACATTTTTTAAATTCAATCTCAAAAGCGCTCTTGCATTTTTCTTTCTTCCTTGTGGGTGGAAATGAAATGGAGTATGTTTCAGATTTCATTTAACGTTTAAAGGTGAAGAAATGATTTATAGAAATAATGATGAAAAGTTTTAGAATTTTATTTATTACTTTTTCTTCATCTTAGAAATAAATATAGAACATTAAATCTGAAATACTATGAAGTTCTTTAAGAAATGAAAAAAAAATTTTTTTTTTTCAACTGAACATAAGATACTTGATTTTTATTCCTTTAGAGAAAAAAAAAAAAATCGTAGAAGTTATAATTTATAAGGAGGATAAATTTATGTCATACTATCCAAATAAGTATAATAAATTTCACTTTCAACAATATTTTTTGCTCATTGGTGAATTTAATTATTTCTAAAATTCTTGTAAATCAATTATGTTTGTATAAATTAGAAAAAGCTAATGATCAATTAATAAACTCATTATTTTACATTATGGATAATATCAAATGTATTGATTAGGTTTGTTTCTTTTGTTGTTTTGTAGCTAAAATAGTAACTACGAAAGAAATGGCCAAAAATATATTCAAAAAATCTTTATTATTTTGATTTTACTTTAATATAGTAAATCGATTAATCTAATAATACTTATTAAAAATTAGACATTATACAGTAGAAATTAGTTTTTCGAAGTAATGCATTTGCAAATGATTACACACACACACATATATATATATATATATATTTAAAAGTGAAAAAAAAAAAAAAAAAAAAAGCTTAGTTTTTACAAAATTTAGATAACAAAAGATATGTATTTAATAAAGATTAGATGTCATTAAGAAAACAATTATAATGTTAAAAAAAAAAAAAATATTATTAATTTATTTACTTATTTAAACTTTTCAAATACAGTAAAAAAAAAAAAAAAAAAAAAAAAAAAAAACCTCATAATTATACTTAAAAAAAAAAAAAAAAAAAAAAAAAAAAAACGAAAAAATAATTTACTGTCAGTAGTGCATGCAAGCATATTGCATGAATATAACATTCGACAAAATTTGCAACAACGTTAACAGAAAAATAAATGTATATGCATATATACATACTTGTCTTTAAAATTCAGATAAATATTAAAAGAATTAAACAACATATTTAGAAAGAAAGGACAGATTAATCTGAACTATGTCAGACAGTGACTACGCATTGAATAGGAATTGAGCTGAGGAGTTATGGCATAAAGCGCCAATGTTCTACAAATTGAGCTACTATGATGACATTTAACTGGCACTGTTCATTCACCTGAAAGCAAGAAATTTATCAATCAGAAGTCAAACAGGAAAATATGTCTTCTATGTAATAATATTAGAAGTGATTTAGAAATGAATATTCCTCGTTACTTCCAGAGCTTAAACAGTGATAGCCGTTTATGGGTGATGGCAGATATGGATAAGATGGGGATGCTCCATCCCTAGGATTTGTGAGACTGTCCATGGATCTTAACATATAATTATGCTGAATAGCACGATACTACAACACCTTCAGCAGCTGCTATTCCCGCCATTATTTTTATAAGCTTGAAAACTTAACAAAACAAACTATACGTTTGCTACTGCTTATTTTTTAGAGAACATCTATATGTTTTTATGCCTACACTTCACCTTCGACTTCAACTCGAGATTTTATGTCACAGATAATTGAAGATGTTGAATTGCATAATGTACAAGTAAGTTTTGATTCGCCACATAGATCAGCAGAGAGAATTTTTAATAAGTTTACGCTTTTTAACAAAAGCATCCGAAAATTTGTAATTTCGCTTGATGCTTGTCGCTTCCACATGTATCGTGTATGTTGTGATGTAAGATTCAGATCAAGTTAATGAATGAAACTGCGAAAGCTTAGATTTTTTTTTTTCAGAATGTGCTCAGTTGTAGAATAATTATTGAACACTAAAATGAAGTCAGTAGTCACCCTGGAATTAAAAGTATAGGAAAAAGAGTTAATACTAAAAAATGAGTACAAAGCATGCAAAATAAGGACAAATGAGGACATGTTCTGTTTTCATGACAGCTGAGAAAAACAACCAAAAAATGAGGATAGACCTCAGAAAAGGAGAACGTCTGGTCACTTTGAAAAGACCTTCTTCCCCCCGATATTCTAAAGATATTTGAGAGAAAAGTTGTCTAGACCGAGAGTCTTAATTTAACAATTTGGTGAGCTTTCTTTTGTTCTAAGAGATAAAATACTTGATCAGTATGTATTATTTTTAATCGGATATTATATAAGCTCATGTATAATCCTAAATCCTAATAATAATAATAATAATAATAATAATAAAATCCATTTATATCTCAAAATTTAATGTTATTCATTCTTTTTTTTTTCATTATTCGTAATAGTTAATTATAACTCTTATTAAACGTTGCCAATTGTGATCCATCTAAAATTGAATTTGTATATAATTTTCGTATCTGGAAGTTAGCTTTATTGGTATTCGACTCAGCACACAACAATATGTTGTGATTCAAAGTAAAATATTATAAAATAAAATAATATAAAATAAAATAATAAAAATATAAATATAAATAAGTAAATAAATAAAAACTTGCGTGTCTGTATTTGATAAGAAACAAAATAATGGTAAATTTCACAACTACTGTATTCTAACGTCATTACTGGAGAGCAAATCCTACTGTCCCCCCCCCCCCCCCAAAAAAAAAAAAAAAAAAAAAAAGAAAGAAAGAAAGAAATGAAAATAATAAATAAATAAATAAGAAATAAAATAAAAAATAAATAAATAAATAAAATAAATAATTTTAAAATATAAAGAGCTTATCTGATTCGATATTATACACTAAAATAGTTGCGCATAGATAAATAAAATATGACAAGTTGTTTAAAAGATAATGATTGATGAAGCATCTTAAAAAGGATATATATCGACATGGATTACACATAACAAATACATTTTCTTGGAAACTTAAATATATAATTGAATAAATATACTTTAAAAAATAATATATAATTTTACAAATATAACAGTTACGGAAAATAAAATTATCAAATATATATATATATATATATATATATATATTGGAAGAAACACAAATTAACTTTTCATGGAAATAAATTATAAAATAGTCGTATATAATGGGTGATTTTATGTTTTACAAACAAATAAAAGGTAAAATATATTATTTAAATTTATATGAATTATTTTAATTAACCATATTAATATTAATATTACAACTTTCATTTAATATTTGTTTTAGTAAAAGATATCGCATATGTTTTATGGAATTAGCTTTCTATGCCAATTTTCTAGAACAATGATACGAAATAAATATTCAATATAATCTACTCAATATTCGTACTTTGAAAGAATTTTGAGCATAAGTGTTCTACGTGTGGAATTAATATTTTAGCAGCTTAATTGGTAAATGTTGCAACATCCTATCATAATTATATTTGATTAGCTTTAATTTGAGAGTATAATGAAATCGATATTAAAATAGTAAACACTGAATCATTGTTGATATGTAGTCGATTAGATAGTAAAAGGGAAACTAAGATTAAATTACATAATATTTATATGATTTACATGAACATAAATACTCAGATACATATATAAGTGGGTAATGAGAATTTTAAAATTTATCATTTAGAATATTAAAAAGAAAATTTTTAAATCAAAAGTGTTAAAAGTGTAACTTATAAAAACAAATTTATTGTTTTTATAAATTTTTTTTTTCAATTACTTGCTTTAAATGTTGGAGATTTTATTAAAATTCTCATAATAAATTTAATACTTTTGTATTTTCAATAAGTTTCATGAAAAATAGTACTCAAGTAATTTTTTTAAAGTACATGAAAGGAGAGGAATTTTGTCTCGTTAAGGAGTGTGTGTGATTTACTGCATCACAACTATTGATTTATTGGACTCTTTTGTTGGAAGAGCGGAAACAATTTATACCCCTGTGAAATCTCTTTTTGTGAAGAGGAAAAGCCTAGACGTTTACAATAAGGTAAAAGGGAATAAATAAAATGTAACTAGGAAACATTTTAAAGTTATGTTTTTACTTCTATTAGTTTTTTTAATTAACATATTAAAGTTTTTTTTTTTTTTTTTTTTTTTAATTTTTTATTCATCTCTAATCAAGGGAAATGCTTTATTTTTTGAGTTTCCTTACATAATTTTCATCGAATAATAAAAAAATAAATATTAACTTAATATTTGTTTTTTCTTCTTCAGATGAATGCATTTAATACAAGAATGGATTTGGTTAATTGGATAGGACCACGTGTTATGTGAAATAAATCTCTTTTCTATGAAAGGCAGGAATTTTTTTTCTTCAATATAAATATTAAAAGAATGTCCCGACCGACGGAATTAGAAATATTACAGTGCAAAATGGAAATAAATTAATTTTTTGACAATAAATGAAAACATATCTTTTAATGTTGAAAAAACTGTGATAAGTGTGTTTATGTATTGCAAACGTAACATGTAAAATAAGATCCATAATAAACTTTTATGTCATAATATGTATATATACAGTTAAAAATAAAAAAACCTTTTTTTTTTTTTTTTTTTTTTTTTTTTTTTTGTATATATCTTAAAAATTTCGCTATATATATGCATGGTTAGGAATATAATCTTTTTACGTATATCATAAGTATTAAAATAAATTATTATAAATTCATAATACAAATTAAGTCTTTAATTTTAAAAGCCACTATGAGAAATCGAATAAAAAAATAATAATACTGTTATTAAAATAATATAAATTTTAAATACCATGAACTAACATTCATGTAATATAATCACTAAAATAACTTTTCTAAATAACAGAAAAGTCTTGCAGAAAAATAACTTTGAATTATTTTTCTGCTTATTTTTTTCCTGTTTGTTTCATTATGTTTTCTGCCCAACAAATATATAGAAATATTCTTTGTATGAGGGTCACTATAAAATTTTTAAGGTAGAGCTAAACAGTACATCTTAAACTTACCAAATCTTAGGAATATTAGAAGTAGTCCCCTCAAACATCAATGCCTTTTTCTAGGCGATTTTTCCTAAATTTTAATGTTTCAAGTCATCCATTACTGAGAATCGATGGTAATATATTCCTATATAGCCTCATCAACCTCACCTTTTGAATATGTACGACGACCACGAACATTTGTCTTCAGATTAAAACAAAATGGCTAAAATTATCACATAGAAAGATTAGGGGAATCGGCTGATATTTTACTACTTTTTGATTCAAGAAATTTGACTTTCAAACTTGCTGTAAGAGAAGATGCATTATCATGGTGAACTACAAGTTTCTTACATTCACTTCAGTAAGCTGAAACTATCTATACTGTTCCAGATTGATGGTTTTGATCAATGCTGTACTTCTAAAAAAAAAAAAAAAAGTCATATATATATTTAAATTCTACATACACTTTTCATCTTCGTTGGATTGGGGTCGTCTTCAAAGACCCCAACTTTGCTTTTCCAACATAGTGGAACGTAAAAGAAAATAATATGTACGTTTCAGTATCAGTCATCGTTTTAGAAATAAGGTAGTGTTTAACATCATTAATTAATTTTAAAACATCTTCACGATTCGCGTTTTGGTGTTCTGTTAAATTATAGGGGATACTACGACAAACTAATTTTTTCATGAGCAGTTCTTCATGAATAAAGATTTGTATAGCTTCGGAATCGATATTGTGTTCTTTCTGTTCCATTTGATATATGCAGCGATTATAATTATTATAATTTATAATTTGCATTTTCTAATTATATAATAAAGTAAATACGCTTAAGCATGCTCGTGATAACTAACGAAATACAACTTTGATGTTACAGCTAAATAGATTATTTGTGATGAATATATATATATATATATATATATATATATCCAGTTTAAGCAGCGAATAGAAATTACCAAAAATCAACCAATGAAATTTGCTATTTTTTTTTTCTAAAATGTATGTTTAAATTATATTCATTAAATAAAATGTAACGTTCATAGTCTCAAAATAAAAATATAAGTAACATATCTCTTAAAATCCTTTTTATTAAATCAAACATTTTTTAAAAATTTTATGTCTTTAAAATTTGACAGTCTTCTTATTTTTAATCATGTAAATTCTGAAATCGTATAAAAAGTTTAGTTAAGACTACTTATGGAAAAAGAAACCTGTGTATATTTTTCAGGTTTTAACTTAAATTTAAAAACGTACATTATATTTTGAAAATATTTTAATGCATACGAAATTTCAGCGTTTAAGTATAAATTTATTTTTATTTTTAAATTGTCTTTTTAATGTATATATACATAAGTTCAAAACATATTTTAAAATTAAAATAATAAACGTAGTTAATATCGTATCGGTTTTTGGACATTGGTAATTTTCTGAATTTTTTTATAGCTTATTTAGTCATTAAAACTTGCTGCAAATGCTTACAAAATAATCCTAAAAAACTAACACTATCCAAAAATCGGAACTGTTAGCCTCTATGATGTAAAATCGAGGGGAAATATTAAGATTGAAAACGCATAGAATTTTTAAAATATTATAAAATATATATACTAAAAAAAATAATAATTTTTTTTAATGAACTTTATAAGCACGAACCATCCCCGTACATATACGCTAAATTTTCAAAATTTCGGGATTGTGTTGTGCTTCAAACACATCAGAAGTGACAGGTTCAGATCAAGTTTTTCTGATTACCTGAACCTGATCGAATTTTTCTGATTAACTGAGCGACTTTTTCTGATTTAATAACAAATCTGAATTCTATGTAAATGTAGGTACAATAATGCAACGGGGGTTGATGAGGCGGTATTCCACCTCACAGAGAATTATTTGTCAAATAAAGCTGTTCCGAAGCCAAATTTGAATTGTTGTAACATAAGTTTACATAACAGTACTCGTTATATTACCCTTTGATCTCCAATCTGTAATCATAGCATTGAATTTCTGGTTAAGAGAAAGTCGTATGTGTGACACACCAAATTATTTTATATATTTCTGTTTATACCCACTTTTCAGAAACTTAAACGCAATTGATATTTCGTAAACTATTTTCTAATTATTCGACTGCTTTAGGACGTATAGTTACATTGATTGTCGTCTTGAATGTTTTCTATTACATCAGTTCACAAATACAAAATCTTGCATACATACAAGGGCATCACAAACATCCATTCCTTGCCTGGTAGTTGAACTTTGACCCTTTAAGTACAGAAGACAGCGCGCTGCTCACTTGATCCGGGACGGAATTTTGTAAGCTAGTTTTAAAAAACAGAATTTATTAACGCGAGCTGTCTTATAAGCAATCAAAGCCAAAAAGTCTTTTCTAAAGACGCTATTATTTCACTTTCTACATTAATTTATTTACATATTCTTCGCTTTTTAAATCTACATGCCTATTAAAAATCAAACTGGCTGCGTAGATTCTAACTCTCTAGATTCTCGTTAGCATCAAAGATAGCAATTGTCTACATCGAAAAATAAAACATTACTGAGAAAGCCATCAAACTGTAATTTAAAAGCAGTTTACAGATATTGAATAAACATTGTTGTGCAATCAACATATAGATATTCAGTAATTTACTGATGTTCATTAAATCATGGCATCATAAACATTTAAAGACCATCAATTTATCACAGAATTAATTAGTCTAAAGCTTGCCCCTGCCAAAAAGTTCATAGTTTAAACCTAGGATGGCACGACTTTTAATTTTCTTATGAGGTATTTCTAAATCTGTAAGAAAGAGAAGTTTTAAAATTGAAAAAGAAATTGGTTTCCTGGAAAGGTGCTACGAACTCTTGGAAATTTCCAAGTTACAGTTTAAGAACTTTTACAATATTTTATTCATTTATAATAAGAATATCTGATTAATAAATAAACATAACGTATTACTAATTTAACACATGTAAAAACGTCATGAGATGAGACTTTATTTAAAAAGACACAACTTCTTTTAAAGTAATTATTAAATCAATATTAAAAATAATTATTTACAAGGTTACACATTTTTAAAACTTTTTTCTCTGTTCTGTTTATTTTTTAGGATGAAAGAATAAACGTTCAAACAAAAGTATCTGTAAGAATTTTCTAATCAATGTTTATTATAAAGGTTTTAAAAATTGAAATAATCTTTCATATGATTGGAATGCATTTTTCATCCTGTGCGTAGGGATTAAAAAGATGTACTATCTTCTATCTCCTTCTTGTGATAAATACTTTTTTTTTTTTTTTTTTTTTTTTTAAATAATGGAGTTTCATTGTTTCTGAAAAGAGGCCTCTCTTTGTAGGAAACTAAAATTCAAAAACACCTTGATGGAATTTTGGATTCATTCCAAAATGCCATGTTTTGTAATTGGAAAATTAATATGTTGAAATTTTTAAAAGTTGTATGTTTATCCAGTTTGAATGAAACGTTAGTCCATTCATTAATCTATTACAAACATGCTTTTTAAGATAATTTAACTTCAATAATACATTTTTGGTAATTTCCATAAATTTGAATTAAATATATAATAATAACATAAGAGTTAATTTTACTGAAATTGTTGCTTCCATTTTTGAGGAGATAAGACTCTAAATATTTTTAAATATGAAAGATTTTTATTTTCAATTTCCATTTTATTTCTTATTAGATTTAGCAGTTCATTAATATTGCCTCCAAAAATGCAATTTTATTTTATTTGAACTGTTATAAAATGTATGGTGCATGGACAGTCCATTACCTGATATATAGAATTATTTTTTTTTTTTTTTTATAAATGTTTTCTTAAATTTTGAATTAAGACGTTCACTTATTCATTATGAATTAATCTGTTGTATTTCATAAATTTGCAAAATAAATAAAATTATCTTTTTTTTTTTTTTTAACATAAAACAACTTTATATTATTTTGTTTTTCAATTTTTAAAAATTTGTTTGTAATAGATAGATAAAATATTTATTATTTGCAAATTAAATTGTGAACGCAATATCTACAATAATTTATTTATTTTATCCGCGAGGCTGTAATACAGACAAAGTTATAGATGACCAACTAAATTCGGAGCACTGTTCTCAAATTCAATTTGGCAATAATGATGTTTGGTTTTTTTTTCTTTTTAATCTGAAATAATAACTATGAAATAATAACTGTTAATCTGTCGTCCAGTCTCTACTAAAATTCAGGAGTTTGAAATATATATGAGATTAGTAGTGATATTATTAAAAATAATAATAATAATAATAAATAAATGTAAAAAATGATAAGATTAAAAAGAATTCAAAACAAATTTTTAATATATTTTTATTTATATCACCGTAATAAATGCATATTTTCACTTTTTTTTTTTTTTTTTTTTTTTGTGTGTGTGTGTGAGAAAGAAAATAGTGTTTTATTTACTGTATATAATGTAACTAGAGCTCCTTCAATACAGGCTGGCTCATCAGGCATTTTGTTTCCCACTCAGCGATTGTTGCCCACGCGGTCCGAATTTCAAGTGTTATCATATCACATAAAACGGAGGCTTTGGAGCCGAAAATTGCTCATATCATACCAGAACTGCTTTTAGAACGTTTAGATTTCCAACAGATGAAGAAAGGCGAAATACATTGGCTATTAATTGTCCGAAAGAAAATTGTAGCTTAGCTTTCAATCATAAATATGAAGTTTAATTATGATACGTTTTCTTGCATTTATTGTATCAATTATTTGTTTTATTGCTGTTTGATTATCTAAATGTTTTATTTTACAACCTACACTACTTTTCAACGTGTATAAATATTTAAAACTAACTAATTTAACAGCAACAGTGATGGCTACTTTTACAAGGTTTATAAGAAAATGTCGCCAAATATTACCGCCAAACTTATGAAGTACAAACAATAATTCGCTTTTCTGTTTAGGCAAACCACGGCCCTACTAGATCACTCTACGCCAAAGGCGCCAACGTTAAAGCGGCCATAACAAAACTGCAAATATCAATGCATGCCGCGGAATCCATCTGGGAAAGTAGATGGCTCTCGCTGCCGACCCTAAAAATCAGTTTGAAACGTTACATCGTGCTACGTTTATGCCAAGAAGCAAGAAATATTCATCCATGGTTCAACAATTAATAATTAAAGAAAGGAAAAAATAATGAAAATTAAAAAGAACGTGAACTGTTTGCGCATGAGAAATAAGGAAAATCTTAGCTGTTCTATGAATTTGGAGTTTGACATTTTCACTCTTGTGTAATGTTTGGGAGACGAATGAGAAAACGACTAATATCATTTATTATTTTTCAATGAATTGGTTTAAAATTATTGCCACAATTATTTTTATGATTCAGATATTTTTGCGTATCTGAAGACTGCATTTTAAATTTTAAATTAATTTAAATGCTCTGCAAGTTTGCTGTGGCGGCGCTGCACGCCGACCCTAACATTCAATGCATTTGATTCCGGAGAAATCGTTGATTGTTATGGCCGCTTTCACGACGTTGGCGTGTTGGCGCCGAGGAGTGATCTAGTAAGGCCGTGGGTAAACTCTCCATTTTAGACGATTAAGACGCTGAGTAATATTTCTGCGACTAAACGTCGCCAAGCTATATTTCTGCTGGGCAACAATGATCAGCTGTGAGTCAGCTCGTATTATAGGAGTCTTAAATGTAACTAAGCAAAGTAGTAAAACAGCTGTTTTTTCTTTTTAACACTGGCTGCCTTTCATTTTAATCAGCTTTCACCTCAGCAACTCTGCCTTTCCTCCTATTTACGACTTGACTTTCTGTCGTCATTCGACGTCATGATGAAATTTAACCTATAGGAGTCTTAATTTCGCCCACAAATAAAGGACTACAGCCAATCATAGCGCAGCTTTTCCCCACAAACAAAGGAAAACTCTGCTTCGTTCTAGTCGTCCATTGGCTATGTCTTCCTTCCTACTTTTGTTTGTCTTCTTTCTGACTCAGTTGTATGGCATGAGTTTTTATGCATCTATTCAAGAAAAACAGATTCTTTCTTAACCCCTTGCCTGTCGATGAAAAGTTAAATGATTCGCTTCAAAATGCCACAGATCTCTTTCAACTCTGAAATGAGTAAATCTTTAGAAAACTGTCAAGATCCCCGAGGTTATTTAACTGCATTGTCAAGTTGTGTCAGTAGTTTCACTGGTAGCGGTAAAATGCAATGGATCGTACTTCAGAAATACCTATATATACGCTCGAGGCAGTTAAGGAGTTAAAGCGCAGTACCTGAAGATTTTAATGTTTTTCCATGAAGACTGTAATGCACTTGAATATAACTATGAACACATACAAAATTGTATAATAAGAATAATGAAATGTTTGTGAATGCAAAATCAGTAAAAAATAATGCAGTCCTAATATTGTTTTTTTTTTTTTTCTTTTCCACAAACCACCCTTGGATGCAGTTTATTTTTTTAATAAATTGTAATAATAATAAGTATACATTAACATTAAAGTTATAGTTAAGAATTCTTTTAATAACATATATTTTAAACGACCCTTTTACTTTATAACATGACAGATAACGCTTATTATACGTCAATAAGGAAATACAAGACAGTTAATTGGAATCATAATTAAAAATATATTTGAATCTCGGGGGACAAATCGTCATTTTCTCTGCCTTAGTTATTAGTAATGCTTTTCACCAATTAGCTGTTTAACACTTCTAAATTAAATTATCCTAAATGTAAAAACTATGAAAGTGATGCATTCATTTGGGCTGGCAAATGATTTTTACACAGATTAATTCAAACCGCATTTGAATGAAAGTTGTTAAATTAGTTGTAATAATGAGTGTAACATTAATATTAGCTTAAAGAATTCTTCTTAATATATTACCATTCAAACAGTGCTTTTACTTATTTACTCTATCGATAAATACTATTCATATGCCAACTTGTCGATTTTCCTCGCCTAAGAATCGATATTAAAAAATAAATAAATAAATTAAATAAATAAAAATACATTTGCCATATGTGCCAAATCAAAAACAGTGGCCAGATGTCGTGATAAATAACTATTACTAATATTAATAAAAAAAAATTATAGAAATTGTGTTTATTTTTTATGAAAATCATGGAATTCGGGTAATGAAATGTAATTTATATTTAAATGTTTTTGAAAGTTTAGATCCGCGCAAAATCATTAAAGTAGTTGTTTGTTTCAGACCAAGTAAAAACTACAACGTATACAACGCCAAGGAAAAAATTGGGAAGCAGACAGCTGTTTCTGTAGCATTTAGCGTACTGTCGTCAGTGCAAGTCTTCAGTCATGCACTGAAGACGGTACGCTAAATGTTACCGAAACAGCTGTCTGCTTCCCAATTTTTTCCTTGGCGTTCTATACGTTGTAGTTTTTACTTAATTTTAATAATCCAGCTCAAAGTCTCTTCTTAATATTTAGTTGCTTGCTTGTTTGTCAAAAGAATAATACCTAAATACCCAGAATTTTTTCTTCCTTTCTTTCTTTTTCTTTTCTTTTTTGAAATTCTACTTGAATTGATTCTGATAACAGGAAAGTACCATAATCTTTTCTGTTTGAATTTATTGTAATTTATATGTTTTTCTTTTTTTTTATATTAGCATCATGAAATTATTTATTATTATTTTTTTTATAATTCTTTTATTTATTTATTTATTTATTATTATTATTTTTTTTAACTTATCTTATTTAACTAAATCTTTTGACTATAATTTGGTGGTTTATAGCGGTGATCTAGAAAAGAAACCATGTAATTGTTAATTGGCCATCATTACATAGAATTGCATCAATTCTTTTAAACTATATTTTCCTTCTTTTTTATTTATTTGAAAACATTGTTAAGAAAATATTCTTTTTAATCTATTCTTACAATCTTGACATGATTTTTCTTCCTGTTAAATCATCCTTCTTCCTTATTTTACTTATACTTCCAAACTAAAGATAAAAATTTAGTTTTTATAAAAATAATTCTTTGTAGCAATGACGTCAGTCTTAAGCGTCAGTTTCTGGAAACTTTCGATTTTATCATAAGAAAATAAAAGACATAAGATTTAATTGGTATCTTCAAATTAAAACGATATTTGTGTGAATTAGTTTATTTGAAATGAAAGTTCACATTTTCATAAAAAAAAAAAATAATAATAATAATAATAATAGTATTATTATTAATGCGTATTTTGTGCATTTAGTAAATTAATTGTTAGTAATAAAAAAAAAAAAATAATAATAATTCGATATTTAACACTTTCACTTCCAGTGAGAGCAATCGAATTCAACATATTTGAAAAATTTTTCCCAGTATAAAATTCCCGCTGATTCCAAAATGAAAAAAGCATATATTGAAATGCATTTACATATATTTCCACACCGAAACTTATTTATTTTTTATGGCACTATAGATGTTGATAAATGAAAGAATGTATTACACAAGGTGGCCAAAATATTGGGTTGGCCAAAAAGTAATTGCGTTTTTTTCGATTAGATGACGATAGCTGTTTGAAATGTAAAGAACGTCCTTTTAAACAACAATGTCATTATGTAACTTCAAAGCAGACTCTTCAAATTTAATTTAGAAAGAAAAGAAAAAAAAAAAAAAAAAACGCGCTATTTCGGTAACAGTTGTTTGTTTGTCGTCGATTTCAACACGAAAAAACAAAAGGAACATTTTTGTCATATTTCGTCGTATTACTTCAGAAAAGAAAGCTCACAAAAAGTTATGTGATGTATATGGTGAAGATGCTTTAAAAGTAAGGCAGTGTCAGAATGTGTTTGATAAATTTCGGTCTCGCAATTTTGATGTCAAAGATGCACACCATGGAACGCCAATCGAATGACGACGACAAAATAAAGTCATTGTTCGGAACCAATCGACATTTAACGACATGAGAGATTGTTGAAAATCTTATCATATCGAAATCAAGTATTGAAAATCATTTAAAATGATTTGAATATGTTATGAAGCTCGATATTTGGGTGCTGAAAGAAATCTATTTCACTAAGCATGTTGACATTTGCAATTCCCTCTTAAAACATTAAGAAAAGGATCCTTTTTTGAAACGTATGATAACAGGCGATGAAAAGAGGATCGTCTATAACATCGGAAAAAAAAAAAAAGATAGTGGAGCAAACGTGATGAACCTACTCAAAGCACTATAAAACAGGTAATCACCAAAGGAAAGTTATGCTGTCAGTCTGATTGGATTTCAAAGGTATTGTGTATTTTGAATTGCTACCAAGGTTCCAAACCATTAATTCTGATGTGTACTGTCATCAACGGAGTAAATTAAATAATGCAATCAAGCAGAAACTTTCAGAATTCGTGAATAGCAAAAAAAAGTTGTGTTTCAGCATGATAACGCTAGACCACATTCAAGTTTGGTCACTAGTTAAAAATTGTTACAGCTTGGAGGGGATGTGTTACTACATCCGCCACATTTCATTGGCCTGGCACCATCATATTACCGTTTGTTTTGTTATGTTCAAAATGGAACCTTCACTGGTAATCAGGATGCTAAAGTGTTCTTGGAACAGTTTTTTACTGAAAAATATAAGACCTTTTGACCATTCAAGTTTGCAAAGCATTCATTTCTTAAAAGGGATCAATATAGATTAAAATTTGAAAGGCAGTAAAATCTAATGAAGTTGCTTAATCAAGCACTACTCATACTGTTGTGATGAGTCTCACTGCCTTAAACATATATTACTGTTCAATGCAGTTTTTGACTGCTCTATTTTGTTGTAGAATTACCAAAAAAACAATGAATATCAGCACCAAAACTGACTGACTGAAAATACACGTCCGAAAAGGCACTCCCCAGTTGCGAGTAAATTAAGTATTTCCCCACCACTGGATATATGTATATATATATAATTAAGAAATTTAGAATGATATAAAATTTAGCTAACAATAGATACATTATTAAAACCAAAAACACTCAAATAAAAGGTATTTTAAATCAATTTAAATGTTAGCACTCATATTTTTCTTACGATTTTCATTTGCATTCTTTTAACTAAATGACGATATGCATTTTGAGAGATTAACTTTAAATTAAATACTTACGTTAATGTTTACTGATTACATTTAAGCCTGCAATGTATGAAATTCTTTCATGCGACATTCAAGAAAGTTATCCAACAGAAACCGAGAATTTTGTAAAAATACGGAGCAAAGATGTCTGAAAATTATAATTTTATATATATATATATATATATATATATATATATATATATATACGTACTGTATTTTAAAAAATATATTGCTAAATAGTTTGATTTATTAACTTTACTAAAAACAAATAAACAAAATTTTTGTAAAAAAAAAAAAAAAAGTGTTAATATTATTTAATATACTTTTTTGGAAAAAATGTCTATACAAGCCTTTTTCATCCTTATTGCTTTAAAATAATTCTAAGGAGATGTTGACATAAATTAAATTAAAGAAAGATTTTTTTTTTCAATTTTCAAAACTAATTTTAAAAAATTGAATGAAAAACTTCGTGTTTTCATCAATGTAAAGCATGTAAAATTTTTGTTTTTTAACATAAAATATTGATAAATATGGTCTTAAGGCAAAAAGATGAGAAGATAGTTTATCAGCAAATGATTAAAAAATTGCTTTTAAAATTAGATTTGGGATAATAAACTTACAGTTTCTTTTTCAAGTTACAGTCTTGAAAACGCTATGAAATAAGACTTGATGGCAGAAGTTATTAATGTTTAATTTAGTTTTTATTACTTGAAAAATATGGCAATCCAGTTTTGGATATAATTAAAAATCCTTAGAAATTCCAGATGTAATTGAGGGGGTATCATTTCTGTACTAAAAAGAAAAATAAACAAAAAAAGATAGGATTATTTTTTACTTATTTGTATAATTATGGTGAAACAATATTTAGCATAAAAAATTATCTGAACTTTAAAAATATAGAATGAAACATATGGCTACTTTGATATTACTTACTGATAGAAAAAAATTAAAAATTAAAAATAAAATAAAAATCATGTCATACATATATTTATAATTTATATATATTTCCCTATTTTATTATCACATATTTTTTAAGAAAACTAAGTTATATTATTATTAGCATAATTAATTTAATTCGATATCACATTTCTATTTATATATGTATTGTTTTTTTCCTTTTTTCATACGTTTATACCATGATGTATTACTATGCATACACATACTACTTCATTATTTTGTTGAAATAAATCTAAAATTCCTTATTTAGTTTTTATGCGCTTATGTAAATAAAAATCCATACATATATACATATTTAGAAATTTTGATTTTGTTTTTTTCGGAAGTAAGAGAAACTTCGCCTCAAAAATTACTTTTCTGATAATAAACCCATTTTCCTATATAAGTTAAAATCTTGGAAGATAATTAGCTGAGTATCTACGAGAAAAGCTGAGAATTTTCTTCCCTATATTTTAACCTATAATTTTGTATTTTAATGCAGAAAAGTTCAGGTATAATGGAGACAAAAATAATACAAAATGTTATTTTTTATTGAGAAAATATACTTAATGAGGATGGTATTTATTTATTTATTTTTTTTTTAAAGAAAATATATAAGCTTAAAAAATGTATTTTTTGTCATACAAATAGTAAAATAATTATGCTTTTTAAGTTAAAAAATTATTTCACAATGACTTTCTTTTTTACAATCAATTTTATATTAATTAGTATAATTTTTCCTTCTAAGATTCAAAATGTTGTTTTTTAATTCCATCACCCTTCTACCGTAGGTAATGGAAGTATTGTATTCGGTACAAAAATCGATATCGAGTTTTCAAATGATTTACACGGTTTAAGGCCTCCTGAGTCCAAAAAAGTAGTTTTTCGCAATTGATCAATGTGTATGTATGTGTGTGCGCGTATGTATGTGTAGAATGTTTTGGCTATCATATCTCCCAAACCAATAAAGATAGAAATACGAAACTTCAGAATTGATACAAGTCTGGTGTACAGATGAGTTTTCCAAATTTGGTGAAAATTTGGAACACCGGAAGTGGGTCATCGGAAACTGGAAGTGGGATCGTAAGTCCGTATCTTAAAAACGTTTCCAACGGTTTTCTTCAAAGTTGTTATTTAAACACTCTATTAGATGTCTTTTCGAATGATATAGTTGGTCAGTTTAGAAAAATTGGCAGACATCCGGTATAAATAGCTTAATTTCAGATCTCGCGCGTTCCTTTAAAAACGGCTGTACGGATTTTTTTTCAAACTCGCCATATTAACCAGCCTTTAGATATATTTTTGTATGTAATTATTTTTTTCCGATCAATAATTGAATGTGCCAGTTTTTGGTAAAAGTTGGTGTCTCAAAAACGGCTCTAATGATTTTCTTGAAAATTGCTACATAACTACATTTTAGATACTTTTCTTATGTATCACGAGATTATTACCGGAATATTATCGGTCCTCCTGATTAGGTAGTTCAGTTTTAGACCTCGGAAATTTGTGTTTAAAAAAATAACTTTTTTTTTTTCTTTTTTTTCTTTTTTCTTTTTTTTTTTTTAACTCGCTATGTAAATTCTATTTTATATGTCTTTACATGTGTTTCAGGTTTCTCTTGCTGGATCATTCCAAAAAAAAAATGTGTATAATATCTCCAAAAAATGCATATAATACGTGTAATAGTGGGTAATGGAAGTTGTGTGGTTGTTTCAGACCAGATTTTTCTTTTGTCTAATTTTACGTTAAGTGCTCTTAATTTATTAACAGAAATTTATAACTTATTTATGTATATTTTTTAAAAATAATTTTAGGTGAAAGTTTAAACTTTCTTTTTTTTTTTTTTACATTTGAAATAATAATGTGCAATCGTAATTGTAATAGAAATGTGTGACGTAATAGATGGAAATTTCTTTTTGTTATTCTCAATTCATTATTTCTAAATATTAATTGAAATTTATTTAAATTTTACAGGACATTTTTTAAAGTTATATATAATTATAAGAATTAAAAATGTTACATTTTCTATTTTGCAAAATTAATCCTAATTAATTTCCATTAATAATAATGCCTAGAAAATTTACTTTGATATTTTAAATTTTTTTGAAAATGAATCAATTTTTGAAATTTAATTTGAGATAGCAACGTTATTAAGAATCCATAATAACATTTTTCCTGTTGTATCTAAAAAAATTGAAAAATACATCACTTAATTATTTTTCTGTAAATAAGTATTTCATTACATTTTAAGTTTTTTAATGTCTTTATTTTTAGACAAACGTTTAACACATTTATGTCAAAAGATAGATCAAAAGGTGTGTTTCTTATTTTAATAAATGACTTATACATAAATATTATTATGAACATTTTAATTAATCTAGTTTATAAATTAGAGTTCTACATTAATAATTTTTTCATACTATGGTATTACATTTTTAATTATTATAAGCCTTATTGGATTAGTTCGCTTCCGCCAAACCTTTCATTGTTTCGTCTGTCTGTTTCCGTCATTTTTTCTTTAAAGATCAGATTACATTCCTGCTAGTGTTGCTGAATTTAGAGACCTTTTATTCAACAAACACCAATAATTTTGAGGAGTGATATTTTATATATGTAACACACGATTAATCTTCGAGGTGTTGAGGCAACCAAAAATTAGTGGTAGATATTGAATAAAAACTGTCCTTAAATTTGACAACATTTTTCTTGACATGGCTGGTTTGTTCCACTAATTCGCCCAACTTGTAACACGCATAGTTGACGAATGTGGAACTACTACGAGTAAAAGAGTAGACACCAACCATTAATCTGCAATACTAACTTTGGCTATGCTAAGTACAAGTATAGAAAAATATAGACCAAGAAAACATGCAAGACCTTTATTTGTCTGAATGCTGACACTAATAAAAGGACTAATCGGTGGATGTGACAGCTACACAGAATTTTACATTCTCCTAAATACTCTAACGTGAATGTATTTTAAATCATTTGACCTTCGCATGATTTCTTGTTTATCTAATAAATTTAGTTTTGATATTTTTAAAATTTGAATTTTGGACGATCGCCAGCATATTTTTACATTTATTGCGGATATATATATATATATATATATATATATATATATATATATATATATATATATTAAAATTGTTTGATATACCTACAGAAAAATCATATATTCATGAAAATTTTGAACGAAAGAATAAAAATGTCTTTATTTGAAAAATTGAATTTTCTCTGCAGCTCGGAATATTTTAAAATAATAAGTTAAAATTTAACTTTTTCCTCTTACATTCAATTTTCATAAGCTATGCAACAGTATTTGTTTAAAAATATTAGTATGTAACACGGGAAAAGAAATCATCTCGCTATTTTCTAAAAAACAATTATAAATATATTAAATTTACATGGAAGAATATATATATATATATATTCTTCCATGTAAATTATACATATATATATATATATATATATATAAACTACTTATTTTTTTGAAAATTTAATAAAAACTCAAAAGATTAAGTGAAAAATGAATAATAAATTTTAGTATGAAGTACATGCTGCTAAAATTTAAAAAAGCTTATATATATATATAAAGAAATCTCTCAAGAAACAACAATTTGTTATGTACGAATTTCACGTAAATTTTCCATTATACTTTTATAAAGTATACACTGTTATAAGTTTTACGTACAAATAAATAAAATTTTATATTATTCATAGCTTCCTGTTATCGGGGTATCATGCTATTTACTAAAATTAAACTTGCATATTAGATTACATTTCATTTGTTATGCTATAGTGTACCAAAAGACATCTAATTTTACTCTTTCTTTCTTCATCTGTTATATGTTATAGGTCAATTATAGGTAAACTCGTGCCATAAACCACGTTCTATAAATTAAACCGGCGATTAAATTACCAGCAAATTTAATGTATTGCATTTCATGAGAATCGCTCAAGAAGAATATATATATATATATATATATATATATATATATATACATATATGTAGAGTGCCCGAATAAAATGTATACTTTCTTTAAATGACTTAAAAACTAACAATTATTATAATACAGAAAAGTTTCAAAAATCAAAATAATGTGAACAAATGTAGAAACCAGCCAATTATCGAAAGTTTTCAAATTGTCAGTCAAAGTAGTCCATGCACAGCTGATAACGCTGACTGATTCAATCCAAAACGTTTCTAATCATTTCAATTGGTATTTTGGCACGTTCTATTTCAATGGCTGCTATCAACTCATTGATAGTAGCTGGTTTTGTGGTGTAAAGATTGTGTTTAAAATGCTTTCACAAAAGAAAAAAAAAAAAAAATCCGTGGGGGTCAAATACGGTGAGCGTTCACTTAATACTTCATCTACGTCCTACCTATCTGTTCGGCAGATGGCCATCAAGTAGGCCCTTACGCCGCGATGGTAGTGTGGAGGTGCTCCATCCTGTCATGAACTGCCAAAGAGTGTATACATTTTATTGGGACACTCTGTATATACATATATATATACACTACATGACGACATGCATGAAGAAATAGAAAATGTAAGAAATGAAGTGGCTTATACAGAATACTTATAAAATTTGAACGTTTGATGATTAAATTTTGATCTCCTATAGGTAATTTCATTTAATAAATTTGTCATTTTGCCCTTATAAATTAGCCTCCTGAGCACAGATTTTAGAATTAAAAATTATTTTCCATGAGCGCATCTCATACCAAGTTTTGAAGCAATATATTCACCCGGTATAGCTTCAGGATGCTTTTTATAGCGGAATTATAATCAATCTGCATATGGTTGTCATTTTAAAGTAAGATTGGTACACGAGATAATTAATAATTTGTATTCTAAACTTATGTATACTTTACATGCACTTTGAAGTGATTTAAAAAATATATGAGGGAAAAGATTTTTTTTTTTTTTTTTTTTTTTTTTTTTGTGTGTGTGTGTGTGTGTGTGTGTGTGTGTGTGTGTGTGTGGTTTGATTCTATTTTAGAAGCACTCTGAGAAACATCGTCAGTTTTCTTATAAAAATCTTTATTTAATCAAAATAATATTTTTATATACTGTTTCACAATAAATAATCTAGCATAAGAATAAATAAATAAATAATAAATACTTATAATTATAGTGTTTTTTTTTTTAAATTAATCACTAATTGTTTTTCTTGATTGATACATTCATGCATATTCCAAAAATATTTCATATTGTTTTTAAAATTAATTATTGACTCACAAATCGGTTTTCTTGTTTGATACATTTACGCATATTCCACCTAAAATTTTTAAACTAACTACTTTAATTAGTTTTTAAATTCTAATGTATGAAAGAATTCAATATGTGATAAAGTATATGTACACGATTATATTATAGAAGATAGCCCAAAAAACTCGCAACTATTTAGTCATTAATAAATAATTTACTTTCAGTTGCAACAGAAAGTTATTAAAAAATTCTTCTAAACACATAGTTTATGAAATTTGTCTTTTCAAAGCTCAGTGATTGTAACTGGGGTCATATTTAACAGATAGATTGTGATAAATACATTTAATTATGGGAAACAACCGTCTTTTTTTTCATACATAAATATAAAAAAAAAAAAAAAAAAAAAAACATGGGTGTGGATGAATTTTTGGTTTCTACCTTAAAAATGAAGTTTAGTTATATAGCTAAAATTTAAAATCCTTGAGATCGGAAAAACGACTGACAAAATGTTCATTGTTAATAATAAATTTGACTGAAATAATTTCATTTTGCAAGCATAAAAAAAAAGAAAAAGTGGAAAAGAAAATATTTTAAAATTTTACGTACACACACACACACACATATATATGTATTAGTGTATAATATTTTCCTTTTCTTTTTATTGCAGTTTCATTTTCATAATGAAATTGAAATGTGTATGTAGAATAAAACGCAGGATTATAAACATAAGTTTCAACGTACTTTCCCTTAATGAGAGTAAAATTACGACACAAAAACAAACAAACAAACAAATTGTACTTCAGGTGATTTATTACTCTAGAAAAACTTGGAAGTTATTATGAAAGGATTATAAAAAAGCTTTGTGTTAATGAGGAACAGTATAAAACTTTTGTAGAAATAATCCTTGAGCATACCTACAAAATGAAAGAAGAAGTTGTAATTTTATACAGCAAAACATACTTAAAAAAATAAATAAATAAACAATAACAAAATAAATAAATAAATTAAATAAAATAAAATAAATAAATAAATAAAAATAAAAATCACTTGTGTAGTTTTACGGTAAGGATATTCATTTCTTATTAAAAGCCTCATAAAATAATCTTTTGAAATTATATATATATACATATTAATTTTTTAATTCTTTCATTGACTTAAAAATAATAAATCTGTGAAAAATATTTTCTTTTCTTTCTTTCTTTTTTTTTTTTTTGTTGTTGTTGTTTGTTTTTATAAAATTTTCTTAATGTTTCTGAAAAATTTATCCTAAAAAAGTTCTTTAAAATATATTATTACTATTAATATATTTTTTCCCCTTTATAAGGCTGTCTTCCAGTATTTTTTTTTTTTTTTCACACAGTTTAAAGTAAAATATATGGCAGCATTATACGCTTTGGTATTAAATCTAATTAAAGAAAATCGTGACAGTAACTGACTCTTTTTGACTGAAAAGGGAAGTGTGACTCAGTAAAATTCCTAAAAATAACAACGTGGTTATTTCTACGGAAAGCAGGAAAAACTACTGTTTATTGTCAAGATAAATTTGATGCAAGGAAAATTTTTCTTAACTCTTTTAGGTACAACATAATTTTGCTTATTTAAAGTCAACTACCAGCAGACTTAATATATATATATCTAAAGAATTAAATTATGTTTTTGCTCTAAGTTATCAAAGTAAAATTCTATAAAAATTTCTGGGGTGTGTTTTTGCAGTTGGAAATTGAAATTATGTGGATGTAATATATTCATACTTGCCAATATCCTAATTCCTTGTTCGTACAGTCCTAGAATTTTCTTAATTTTCTGCACCAGTATTATTATTTAGCAAATTTTAATAATAAAAAAAGCCTTAAAACTTAAAAGGAAATGTATTGCATAAAAATACTGGTGGGAGAGTCCTTGAAAATAGACGTGGCCGTACGAACCATGTTATTAATATTTTGTAGTCCTGTTAGTCCCGCCCTTTTTTTTTCACACCAGTAAATTTTTAGAGTAATATTCTCCAAATACAATTAGGATTAATTAAGAAGAAAAATACTCTAAAATGAAACTGGTGGGAAAAAACAAGGCGGGGCTAAGAATACTGCGGAATATTAATTAGTATGTTGGCAAGTATGTATATCCCACAGCCCCTAAAACGATTAACTAACAATTTTAGTGACAAAATTATATATGTTTATTAAAGCTGTATGCTGTGATTTGATGTCGAAGTTTATTTAATTGCTAGATGATTATATTTTTGCCATGCATCTTGTGATAAACGAAGTCCAATGACTGGTGAATATGTTAATATAAGATTTATTAGATAATAATGTATGCATCATATTTGTAAACCTTTTAAAAGACAGATCGCGCAGTAAAATTAAAATTCAATGAATAGTTGCATAGTTTTCTACATTTGAGGAAAAAAAAAAAAAAAAAAAGGTTAGTGATTTTTCTTTAAACTTAACATAATCTAGTATGTCCATATATGTTCCTACATATGCCTAGATGTCTCGCTATTTACTGGCAATACATCAAACAAACATTAATTAGGGTTTAATTTTAGTCTTTTTTTTTTTTTTTTTTTTTTTTTTAATAAGTATTTTGCGTTTGCTGAAAAATTGCATCCAAAAAATGAAAACATGGTTTGGATGTTTACTTCTCAATTAGATTCGACTCTGAGCTCACATTATGTTGGAGTGAGATAAAATCGGATGCAGGGGCTCTAGTACGAACCCATCGGAAATAATTCAACGCGGAAACTGTTCGCTATAGAAAACAGTGGTTTCCAAACAAAATCATCCCGATATGCATTTTGTACCCTAGAACGACCTTCTCGGAATGGTCAGGCAAAATTTGTTCCAGAGTGACTGAACTATTTTCGAAATCGGATTAAGTTGACCAATCACAGACAAGGATTATTTCACACTGCCGCAAGATTCCATTTGGATTTTTTAGATAAACAAAGACGGCTGCTTCTGCCTGCGAGTGTCTTTGAACGTGTGTTTTTGTTTTATTTAATGTGAGAGGAATATTTATACCCATTTATTTATTTATTTATTTTATTTTACCTTTTAATACCGTATATATAATATATATGTTAAACACGTGTTATTACTGAAATTTATTTTTTGCCAGTTACGGCAGTAAATGTAAATGATTTTCTGTCTTGAAGTGTTAGCTGCTAGCATTTATTTATTTATACAACTACGTATTATGGATTACTTACTATGGATAAAATATCGTTGGATGTAATGCAGGTAATGTGTTTTTACTTTGTCCAATATGTTTAAACGTTATAATTAAATTGAAGCTTCTTTATTACATACATAAAGATTAAAATTTTCGTTTAAATTTCCTAAGTTAAAATTTGTGAGTACATATATTATTATAATTGATTTATTGTATTTACATATGTTAAAGCAAACCTTATAGTGCTTTTTTTTTCTTTAATATTACTTTTCAAAGAATTTATCTTAATGTCTCTCATTCTCCCCCAGAAAAAACTGCAAATTCAAAAAAAATAAAAAAATAAAAAACCATAGCTTTTAACTGTTTTGCATTTTCAAAAAGATTTAATATCAGTGTTTTTCGATTAATAATTTTTGGATTATTTAGCTGTAGAAGGTAGATAAAAAATTGCAATTTGATGACAATATTATTATTTAATCTAAGGTGAAATAGATGGCAGCTATGTAAAATTAATATTGTGTAAGGTGCTTCTAGTTAAAAAATTTTAAGATTACAAAATGCACGTTTACATTTGTATTTCTCGAAAGTAGTGGAATAATTTATCTCAATCGATATATTTGCTTCTGAAAACTTTACTGGTTCTTGTATTCATTATTTTATATAAAGGCTTTTGAACACGTTGTGCACACTTACTTTTCATTTAGTACTTTTGTGATGCAATTTTATATTAAGGTATTATGCATCGTTTACTTACCTGAATTCAAATTTGGTGTTTTCGATTTATATGAATTTGTTCTAAAGCTTTAGATAACTATAAATACATTGAATATTTAAAATATATATATATAAACAATTGACATTAAAATATTGTTTATTTAAGTGTTGTAATTTGTATGCTTGTATGTATTCTTTTTTGAATTTCTTCTAGAATTTACAATTTACTATAAAATATGCTGTGTAATTTTTAAATCTTTAAGCATAGTAAAAAACTATCTCTTGTCAAAGTAAGAAAAAGTAAAACTGTTTTAAAATTAATTTTCGTTTGGTAAGTCAGTTTACATAACATAAATGTCTAATTTAGATTGTAAAAATCGATTATTAAATAATATATATATATAGATATTCACTTATTTTTCCCTCACTAAGAAACGAGAGATTCTTATTAGGTTCTATTATATAGCTACAAATGAAATTTTGCAAGTGAATGTAGAATTGACGTGCTGTATTTCAAACTTACTTAATTCAATAATAATAAAATTTAAAAAGGAAAATTTTAGTTCCAAAGAAAATAAATATTTATCATAATTTCCTTTCAGCTTTATTAATGTTTTATATACTGGGACCGACATCGTTCATAGATATACTTTAAATAAGACTCAGTTACAATACACAGGCATATATATATATATATATATATATATACATATATATATATATATATATATATATTTGCAGTTTTCATTAAACTTAATTAATTTTTAATAACTTTAAATATTAAGACTTGTTATTCTTAATAGATATGCCATTAATATTATCTATAATTAATAAGAATCTTAGTTACAGAGAAAATATATAGGTATTTATTGTAACTTTTCTAAATTTAATTAATGCTTTACACCTTTTTTGGCATTAAACGGTTTCTAGAGTTTCTTTCATTTTCTTGAATAACACCCAATGCCACGATGGACACCACTGGAACTGTGAATTGTTCATCTCACGACGATTCCACTCGGAAAAGACCTGTCGAAATTTCAGAAAACGATTCCGCCAGACAATTCCGATAATTAAAGCGATTCGATAAGTTCGTTCTAGCGAAATAAGAAAGGCTGTCGGAATGTGACGTCACATTGGAGAAATTCCGATAACGAGAGCATTTCGATAAGCTCGTTCTAGACCCCCAGAAGAAAGTGAATCACTCCGCTTCAAACGAGATTGAAGAGCGCTCGCAAAGATTGGCATCAAATTAACCCATTCTCGATAAATGATATAAACTAATTTTTGTTCTATTTTAGTTTTACGTGTTTAATTCTGAAAATAATGACAGTTATAATCACAAAATTGTAAGCTTAGCCAAGCAAATGTTGCAACAGAAGCCGCAGAAATCTTCCCTCAATCCGTCAGAATTGCGACAAATTCTTCGATAAAAAGGGACATTAAAACGAAAATGGTTTAGATTACACAATTAAATATTTTTTGAAGATGAACCATTAAATGCTGATAACAAATAGAATAATTAGAACAGGATATATAGGCTCTTAAGATATTTAAATAAACAGGAAAAGAAATCTATAATTCCTTTTTAATGATAATTGGAATGAATGAAAAAGCGTCTATCTGCATATATTTTATTATATAGGAACAAGCTACAAATTAAATTTCGTTACGATTCTAATATATAAATTAGAACAAATAAAAAAATGGTATTTTTAAATTTACTGATAAGTTTAATACAGTTAGGTTTAATAATTGGTTTTAATAAAGTAACGTCCTTGTCCCCCCCCCCCCCCCCCATCCACAGTCTCTAATACTATGTTGACTAATAAATTTCATATTAAAATATTTACACATTAGACTTAATTTATCACAATGAACATGGTAATAATACATTCATTCTGCAATAAAATAAACTTAGACAGCAAACTATGGCACATATTATTGATCTAGTGATCTCACTCTGAAAACACTTAATTTTGGAGAGAAAGAGGGTTTCAAAATATTATATTGTTAGACCAGATCACAGAAAAGATTGAGTCGTTCCGCATCACAGATTACTATACAGATAAGAAAGTGAAGCTAAAGCGCGAACCGGAAATATAGTTGCACCACTAGTGTCAACAGAAGGAAACTGCATGTGTGAAGTCTACATGATTAGCATCTTTGATCGAACATTGTTTTTCTCTTTCGCGATTAGTTAGTATCGGGTTAGTATGTGAAGTTTTCTTTGTCTTCATTTTTTATTATTTTTGAATTCACAAAATCAGAATAAAAACATTCGCAGCTATTCTTCTAATAAATAAAATTAATTTTTATTATGTTTTAAAATATATTTCGCCAAACATATTCTTATTCAAAAACAGATTAAAATAAGAAACTGTAACTCTGAAATAGCAGTGTGAAATCTTAAATATTTAACATTGCTTGGTTTAAATAATACAAAATGCTTTAAAACGAAAAAAATAATATAGATTTATGTATATTTTCGAAATTTATTTGCTTAATATTTAGTACTTGCTTCTTAAAATAAATGGCTTTCGACAATCAGGTTCGTAAACAATAACAAAGTTGCCAAACGTAAACATCAATACAATGGTTAGTTCGTTGGATGTTGAGTTTAACGTTGCACTAATATTACGATATGAACATAGATACAATAAAAATAAGACGAGCGATTGCGTAAGCTGGAGAGCTCAAGAAACTTACAGCCGTTGACAATAGGGTCGTTGCAGTCAAATTTTGGTTACCGAAGCATATACGGGAGTGTCCTATCTGTATAATAACCTGTGTTCTGCATCAAAGAAAAATGATGTTCTCTAGCGAAAATTGGCATCAAATTAATGTAATCTTGCCAAAAAGATAAAAACTGATTTTAATTTTAATGCAATTCTACGAGTTTAATTTTGAAAATAACAATCGTTATAATCACAAAATAATAATCTTAGCTAAACAGACGTGCCAAGAATAGCCGTTACAATGAAGTTTGGACGAAAGAGGCCGTTAGAATGGAAGTAATTTAGATTTAGATTGCACAATTAAATTGAATATATTTAGGGGTTGAAGCAACAAATAGTGATGACTGGGATAAATTAAATTGAACATTTGTACACTTAAAAGATTTACAACAAGAAATGAAATCAATAATTACTTTTTTATTTGAAATCGAGGAGAAACATAGAACGCATCTGCATTTACTTTAACATATAGGGACAAGTTATGTTAAATTAAATTTAAATAATAATAATAATTGTATTTCTCAAATTATACTAAACAATTTAATACCGTTAGAATTAGAATTTTCAATTTATCTACGATAACTTGAATTTCTTTTTTATTAAATGAGGGACAACATCTAGTATAAGGTAAACTTTTTAATAAAATATCCTTTTTAAATTAAATTTTCTATTACTTAATAATTAAATTGGTTATTTGAAACAATATAAGTAATGACATACTCACAATCTTATTAAAGCTATCGCTTAAATCTTGTACTTAAAAAATAATAAAAATGCTCTTCAAGTTTAGGAGATAAATTAAGTATTATCTAATTTCTATTATTTTAATTTACTAAAGTTTTCTTTCGATGACAATTAGGAGATTAACAGTAAAACAAAACTGCAATCATTTTCTCCTATAAAAACTGGTTTGTAGCTGTAGCAAAAATTGAAGATTTTCTAACTTAAAACATGAACATTTTGTTAAAAAAAAAAAAAAAAAAAAAACGAATTAAAGAAACAACTGAATTAAAGTTTAAAAACTTGACTGCGTCGAAAAACTCGTATATATGCAATAATTTGTAAAGATTAAAAAAAAAAAAAAAAAAGTTTTAAGTTTATCATTGTGGTCGGTTCGTTGGATGAGTTTTAAGTTACACTAGTGCTGCGCAATGGGCAATATGCGTCGGCCTGGGATTCAACTCTAGAGGTGATATGGAGACATGTCATGACAATTTTGATCATCCGCCGAAGGGATAGATCTCCCGTTTCAGTGACCCCCACAGGTATATTTTTGCTTATCAGTGTGTAAATTCTATTTACAGTCAAAATTAAGTATAATTAAATCTTGTCTTTTTAAGCTAATAAAAATAAATAAATAAATCACCGCAGCGTCTTTTATCATTTTACAACATCTTAGAAAATAAATTTTTTTTCGAAAGAAAAGAAAAAAAAAGTACTTGGTTTCATATAAGTTTTTACAAGTAAGTTATATAATAGTTCATATAAGTTTTACAAGTTTTCATACAAGTTTTTTTTTTTTTTTTTTTTTTCAGAAATTCTTAAAATAAAAATTTACACGTCCAGTGTATTTGATTTCCGTCAAAGGGAAAGTGATTTTAATACAAATACAAAAATTTTATTTTATTTTCATATTAATATTATTACAAATATATACCGGGTGATTCAAAATAGATGATACAGCGATTATCTCGTAAACTAATAAAGATATAAACGTACTTCTTATTGCAAAATTGGAGCAAATTAAGAGTAGTAAACTAATAAAAATATAAATATACTTCCAATTACAAAATTGGGGAAAATTAAGAGTAGATTTGAAATATGACATTTTTTGTACAAGGGGAAGTATACATATTAAAATACGAAACTTAAATTTTATACTGTCCCTCCTATCATATGACTTTAAAAAAATCTTAATTCTAAATGAAAATCCCGCTGAGTTATTGCAATTTGAAAATGATGATTTATACCACTTTATTTTCAATTTTGGCATCTATTTTTCGACGCCAAATTGCCAATTTTAGGGTGTTATCTATGAGATGATAAAAACAAGATCCTTTATATTAAAATAGCAACTAAAATCATTCAAACACGTGAAAGCAACAGTTTTAAGAACTTAATGCAAATTTATATTATTCTGTATTGTTAAAAAAGTAATAGTTGAATTTCGTAGAGGATCACCTGCAAATTAAAACATGTTAAGTGAGGAAGAATATTAAAAGAGTAGAAAACCGAGTGAAACTTTCGAAATTTATTTCTTTTAACAGTTTCCAACATGGTTGAAAATTTTTAATGATTTCGACTGTTTAACACTTTCCAATAAGGTTGAAACGTGTTAATGAATTCAGTTTTGTCTGTCTGTCCATCCGTCTTTCTATCTGTCTATCCGCGCTCTAACTCCCGTGAATATTCATGGAATTCCTTGAAACTGATATATGTTATTTGAGTTCACTATTGGATGTTCATTATTGAAAATGGAGAAAATATCTTTGCTAGCTTGTGTACAGCGACACCCAAAAATATTCCAAAGAATTGTGTTCCATGAGAGGTATTTCTATACACCATATTTTAATACCTTTATTTTACACAAATATTAATAAAATTGAAATATATTATTTAAGTTCACTATCGGATATTTTTTTAATAGAAAATGGAGCAAATACCACCAATGGTTTGTATACAGGGACACCCGAAGTATCCAAAAGCATTGAGTTCTATGAGAGATATTTCAATAAACCAAATTTTAATTACTTTGCATAAATCTTAATGAAATTGAAATAAGTTATTCCTACGCACAAAATAATGCTTTCTATAGTGTACAGTCCGATTAGCATTAGATTTACAGGACACACAAAAATATTCAGTTGCGTTAACAGTTATTATTAGAAATTTGCTGGAATTTGCTGGCATTTTCATTTACATTAAGCGTTTTCAATAGTTTCTAACGATTTTTAACTGTGAATATGATTTCAATTGTCATATCTGTCAGTCTGACTTTCCATCTGTCTATTTGTCCGTCTGCCTGCCCCCAGCGTCCGTAAATATATTCAGAATTAAAAAAAAAATTATATATGTTATTCAGGTTTACTATGGAATGTTCCATGTTTAAATGGCATTAATAGGTCTTCTACAACTGGTTTATGTTCAGGAACGCCCAAAAGATGACAATGTATTTGTGTCTTGGGACAGACATTCTTATAAATCACATTTAAATAACGTTCTACGGTGAAAATCATAAAGAAATTCACATTTATTGTTAACATTCTAAAATAGTGTTTTTTATAGAGCATTATGTGGTTAACTTTCATATTTACAGGGTTACATGAATATATTCAGATACATTAAGGTCTGCAGTTAGAATCTGATATGTTTCATTTTCTTTTGCATTATGCATTTTTAAAACTTTCCAAAAAAGTTTAAGATTGATTATGAATACAAATAGTGTATTTCTATGTATGCCTATCAGTCCTTCTGTCTGTCCGTTGTGTGATAACGTAGGCGAAGAACATTGAAATTTGTGCGATAGAATTAGTCCGTACATTTGGAAAGTGTTAATAACCATTGCGTACCGGATGATTTTTCGTTCTATTTTATTTATCTTTACAATTTGAAATTAAGTCTTACATAAATTTCACCACCCAATTTAAATGTTATTTCAACAGATGTCAAATTATTATTAGCTTTTGTATAATAAAACGCTTATGATAATTAAACCAAATCATATATTTAAAAAAAAAAAATAATAATAATAATCTAAAAATAAAATTTATGTTTGACGACCCAGTTCTCAAACTTCCCCAGGCAAGACAGCTTTAGTGTAGGACCCCTATGAGTACTTTTAAATATTTTCTCCTTGTTGGCGAAGTCTTTTAATTTATTTCATTATTTTATTGATCATTTTAACATTTTTTTTCTTTTGTTAAAAAAAAGAATAAAAATAAATTAATGTACCTATTTTGATTATACTTTTTCTTTTTTTTGTTTTTAGTCAATTTATGAGAAAATTTCATATTATTTTATTTTATTTTATTTTAATCTTCAAAGTATTGCTAGGTTTAAAATAAGGCTTGCAAAGATTGGGAATATGCAACTTTTAAAAATAAATTTTTGTATAAAATGATCTCATCACACATTTAATAGCCTTTTCATGAGTTACTGTAGCCGAACAACTAAGGCTATTTATACTATTTTTAACAGGAAATTTGCCTTAGTGAACCTAAATACATGTATCAGAATTAATGGAGGCTTAAAATGATTTCGAAAATCAAAGCACGAATAAAATAAAGACATAAACTATTTTTGTTCATTTTCTTTTTTTTTAAATATTAATATATATATATTAGCACGCTTACTATGGTAGACTAGAGACCCAAAGGTCTTGCTCTCAAAGCCGGTTGAGGAAAAGTGCCACGTTTGATTCCAAGTCAAGTACATCAGCATAGTCGCTAGGAGTTTTCATTGGTTTTCTACAAAATTATTCGCGTACGTACAAGCTAGTAATCATTAGAAATTCTTCATGGATAGCTTTTCTCCCTGGCCTAGATCCTAGCGCAGTCTATCGCCTTTAACCTTTACAACCATAAAAACAAACCAACCACAACTTTCAATTCTATTAGGAGTGAAACACTGCCATTACATTTATCATATACTATAGAATTTTTCACTTAGAAACATGATTTTTCTTCTTCTTAGACTGAGGAGGATATTTTTCTAACTGTAAGTCATATGATGGGAGGGGCCGTATAAAAATTAAATTTCGTATTTTAATATGTATATAGCCCCTTGTACAAAAAATGTCATATCTGAAATTTACTCTTAATTTGCACCAATTTGTAATTGGAAGTATGTTTTTAATCTTTCTTAGTTTACGCGATAATCGCTGTATCATCTATTTTGAATCACCCGGTATTTCAATCAGAGCCCTTGATAAAGTATTGCATATTGCATGCATTCATTAAAAGGATTCTTAAAGGTTTTTAAGAATTTTTTATTTCATTTTCTAACCAGTTCTTCATGTAACACACGGTTTCATCTTATGAAATGTTTGAAAAGGTTTTAATATTATATCCATATGAACACGCTGACGGATATATCTGGTAATTAAGTTGCTGCTTTTCCTCTGTACACTTATAAAACAAAAGTATATAATTATGAATTTTTATATTCGTTTTCAAGTTTGAAGATTTTTAAATGTAGTCATAAGGATTTTAATCATGTGCACAGCTACATTTTTAATCCCAATCCGACATAAGAATTATTTTAGTACTACATATAAAAAATTGTGCAGTGAAAACAACAATAAAATCGTACTCTTTTTCAAATACAGTCAAAAGGTTAAATATATATTTATGTATATTTAACTTCTTTAAGATTGGTTAAAAATAATTTTTATTATGTTTACATTTATATGCATTTTTGTGCTATGCTGCTATATGGAAATTTAAGAAAAATAGGAACGACACACTATCTATTCGACGATATGCGCCAAAAGTTAATAGAGAAAATTTCCTGTTAAATTTACACCATTTTAGGTTTTGATGTCATAAAAAAATAAATAAAAGTTTTGAAATTTTGTACATTAGTTCTTGGTCTAAAACTAGCACAAAAGTTTTTTCACATACACAGAAATAGAGTAGCAGACATTAAAACCAAATAATCAAAACACATAGGGTAAGATAAAGTTCATAAAATCGCCAAAATCCGAAAGTTGAATATTTTGGTGCGTAAATTGTTTAAATGCATCCGACACCTATTGTAATGGTACTTTATGAAATCCCCTCCCTTTATCTCCTGAAATCTGGGACAATAATTACGTTTCCAAGCGCAAGCTTGCTCCAAATTATCTCAGTAAGATAATTTTTTATGTAAGGATTGGTTATGCCTACCCAACACGCACATTTCCCTCTCTAAAGTTTGGGGAGAAACACGTTTTAAAGAGTTATTATAAATTATAATGGGAAAACGATCTTTTGATGCGTTGATTGGCTATGCGTATTCAATATTCACACTATAAATAAATGTTGCGAAATTACTTTTTACACCGATGGAGGGGGAGGGCGCAAAAAACACGTTTTAAAGTTTAAATTTGCTCCAAATTATCTTAGAAAAGCGGCTTTTGATTTGTAGGTCGGTTATACGTATCCAATACGTAATATAAGGAGATTCTGCAAAATTAAACCTATTTCCCATCCTTTAAAAAAGAGTGGGGGAAAAACACGTTTTAAACATAACTCAGCACCAAATTATCTTAGGAAAGCGATTTTTTTCATGTGCCGGTTGGTTATGTGTAGGCAACACGCTCTCTAAAGGGATTTTGAGAAATTGGTCCCCCCCCCCTTCGACCTTGGGGTGGGCGGGGCAAAATCCCGTCTTCCCGTTTGAATGTGTTTCAAATAATCTTAGAATGGCGAATTTTGTTGTCTAGGTGTTGATTAAGTGCATGCATTATGAACTTTAGTGATTATTAAATAACATCACAATTCGAAGACTAACATTAGGGGATTAACATTTGACGATTAACATGAATATTACCATGCAATAATAGTGGTGTGAATTGAAATATAAAGAATAAATAAATAAAAAAAATGTTAAGTGGTTAAAATAGATATATCTTTATAAATTTTACTCAGCATATTAATTTATTTTAATGTACAGAATATTTTAAATTAAAATTATTAATCTTAATTTCTTGTATTTCAAGAAACTGGAAAAGTCAAGAAATACTGGCGAAAATGTATGTAAAGAAGTTTTAAAAATAACAAATAAAAATTAAGATTATAGTTCTATTATTTTTATAATCTTAATTAAACCTGCACGATAACCCCACGGGAAATATGTTAATGTATACTTAATTTATACATTATATTCATTCTAATAATAATAAAACATAAAAAAAAAGAAAAAAGAAATAAAGATAGAAAGAAAAAAGAAAATATAATTAATTCGTATTTTAAGAAACTTTAGAAATTCTTAACATCTCCCATACTGCAAAATATATTCAACGAACTGTTAAGGTTAATGCGTTCTCAGGAGTCTTTAGAACATTTCCTTTGCCTTTATTAAAGTAATATTGCTTCAAAACTTTCTATAAACATTTTCTTAAAATATTTAGACGATTTTAAAGGGAGCATTTATGGTTTACTTAGTGACGTTTTCACAATATTACGATGCTAAATATCTAGGAATGCTGCTTGAGATGGTGCGTCTAATTTTAAAGATTAAATCATAATGTTGGCACAGATTTTAAAGCAGGCTGCATACGAATAGAAAACTCAGGAGAGAAATAAATTCAAGGTTTATTTTGAAAGATAAATTTTGAATGTATATTTTGAAATATATAGCGAATAAAATGTATGGAATGCATGCTGATTTTCCATGTTATTTAAATCTTTTGTTGATTTTAATGTAACATATTTCAAATAGAATTTTCTTTAACATTCAACGTTTTCCTTATAATTTCATTGATTAAATATTAATATCTTTTATCATTTATCATGTATGAATTTTGATTTTATTAAAATAAATAATAGTTCAATATTTGTTAATTATTCAGCGTTCGTACTCCGCATTTTTTTCCAAGTCCCTTTCAGGAATGAGATATTTTAACCTTTCATGCCACCACTAATTTTATGCAGAAATATTTATAGTATGATTATAGTAAATTATCCTTATCAAATAAGATCTAGAATATTGTATAATAACAGTGGTAGCAATAACGTCAAAAATTTCTCATCTCTGACAGGGATCGCGGAAATGATCGGGAAATACGAACCCTGTTAGTGTAAAGTTAAACTAAAAACTTCAAGATTTCTAAATATATTTTAGGATTGCTATATCGTACATGGTAACTTTTTATAATTTATTTCGGAGTACTGTTAGCACGCCCATTTTCTACAAAAGTATATTTTAATAGCTTTTTTCATCTTTTTGCATCGTAAAATCATATTGGAGAAAATTTCTCTAAAATCATACCGGTGTGAAAAAGGGCGTGACATAGTATTTCGGAAAAATTATGAATGTTATCAGGTGTGCTATATCTGTAACAAGCGGTGAATAAAATATAAAAGCTTGATTTTACAGTGGATTATCAAATTATTAGAATTTTTTTAATTTAATTTTAACATTTTTTCGATTTTTTACAAAACAAAAAATACTAGATGAAATGATCACAAAATTTAGATATGCAAAGAACATTTAAAAAATCACATTTTCCACTACTGATTGAGTCAGGAGTGAAATTAGGGGGCGAACTACAAAATGAAGAAATAATAAGAAATGCATTGAATAATCCTGTGTTATAAAAACTTACAAATGACTTATAACTTTAACACATCTTTATACATTCTATGTACAACTCTTCTGTGTACAATGTCTAGTATTAAATTTAATGAATGCAATAAAGTTTGAATTATTTTGCTATAAAGAGATGATTAGGTTATTTTTGTGACTTAATGAACCACACTATATTTTTCGCCTATAACAAATAATTATAAGTTCATACACGTCACTTTCTACAAAAAAAAAAAAAAAAAAAAAAAAAAAAAAAGATAAAAACTAAAGATTACAAAAAAGTGTTTCAGACTAAATAATTAGTATACATATGCAAATATTCCTGTGCCACAAAAACGGCTCATTCATGGGCCATTGGAATAATTAGCCGTTTCAGATACTACATTTGCCTAAACCAATCAGGACAAATTTGCCTAAATCAATCAATCTATTTTTCAGAAAAAGAAAAAAAAGTAAAATAGCATTTAAAAATATGATTGTTTACTTAAAAAGTAAAATTTCTAAGCTTATTATTTATCTCTTCATTTTTTTTTAATTAAACATTTAAACTTCTTTTTATTAGAATAAAACACCGAAATATTTAAATGTTAAGTGTTTATTTTTAAAAACTTTTTATATCTTCCTTTTCTTCATGTAAACATCATTAAATGAATTAGGTTTTATGTTTTTAAAATAATATATATATATATATAAATAATATGCCTGCAATGTTAACACAAATAATAATAAATATAATAAATAAATTTATTTTCAGTCGTATACCTATAACTTGTCCTTTATATTGTTATAAAACAATCCCATTATACATTTAAAATATTACTTCCCTTAAAAGAAAATAGGTATATTTTAATATACATATATATATCTATATAGGTGCATATTTTAAACCATATCAATTGTGAATGCACTACAAAGATATTTTTCGAAAAAGGAATTTAGAAAAGAATGCAATGTAAAATGTTATGCCAAGCAAAAGTTACCTCTAGAAAGAATATTTCATGAAAGAAATTTATATGTAAATAAAAGCTATGGGATTTCAAAATATTTTTACTGACATACCTATCTTTCTGAAAATAACTAAATAAATAAATAAAATAAAAATAAAGGAATAGTACTATTTACTTAAAAGAACCAAAAAATATAAAAGGCCAGGGAAAAACCTTTGTATTCAAGCTAGAAATCAACTGCACTTATATTATCGTACTAGAAGAAATAACTAAAAATATATTTTAAATATATGTTAAACCTCGCTTTATAATTCCTTTTTGATAATATTTATATATAATTGAAAGTAAAAAATTAAGTTTATTTTTAAAGAAGATCTATCAATATATCAAATTGAAAAACTACAAATTAAAACAAGATTTCTAATACATATTTGGAACAGTATATATATATGGCGCTTTGTAGGAAAACAGCTGATTGTAGAGCTACACATATTTGCATGGAGATTCATACTGACCGCTTCTGAAGCACTTCAAAGCCTCATTTTCGAATTTTTGAATTTTTTCTGTCAATAATTAAAATCTATAAAATTCTGAAAAGATCGGTTCTAGAGCTAGAAATGTAAAAGTGTAGAGACAGTCCGTGGTCCTTTAGCTCAGTTGTCTACCGCGATATGCTAATAACGCGATTGGCGCAATATTGGCAGACTTTGCGACTTTTTTATTCCAAAGTCACCTGTAATTTAGAGAAGTGATAGTTACGCATACCCTCTATTTTGTTGTTGTTGTTGTTGTTGTTGTTGTTGTTGTTGTTTCTATTCTACCTTAAACACATTTTAGCAAAATATAAGCTCTCTGGGATAATGTTAACATGTGCCGAATTGACGGAAAATTCCTAATATATTAACACTATTCCAGAGAGCTGATATTTTTGCTAAAAAGTGTTTAGGGTCAAATAGAAAAAATAGAGGGTATGCGCATCGGATTAAAAAAAAAAAAAAAAAAAAAAAAACTTTCCCCTCTTACAAGGGACACCCTAATATATATATTATAAAACTTTATTATTTCTATAAAATTTACGTATTATATATTTTTGTATATTAAAACTAAGAGCCCTCCTTAATTTTAAGTATCACTTTTACATAATCTGTACACGAATTTATTGCAGGTTTTAAGTTATTACAAATTTTCTCAAAATGATAAAGCAATTTTAATGTTACTTTAAATTCAAGAAGACCGGGAATTACGTATCTATATCTATCTATATATCTTTTTCTCTCTTTCTCTCTCTCTCTCTTTATATATATACACATAAGAATTGAAGAATTAAAAATTGGTCGTTTCAAATATGAATTGTTATATAAAAAAAGTTATCGAAACAACTCATTCTTAACTGTAATTAATAAATTAATATTATTTTACTTAGATAAAATATTAAATCATTTATTATATTTTCCATGGGTGCATTTTATTTTAAGTATAATAAGATTTCATTTGGGAGAAATTTAAAATTTAATACATCAGTATTAATCGGTTGGAATTTTTTTGTATCATAAAAGGAAAGCCCTTCTTAAATATATCTCAAATACTGTTTCATGGTTTTAAAATACTAACATGATTTTATTGTCAAAACATCTGATAGCATTATTATTATTATTATTATTATTATTATTTAAACATATCAAAAACTTATAAAAATATTTTTCTTTTTCATAATGTTTTAAATATTATCATAGATAGAATTAAACAATTAAAAAATTTTAAAGAATATTTTATAAATTTTCTTTTGGTTATTTCATATGAGTATGTCATCTGCATGAATATCAAAGCTTCTGAACATCTGGAATTTTACATACGACTATTTCTTTACATTTATCTTTGCATTATTTAATAAAAGAATTTTCGATATAAAATAAATAGTTTTTTTTTTTTTTTTTTTTTTCCTTTTTGCATAGGAAGCATAATATATATATATATATATATATATATATATATATATATATATATATATAACGGAATGTATCCTATTCTGGAGTATCTTTAAAATTATATTGCAACTGACTTTGATAACCAAGGTTATACAAATTTTTACAAACTTAAACAAAATTATTTTAAATCCTAATACGTGTCAGACATGACAACATTTTAACATATATCGGAACATTGTTAATACCAGCTAGTTTTGACACCACTTTTCTTGAAGAGTACTTTTTTTCTAATTTAATGGTAATTACATATTTAAATGCAAATGAAATGTTGTGATAATAGATCGGGTAGTAAAAGAGTGCCGAAGTATATTAAAATGTTACCATGTATTAATAAAGTGCATTATAAGTGAGTAATATATATATACATAAATATATATATAAATGTATATATATAAATTTCTGGAGACTGTTTTAAATATTTTTGTTTGTTATAATATTCTAAAAATTAAAGATGGTAAAAAAAAAAAAATCTGGAGTGACTCCACTCGACTTTCCGAACATTGAGTAACTAACAGTTTTGTAGATAAAATAAATAAAGAGGAGTTGCGAAACAAACAAAAAAGAGAAAACCATAACAGAGTGTTTGAGTATTTTTCTCCATATATCACACGAGGTTTTATTTAACGCTACTGAACTTTGAGCCCTTAGATCATAAGAATAAATAATTTTTCGTTGTGTCCCTGTAAAAATCTATAAATGCTAGATTCACCAAAATGCTTATAATTAGTGCAACAGTGATTTATAATATTCATACAAATTTTCAGCTCAACTGAATAAGGCGTTTAGATGCTATCGCTGGTCTCATAGGCCATAAAGATAAATAATTTTTCTTTGTGTCCCTGTAAAAAAACTGTAAGTGCTAGATTCACCAAAATATATACAGTTGGTTCAAATGTGACCTATAACATGTGTACAAATTCTTTGGTGAGATTAATAAGGCGTTTAGACGCTATCACACTTTTAAAAATTTGGCAAAGAATTTTTCTTTGTGTCCCTATAAAAAAACTATAAGTGCTAGATTCTCCAAAATCTATACAGATTGAGTATCTGTGACCTATAATATGTGTATAAAGTTTTTGCTCAATTGAATAAGGCGTTTAAATGCTATCGCACTTTTAAGATTTTGGTCCCTTGGCCATAATGATAAAGAATTTTTCTTTGTGTCCCTGTAAAAAAACTATAAGTGCTAGATTCACCAAAATCTATAGGGTTCGTACTATGGTGACTTACAATATACGTACCAACTTTCAGCTTATTCGAACAAAGCGTTTAGACGCTAGCGTGTTCACTCACAGACATACACACATACATACACACATACATACACACACACATACACACATACATACACACATACATACACACATACATACACACACATACATACATCATCGTAAAAATAGTGACAACGGACTCGTTGGACCTCGAAACGTATAGAAACATCAAAATCTCGAATTCGGATTTTTGACATGATTACAATACTTTCCTCACTATAGTGTTCGGAAAGTAAAAAAATGAAAATAAATATGTCCAAAAATTCTTGAAAATCCAGAGATTGTATTTTTTCATAAATAGGGTTTATCATTAATAAGAAAGGAACGTTTTTAGAAGTTTTAATAAAAATATTGGAAACCTGAAAATATTAAATTTCTTTCTTTTCTTTTCTTTTTTTTTTCAAACTATAAAGGTCTAAATTCATATTTCATATGAAAATAAATGTTAAAATAAGTTTCTTTGTATTTTCATTTAAATATATCAAATAAATAAATAAATAAATAAATAAATAAAATAAATAAATAAATAAATAAACCCCTAAAAATTATTTTTTGCTAAAAAAAATAAATATTTTTTTTTTTCTTTTCAAATTATCAGAAATATGTAAAACGAATGTTCATTATAAAAAACTAAGTGGTAAAATTTAATTTATTGTTACATTTAAGCTTTAGTCATTTATAAATATATGCAAGTATATATACTATTAGTCATAAAAACTAAACGGAAAGCAAAAAATTCTCTGTCAGGCATGGATTGGGCATTGTAAATTATTTCGTTATAACGTGATTCACAATTATCGATACGAATCTTTTCTGTCCTCTTCAAGTTTTATTTCTTAATGATAAACTATTCTCAATAATAGTTTGTAGCATATTATAAATATCTTTTATAGAATTATTTAACTACGAACATAAATTCTGTCATAGCAGATTCATGTGTAATGTATTGGGAAGTTCTTCACAATAGTTATGAATTTGCTGTTATGTTATATGATATAATTCACAGGATTATCAAAGAGAGCTTTGATACTACGAGTAATTAGAATTGATGAGGATTGTAACTAAAATGTTAGGATTACGTGACGAGAGGAAAAGATTTGATTATGAACTGAAAGGATTAGAACAGGCTTCCTTGCAACAAATACTAATGATATTTCAGGAAATTTTGTATATCACAACACTATTCAAAATTGTACAAATAATATTGTTTGTGAAAATATTGAATTTTAGAGACCTTTTGATTTTCGTTCATTAAAATGTAAAGAGAGAAAAAAAAAAAAAAAAAAAAAAACTTTTTTTCATGCAACATAGTAATTTCTATGAAATTTATTTTTGATTTTGATATTACTATTGATACAGCATATATATATATATTAGTGGAAGAAAATATAAAATTTTGATATCTCGAAATATTAAAATAGCAATATATAAAAATATATATGTATACTACAAAATAACTGATAAAACTACATAAACAAAAATATTTAAAAAACAAAATTACTGGATAAACTTTAACAAATAAGAATACGTTTAACAAAATCTGTAGCATATTTTCTCTATATTAAATCTATACGATATGCTTTGTAGTTCCATTCAGTATAAATGTGATTGTTACATTAGCGAAAAATGCTTCTAATTAACTGTCATTTAAATACTAACTGTACACGGCGTTGCCAAGCGTTGCTGAACGTTGCTAACCAACCGTTGCTGTGATTCTAGCAGGCTATGTCCGCTTCGCTGGTCACTGTATTTGAATGAATTAATAAAAATCAGTATCACTTATCAATATAACCTCCCCTCAATATATATATATTAAGGGGAGATTTCCCGCACGCACAATGTTGACCCTATAGCCAGCGACACAGGCTTACCCAACAAACGTATCCACACATGACTGAGTCACCAATGTTATCGGTAACATCTTTATCACATGTATGTATGCGTAAGGATGCTGGTGATATTTTTATGTGTGGGTTATTTTTGTGTAACGAAAATGTTGCGAATACACAAACACCACGCACAGAAATATAGCTCTCCTTTGACAATTTGGAGCAGTGTTACATTAAAAGGAGAAAAAAGTGGGCTTTCGCAAATTCTTCTTATAGCGTGTTGGATACACAACTAACCCATACACCAAAAATCCACTCCTTGGGATAATCTAGAAAGAGTTACACATGAAAACGAGTTTTTGCCCCCCTCTCCCCCCTTCCCCTTAAGAGGCGAAAGGGAAAATTTTGCAAAAACGCATATGTAAAAAATACGCCAGTATTTTAATGCAACGTTGTGTCAAAATTATAAAGTAATCGGTAAAAAACTTTCGGAGATTTTACGATTTTGAACACATATGCTTCAAAACGTGTTCTTTCCCCTCCATCTGCCAAATGAAAAAAATCACAAATTCTTTTTCTAGTGTGTGTTGAGGCATTTGTAGTATTCTAGTGTATGTTGAGACAACCCATATACGAAAAGTTCACTTCCTAGGACAATTTGGATTAGAGTGACGTTTGGAAATATATATTTTGCTTAATCCCTAAAGCGACCAATTGTAGGGAAGTGACACAAAACCGCGTATATAAAAATATGCGCGTATTCGAAAGCTACGTTGTACCAAAACTACAAAAAAAAAAAAAAAAAATCGATGAAGAATTTTCGGAGATTTAAGATTTTGAACAAACAAGTATTTACATTCTTATTTATTTATATAGATATAATATAATTTTTAAATAGAAGTTTTTTGTTTTAAGCTGGAAAATTGTTTTTAAATCAGAAGATGAATTTCTGAGCATGTAGAGAAAATAAATTTATGTTTCTAAGCATAGAATGTTGCAACTAACCAGCAAAAATCAAGGAGGTGTTATGATGATATAACAGTTGTAATAATCTAAAGTTTTTTCTTTTAAAATATCTAAGTTGTAAATTCAATAACTTGTCTTCTTTAAAAAAAAATAATATCAGATCTTTTAATTTCTTTAATTCCTTTTTCGTTTTTTCTATTCTCTATTCAAATTCCGGCAAAGTTTTTTTATTCCTTTCTTAACTTAAAAGGAGAGGTCACGACATGGAAAATTCAGATCGGGGCGATATTATGCAGGTAGTATATTATGAAGGTAACAACATATTAAAGCAGTAGCACCTATTAGCCACAGAATTTCGAGAAAAAAGCGTTTAAAATTTCCGTAATTTTTAAATACAAGTTATTTCGCAAGTGAGTCAGAGCTACAGTGTCATTTTTGGTAGAGCACAAAGCTTTCACCCAGAAGACCTCGGTTCGAAACTACCTGCAGGACTTTCTTTCTTTCTTTTTTTTTCTTTTTTTTTTTTTATGTAATCTAAACTTTTATTTATTTTTACTTTATTTTATAATTCAGTTAAAAATATGAAAATTTTAATAAAATATTATTGAATTTTCTTGATTGTAAAATAAATAAATTTTACTATTTGTAATATTTATAATTTAAAAATACAACAAATTTCTATAACTTAAAAAAATAAATTTTAGTTTTGTTTTAACTATAAAATAAGGTAAAACTAAAGAAACTGTTTTTAATTATTTTGTTTTTATTTAGGTATGTTTAAAACAATACTAAATTTCTTGTTTTAAATTACAAAAAAAAAAAAAAAAAAAAAAAAAAAAAAAAAAAAATTACAAATAATTGATTATCTTAATTGGGTATATATTTACTATCCAAATTAAATAATTACTTCTCCAATCAATACAGCTTCTTGAAAAATTATAGTATATGATTCCGATGCTAGTAATGCTAGAAATTTCCGATGCTATTAATTGCCGATGCTAGAAATGTTCCAAATATATGACATCTTTAAAAATTGATTTTAAATGTTAATAAACATACGTTCTTCTCCGACAATGACTTGGTCTTTTTTTATCCTTCTGTGCACGAAATAAAACTCCAGCTGTTCTCTAATATCAGCAAGCTAATAGGGGTTATGTAATTTATAAACATTAAAACCAAATCAGGCAGCTCAAACCAAGATTTAAGTAAACCTGCTAACTATTTTGCACATTGTTTTACAGTTTTTTTTTTTTTTGTTTTTTTTAATTATTTAAAATTTTTATCTGTTTTTCTTTATTTTTATATTTGTTATTTAGGGTTTTGTTTGTATATATTTTTATATTTTTACTTATTTTGCTATTAAAGCTGAAGTTAAACAATTGTAAGGATAGGTGATTTTAAAATTTAACCTTTTGAATAATTAAATCCACAATTTAAAAAATTTAATAAACAATAGTTATTGAATTTTTGTGATTAAAAAAATTATGTAGATTATATAGCCATATTTTTCTATTTGAAATATATACAATTTTCTACAACTTTTGTATATATATATATATATATATATATATATATAACAGTTTTATTTTAATTATAAAATAAAGTAAAAATAAAATAAAATGGTTAAATTACTAATTCTTATTCTTACTTTATTTTATAGTTAAAACAAAAATAAAATTTATTTTTTTAAGTTATCGAAATTTATTGTATTTTAAGTTATAAATATTACAAATAGTAAAATTTATTTATTTTATATTCAAGAAAATTAAATATTTTTTTTATTAAAATTTTCATAGATTACATAAAAATTTAAAGAAGAAAAAAAGAATCCTGCACGTAGCATCGAACCGAGGTCATCTGGGTTAAGGCCTTGCACTTTACCGAAGCACGCCACTGCAGCGCTGACTCGTTTGCGAAATAACTTGAATTTAAAGATTACGGAAACTTTGAACGCTTTTTTCTCGAAATTCTGTGGCTATTTTCTGTGTGCTTTAATTTGTTGTTACCGTCATAGTATACTATAATCCTGCGCAATTTCGTCCCGATCTGAATTTTCCGTGACTGAATTTTCCCGATCTGAATGTCGTGACCTCTCCTTGTTAGTAACACGTATTGTTTATGTGTTAGGTGGAACGTGACATGTGCAACTTTTCGTTCTTGAGTTAACCTACGGTCACGTAGAGGTCAGCTTTCAGGGCGGGATGAGTGTTCGGTCACGAGGGAGCCACTTCGGTCTAGCCTGCTTACGAGTTCAGGGTGAAAACCAACTTAAGGCTGGGATTGCGGTGCCTCGTTCTTAAGTCTGATCTTAAATCTTACGACTTTCGTAGAATGGGCGGGGTTAAGAACGATCTTAACTTGGTATCGCGGTGCCTCAAGCGTAAGTCCTCCGCGTGTCCTCGTGAGAGAAAGAAGCCAGCCAATGGGAGACGCAGAGCGAGCAATTTTATGATTGCGCGCGCATCCAGTTACGATTCGTTTTAAGATAGCTCTGAATTTGTCGTAAGATAGTGAGGCACTGCAATACAACTTGTGTTTTGTTTACATCTTGAGACAGAGTTCGTGCATAAGATAGTGTTGAGCGAGGCACCGCAATCCCAGCCTAAGGGTCTCTGTCCCTGATTGGCTGCTCTGTTTCGTCCGAAAAATTTGTCTCGACCGTTTGGCAGCAAAGTGTTCTTCGGCGCGAAAATCAGTTGATTGAGGTGATCGACTCAAGACGGATGGTGTAAGAAAAAGTGTTTGTCAAAAAAAGGGCTTAGGCCCTAAAAAGGCCCTTGTGCCTCCCTTGAGCGGCTCGTTAAGTGATGGTATTGTTTTTATTTTTGCATTTTAAAAAGAAATTGTGCTGATTCTATATGAATAAGTGATGATGATAACCTTGCTCTGCAGACTGGTGGATGTGAAGGTATGGATATAAAAAAGTCAGCGAAATATATTTTAGACGTGTCAAACATAAAAGTTTTTAGAAGTGTTTTTTATGACATTTATGATATTCAGTGAATATACTGTGTTTACCTTGTACTAAAAAAAAAAAATAATAATAAATCTTGAAAGCTTGTTTTGAATTGTTCAGCTGGCGAACTTAGCTCTGTCGAGTACTGGTGATGCCTTGTTGTCTAGTAGCTGACCCTCCAGTTTGTCTTAAATGTTGGATCTACAGTGTGTGAGGTTATGATTTTTGAGTATGGAGCTCTGTCGAGTACTGGTGATGCCTTGCTGTCTAGTAGCTGACCATCCGGTTTGTTATAAATGTTGGATCTACAGTTTGTGAAGTTATAATTTTCGAGTATGGAGTTTGGCTGTGTACTGGTGATGCCTTGTTGCTTATTTGCTGACCCTCCAGTTTGCATATCTGTTCCTTTATTCAACCAGAGGAAGCCTGAATTTTATTCCAGAACTGTCGCCAGGCAGCCTCCAAAAGCCCTCATCAACCCTATTCTCGAAGAAAATAGCCGGTAACCCTTCTTCTTTTATATATTTATTATTTAGTTAAATAGTTTGTTTTATTTTAACAAAATAAAAGAACTCACAACTGGTGAACATGTGACATTTAAGTTTACCCTTATATATATATATATATATATATATTTTTTTTTTTTTTTTTTGAGGCTTATAAAATATGTATGAATTTAACAAACTGAAGCTGGTAGAGTATCAAGATAAGTAACGGAAATTTTTTTATCTGCTGACTGAATCTACCTTTTTGGACACTATGAAGTGCGTGTTCTTCTGCAATCATTGTTTTAAATGTCAGGGAGGCAAATAGTTTACAAAATAATAATAATAATAATAATAATAATAATAATGTAAATAAAATGAAGATAAATTTTAATGTAGTAACAATGTTACAATTAATTTTGAGTGAGTTACGAAAATGCTGTTTGTCTCAGTTTTCAATTTTAATGTTTTCATTTAGTGTTAGTTAATTAATGGATCTTGTAAATTGTTACAAATTTGTGTTATAATGACCTTAAACTGTAAGAGGTTCCTCTCCCCCCTTTTTTCTTAAGCAAGAGGAAAATTATTAAAAATTTTGAGATATTTAAAATTGTCGCCTGTTTATGTTCTTTATTTTATTATTAGTAGTTCCTTTTAATATTATCAAAAATTATATCTCTGGGGGTCACCGAAGCGGGAGAGTCATCCCTTCCGTGGAGCATCAAAATTGCGATGGCATGTCATCGGACCACCTCTAGGGGGGAGTCCCAGACCGTCGCCAATTGCCCATCTACTCAGCACTAGTGCGACGTAAAACCCAACCAACCAACCAACCAACCTTTTAATATTTGTTGTATTTGAGGCATGCTTAAATATGAAATGTCTGAGAAGGTTTACATTTTTGAGCAATTGAGGACACAGTTGTAACTTTTGATGAACTTAGGGATAATGTGACTAGTAATTATGTTGTATGAATCTCTTCAAATGAGAGATGAAGTTTTTTCCCGAGTGAGTGATCTACTAATTTAACGTTTAATTTATGTAACCTTTTTCTAATGTTATAGCTGGGTCCAGTGTTTAATTGCAAAAATGATTTTTCTTTGGAGGGAGGAAACTGCCATATATATATATTATTTTTTGATTTATTATTTAGTTAAACAATTTTATTATTCAACTTGTGGTAGTTTCTGTTGCGTTTGAAAGTACAATTTCAATGAAGTAAATTTTAATATTGACCAACAAAAACTGCCATAAGAGTTATCTTTCGTTACTACAGCTGATTAAAATACATTGACCACTAGTGAGCTTCGGCTGCCTTTTAACATCATATCCTCCCTGCGTAAGTTTAAATGGGTGTTTAAAATGGAAACGCAATATACTGTTTTTTGTGAACTTTTTAGTTTGAAAAATTAGCAAAACAAAAAAAGTATAATCTAAGCACCTATTTGGTTACAACAGAGCGCATTCCTAAAATAAGTTAAAAAAAAAAAAAAAAAAAAAAAAACCTATATAAATCTCCATTTAATAGATTTGAAATACAATTTAGCATTTATTATTATTATTATTATTATTATTATTATTATTATTATTATTATTTCTTTTATCCCCCCCCTTTTTTTTTTAACACTTGCAATAAATGTAGAATATATAGTTGTATATATATATTTATTTATCTTTAAATAAAAAATTTAGTTATTTAGAAATTGTAATGCTTTAACATGACAATAAATGTAAGTTAAAACATCTATTAAAATATATAAATTTTTATTTACTCCCAATTTACCGTAAATTTTGATTCTTTCCAACTTGCATTTTATTTAAAAATGTTTGAATAATTAAGTATGATTGTTGATTGTGTAGAATAAAATGATGTTATGTATTACCTTGTTACTTATTTTTATATATCTATATATATAAAATGAGATAATTTGATTCGGGAAAATGTTTGGTTTTCAAAGATTTTACACGTTTTCAGATTTCCTGCAGAGATTTGACAATTTTTAAGAAAATTTCTGGCTGTCTGAAAATATTTTATATACTGTATTTCACAAATCAACGAATGGAATTTAACCAAACTTGGTACTTTGTTTTACTTTGATCTAAATTGGTACTGATACTATTTGGTGGTAAGTTGCTGAACAGGTGAAACTGTCAGGTGACGTTTTTGAATACTTTTTAAAATGATAGCATAGAACAAAATTTCAAAATGAATGTACTTATTGAGAATTATTTTTTTTAGTTTTCAATGTCAAAAAGAAAAAAAAAAAAAAAAAAAAAAAAACATAAAATAATATTATTTGTGGACCAGACTTTTGCATATGTCGTAACATCGATTTCTCGTTCAAAGAAAGTACTCCTACCCCGTAGATAGTGAAATTTTACAGTATGGGTATTTATAATGGAACTCATTTAACTAGATGCTTAACTAAGGTTAACTATAGATATGCAATAATTTAAGTAAAGTTATCGATTCTTTTCATGAAAAATAAATAAAGGAAGAAAGAAAACTTAGGAAAAAAAAAAAAAAAAAACACATTTCCTAAGACATATTCTGTGTAGTTGGATGGTATCGAGTTTTCCATATCATTTCAACATTTTCCGGGGATTCTGTGACTATTGAAATGGGCCAGCAATGTAAAAGTATCACATTTTATCACCATTTATAGCGTATGATACTTTTTCCATTTACTTTGGTATTATCTTTCCGCAAATACGTAAAATAATAATTAATATTCTTAATTTTTTAACATTTAAAAACTTATAAGTAATAATTTTTTTTTTATATACCATCATAAATAAATTCTCAGATCGATATCACTTTCTGTGCAGTTGTGATTTGTTTGTCAGACTAAACAGTTTTCTCTGGAATTTATACACTTTTCTTTGTCCATCACTATAAGGTATAAAGAACATGAACCAGCAGTACAAAGCAAGTGCTGAATAATTGAGTAGAATATCTGTTGCCGAAGCCTACAATAACGAAAATTGGAATTATACAAGTGAAATTTTTAAATGGACCAGTTCCGAAAGAGGTGAACAGACGATTTCTATTAGATTTTAAGCCAGTCCACAGACAGCACATCGCCTCCCCAGGATATCTTCAAGATGTCTTCTGGATGAAAAGACATTCCAGAAACGTCCTTAAGATGTACTGTGGATAAGTTAACCCTAACTGTGCTGTTAGGGTCATGACCCCCTTCCCTCCGTCAGGCCTGCAGGCATGACTCAATTTCTAAATGTCTTTATCAGTTATACAGAAAGATAATGGGCAATGAATTTTTCTTTAAGTCTTTTTTGAATTTTATATTGAGTTTGTATTAGTATCGTTAAGTGTAATATTATAGATGCACATTAAAATTAATCCTTTTAATGCTTGCTAAATTATTAATGTATAATTTCTTTTTCAAACAAAGATTTTTGATGTCTTAATTAAAGAATATATTTATTGCAACTACTACGGAAAAGCATCAAATTGGGAAAAATGAGAAGTAAGGATATTTATAGATAAGTTTTTATTTTATGATACAAGCCAATTCTTTAAATAAAGATTTGAAACATCATAAGAATATTTTGTAATTAAATCACTCAGTAAAATCACATATACCATAATTATTAGTAACTCTTATAATAAAAAGAGCTATAAAATAAAATATTCTAAGATTAAATGTAAAACACTCTCTTAATATAAACAAGAAAGCAGAGAGGATAATAGAAAATATAATGTAAACTATTCTTTCTTTATTTTTTTTTTTTTATTTTCTTTTTCTTTCTTTTTTTTTTTTTTTTTTTTTTTTTTTTTTGTAAATATGCTTGAGGTATTTAAAAAAAGTCCAATTATTTCTGATAAAGCCAGAATTAAATAATTGAGTGCATTTTTTAAAACTCTCATTCTACTATTATTCCTCTTAGCAATATACTTTTAATTATGTATGTCTTAAATAGTTGTAAGCTGTCACATTTTTCTTAAAAAATACATCTGCTTTATTTTCTTTTAATTACTTGAAGAAATGAAGTTCTCTAAAAATGTATTAAAAAAAAAAAAAAAATCAGAGTAGCTTCAAGTAAAATTTAAAGAATAGGTTTGTAATAGATTAGATTACCACTTTTTTTCTCTTACCTTAACTCAAATGAAAATATTTTTAAAGTAAAAAAAAAAAAAAAAAAAAAAAAAAAAAAAAAAGACTATTACATGTCGTCATAAAGCTTCACAGCTTTAATTTAAAAGGAAAGAACCTTCTTTAAAATAGATAAATTAATTCTTTTACACTAGATATATCAATTTTATATAGTGAATGATTTTCATAAATAAAAATGAATGTCATCATCACAAATAAAAATATGTTATTAAATAAAAAATATCTTTAAATGCATCAAATTTATGCTATTTTCCTATTATTATTATTTTTAAAGTATTCTTTAATTTTTATGCGTACTTAATCTTCATATAATTATTATTTTAGTAAAATATAATACTTAAATTTGAAAAAAAAAATATATATATGAATATTTTTTAATAATTATTATTAATTAAAATAAAATAATTTATAATAATAAAATTGCATTATTTGTAATGTAATTTTTGTTTACAAACATGATTGATGGTTATTGTCTGTGAACCAGTTCATGTTCTGGTTCACCGGTCTGTGAACCGTTTCATATTTTAAGCACTTTAAACAGGTGTTAAGTAACGCAGTAATTTTAGGCTGGCAATCTGTTTTTAATGACTATGTTCAAAGTAAATATTTATTTCTCGTTTATATATATTTTTAAAATGGTGAGAACTATGGACTTTTTAATATAATGAATTTTTCGCTATATTTAAATTAAAATGGAACAGTGCAGAATTTTTCCAAATTTACAGGAATTTTCTTAAAACAAATATAGGAGTGATGTTGCGATGTATTGTTATACGCTTTTATTTAACTTCATTTGTTGTCTACAAGGATTAAATCTTTCAACTAATTTTTAAATCATTGTATGAAAACGATTTAGTTCATATTTTGCTCTGGAATTCATATTCGCATAGTTGTCAACATTTTAATTTATTCCGGAGCATTTTTAAACTAACCTTTCTACATGCCACTATTACCACTTAAGGGTGTATTTTTTCTTATTTTATCAAAGTTTTTCGATAAATAAAGTGGTGCCGAAAAAAACAGACTAAAAATACTCCGGAATAAATTAAAATGTTGGCAATTATTTATTAGATTACAGTAAAACATGAAAGCATTGTCAGGGATCAGTATTATCAGAGGTAGATTCCAGGGGTAAAGTCGAACGGTTTATGTTAATTTATGGAGTTCATTTTTAATGCACTGTTTCTACTTAAATTTCAGACATAAAATGACTTCAGAATGTGAAACAGAACATTTAATATGCCAGAAAAAAAAAACTTAAAAAGAGACCAGGATATTAGTTTTCATTGGAAATTAAAAGACAGAATGCAAAAATCAAAGTAAAAATATGAGTGATGCAGCTGAGGTGCTTGGGACACGTATAAACAACCTGGCGTCACTTCCCGATATACGAAATTCTTGGGGAAGGGGTAAACATGGATGATAAGCTTAATAAGTATAATAAATCTGAAGTTGTATTCAAAAAGTACATAATAAATTTAGATTATTACCACGCAAGTACACCAAAGGCAAAAATTCAAATTTTGAGAGGAGGCTGTCGCACGCTTAACTTCAATTGAAAATAACTTATGCCGATTTTTCTATTTCCAATTTATTCTTCTAATAGCCACATCAGTTGAGATTTTACTTTTAAAAAAGCTCCAGGAAAAAAATAAGTGTTTTACGTTCCTATTCTTTATTCAAAAAAAAAAAAAAAAAAAAAAAAAAATCAAAACAAAAACCGTTATTATGACATGTTCCTTTTTTCCATGGGCGTGGGCTTTTTATTTTATAAATTCAATATTACTTAAATTTAATAAACCATGGTAAAACTTTAATTTTCATTATATAATTTTTTTGTTTTTTATCTTTATTTTATTTACACTTTATGATAATTCTAATTTAGTTGTTCAGGTTCTTTGGTTAAGAAATTATCTCGCGGACATTCTTGGCTATGAATTTGCCTCACAGGATATTTTGACTATAAATCTATCCCTAGGACGTGACACAGACAATCTCTCGAATCGAAAAAATTAAGCAAATTTTCAAACTTTTCAATCTATCACAGTTTCATATTTTATTTGCTTTTATAATGTTAATTATAAGAGAGAAAAATTAAAGATTTAACAATCAAGTACACTGTAAAAAAGAAAAAAAAATCGTAAGATTACGGGGAAAGCCCGGCAGCAGAGATTCCAGACAAAGCCCGAAAAGAAAAAAAAAATGAATAATTTATTTACTAAAGGTGAATGAAAAACTCCAGATACAGTTTCAAATTCCTTTTTTTTTTTTTTTTTTTTTTTTTCAATACCACTTAATGGCTGATTCCAAAGCTTTTTTTTTTTTTTCGCTTTCAAATTATTCAGTTATATTTTCGATAAATTTTAGATTTCGACAAATGTCCAACTATCGAAAACGACAACGCAAAAATCCCAGATTGAGACTAATAGGCCCTCAGTCCTAAAAAAAAAAAAAAAAAAAAAAAAAAAAAATGCTTCTACGGGCAAAATGTTTTTTTACAAGCATGTAACGTAATTTAAGGTTATTATACACTTAATTTACGGTCTAAGCGTTTCTTTTAACGGGCTTTGTCTGAAATCTCTGCTGCTGTTCTTTCCACGTAATCTTACGGGATTTTTTTATAGCGTATGACGGCACTTAGGTCCAAATTCAGCTTATGAGTTGAGTTATAAGCCAAGGTTACACTTACCCCATTTTATTCTGATTGGAAGTAACACATATTTCATACAAGTACATGGAGAGAAAGAAAAAGTAGATCTGATTAAGTTGCAGTTCTATGTAACTGCATCTGAAGGTATAGTACGATAAAATTAACAATTAATTTTTAACACTTTCCAATAAAGTAGAAATGTGTTTATGGCTTCGATTTGTCTGTCTGTCCACGTTCTAACTCCCGAAAATATTAATGGAATTTTTTGAAACTGATATATGCCATTCCATTTCATTATTAAATGTTCTGTATTGAAAATTAAGTAAATACCACCACTGGTTTGTGTACAGGAATATCCGAAAACATCCCAAAGCATTGATTTCTATGAGAGATATTATTGTAAACCATACTTTAATATCTTTTTTTACATGTCTTAATGAAATTTAAATATGTTACTCAAGTTCACTGTTGGATGATCATTACTGAAAATGTAATAAGTACCACCACTGGTTTGTGTACAGGGACACCCGAAAGTATTCCAATGAAATTCTTTATGACAGCCATTTCTATAAACCATATTTTAATAAGTTTATTTTGCGCAATTTATAATGAAATTGAAATATGATATTCATATGAACGAAAAAATGCCCTCTATATACTATAATGTGATTAGTATTAATATATACAGGCCACACAAAAATATTCTTACATTAAAGACTATTATTGGAAATTTACTGGAATTGCCCTATCGTTTAAATTAAGTAAACGAAAAATTAATTGTTAGAAAGTATTTTTGATACTTTCTAATTATTTTTTAAATTGAATATGATTTGAATTAATTTATGTGTCTCTGACTATCTGTCCGCTAGTCTTCAGTATCCGTAAATATTTTCAGAATTTCTTAAAAAGTGATATATGTTACTTAGGTCCACTATGGAATGTTCTCTATTTAAAATGGTATTAATAAGCTTTGTACAACTGGTTTATAAAAAGAGACAATAACAACAACGACGGAAAAAAAAGAAGCCAATACATTGTGTTTTAAGAGATATATTTTTGTAAATCACATTTTGACATTTATTATTAATTGCTGAAATATTTTTTTTTTTTTTTTTGTATAGAATATGGTATGCTTGGCATTCAGATGTACAGTGTTGCTCTAAAATATTCGGGAACATTAAGAGATCAGGATTGTTTGACTGTGGCAACGAATCGTTGGGCAGAAGTTGCGTCTTCCAAACTAATGTATATAATAGGTATCTATATATAATATATAATAGGTATATAACATAATATACCTATATAATATGTAATGTAATATATAAGTATATAATAGGTATAATTAGATATCTTAATGTTCACTTTAGGCAAATTTAAACATTTTTAAACGTAATTTTCAAAATAATATAAAATGAGTTAAATTAAGAACACAGACAATTTGTACAGAATCATAGTAAATCTAGTAAAAAATCTTAAACAGAATTTGTTTAAAGATAATTTAAAATTAAGTGGATAAACTTAAAACGTATGTTATATAATAATAATATCAAATCTAAAACAAATAAAAATAAAATTTTAAAATAGTTTTTAGTTTAATATAAAATATGACATATTTGTTTTTTGCTAATACAGATGTAACAAATTTAATGTTCCTGAAAAGGATATTTTTCATGTCAATATAGACAAAATGGTTTTTGTTTAAAAAAAAAAAAAATACTTTTAAAATTTATATTCTGAATTTTAAAAGTATTAAAAAATAAACAACAAAAAATATACATATTACAAACAGGAAAACCAGACCTGTGCCATGTTATAAAAATGACATAAAACTTGATGTGGTTTGAAATTTTCACTTTGCTTTAAGCATTTTCTTATAAACGGTCTTATAATTAGGAAAAAAAGTTTTCACGACTTAAGGCATATTAAAGGAAACTTTACATCTCCGCCATAATTGAATTTTTCGCTCAAAAACGACGATATAAAAAAGACTTTTTGTTGAAAGTGTCATATTTTAGTATAATATTTTTAAAATGTACGTAAATATATTTAGAAGGAATTACATTACTGTTTTCATGGGAAAAAAATCAATTTTGTATTATTTATTTAAAGAATATATAATCTTCAAAAACAATCTTTGTCAATAATTAATTTTAATATATGATGATGTTTAATTAATGTTTCCCTTTTAGTAAATATATTTTATTGTTTTAAAGAAAAGTTTTATAATTACATTGCTTTGCATGAAAATCGGCCCCAATACCATTTTTTCAAATTCTTATGTAAAATGACCTCCTGAATTTCAATATGACGCCATTTTGGCCGATCAAACATTGTCACTGTTTTTTAGGGACGTTCCCCTACTTTTATCACACACCCAAGTCTCCAGTCTCTTCAAATTTCCTAATATTCTTCGACATGGGCTTTTTTCGCAATCCCTTTAAATGACGACATTCCCGCCATGCAGCTAAGCTATTAATGCCGTTTTGATAAAACAGTTTTACCTAAGACTCCTATATGATAAGAGCTGGCGCAGTGTCCGCCATTTTCTAGCCCGTCTGGGAAATGTTGGCGGTAGAAAAAGCTAGGTTACCTGATTAGCGTTGTTATCGCCTTTAAACTTGTATACAGATCAAGTGAGCTAGAAGAAACTTCTTATCCTGAAATAAACAAGTTGGCAATTCTAAGAACATCGCAACATTCTCAAAACTGCAACCCTTCACGTTAAAAGAAATGTAATATTAAAGTTAATTTTAAAAGAATTTAAAGTAATAACTTAAAAAAACAGTATATTCTTATTAAATTTGTCAAACAACTTTAAAATTAAAATGAAGTAATTTAAAAATAAGGGAAATCTTGCGCTACAGAGTTGTGCTCCTGCTCCGGGTATCCACGAGTTACATCTGCAATTTATAATCCACTTTTTCCTTCTTCATGGATCTGAAGATAATATAAACAGGCGGTGCCCTTTTCTGGAGTTAGTCGTGCAATTTATTGCCGAAAAACCACCAATAATAAATCGTCAGTCGGTCTTGTGGGCTAGAAAATGGCGGATGCGTCAGCCTATCTATGTAGGAGTTCTAGTTTTACCAGTAGCGCTCGATCTTTCTTTTGCAAGGGCATGATTAACGATGACAAAGTCACTCAGAATGAGACAAAGTCATGCAGAATGATTTTTTGGCTCTGACTGCAACTCTCTTTGTAGATTTGACTAATTTCCATAAGGAATCTGTGAAAAGTGTCATCTGGTGCTCAAAATGTCAACTTTTCTTATTGAAGAAATCGTTTCGCTATCGTCCATATAAGATATATACCAAATTTCCTTAAAATTCGATCGGCAGAACGGGTTCTAGAGGGGTCTAAATATGATCACTTTAATTATAACCGCCCTGTATGTAAGAAGAAAGAATTAGATTCGTGAAACTCCAGTTTTCGACCAAATAACACTTTCTGAAATGGTTCTTAACACGATTTGGCTTTTTTTTTTTAGAAAACGTCTATCTGTCTGCCTGTCTGTATGCGTGTATCACAAACATTGTGAACGCTGTATCTTTCGAACCAATGAAAAAAAATTAACCAAACATGGTATTTAGTTGGATCCTGATCTAAACTGGTGATGATTGCATTTGGAGATTAATCACTAAACAGATGGCGCTGTGATATAATTTTTTCTAATTTTTTTACATGGCAGTATAGGACAAAATTTCATATAAATGTACATAATAAGACTTATTTTTAACGTGTACATAATAAGAGTTATTTTTAACGCAGGATTGTAAATTAATATGAATTATTAATAAAAGTAGTAGTAAACGAGGAAAAAACTGTGCGCATGTAAGAGCATCGCTTCCCCCCTGAGAGGTCAGTACCCATCCGGGGATGTAAATTTTTAATATGAGTATTTTTCATAAGAACTCGTACAATACCTTTAAAACGAACGGTTGAACAGTAAATCTGTGATTATTTAAAGAAAGTTATCGAATTTGTTTCTTTTTTAACGAAAACAAAGATGTTGGTACAAAATGACTTTCTTTTGGCATGTAGTGTTATGTTTCTCTCAGATAAAAATCATCTGCATTCTTCATGAAAAATAATTTTAATAGGTAATAGTTTAATAAAGAATTTGCACTGCATGAAATTCTACGAGATTATATAGAAGAAATTCTTGTGGCGTCCAGAACATACTAGTTTGTCTAATGTATTATTTGTGCATGTTTCTTTCATTAAAAATTCTTTTTATTATATTTTTTTTTTTTTTTCACAAGTTTGAGAAGCGTCATATTATTCTTTATAAACCTATAAAAACTAAATATTAAAGTATAAAAGGCATTAAACAGCTGTATATGTTGTAACATCATTTTGAATATCCACGTTATTAATTAAAGGAGAAAATTTGAATGACAGAAATATTAAAAGGGAACAATCGTAATATTAGCATATTAATTAATCAGGGAACAAACTATACCCAAATCATTACACTTGATCAAATTTAATTCAAGAATACTCTTGTTGCAGATGTTATTTACATCGAACGCCGAATTATCTTTATACAAACCTCATTATTATTCCACTAAATTTGAGAACATGGAATAAAATTAATTAAAATAACGTTACATAGTTCATATTTGAAGTTACATGTTATGTGAAACTTAATAAACAGTAATTTGGGAATATATTTGGATATATTGATAAGCTATACAGTAATACTTTATATTTCAAAATATTATCTTTCTAACACCCCCCCCTCCCTTTTTAGAACACATAAAATATCAATATGAATAATTGTTGAGATAAAAATAAATTAAACAGTAGTTAAATATAAATACATTATTAAATTCATTTGTACTATTATCGTTTAAAAAGTAATCAAATTATAACAAAAGTTTTAACAAGAACACATATATACGATCATGCATAAAGCGAGTTGCATGTGTGTGTGCATGTTTGTTCTCTGGTTTTAAGTCAATTGTCGCCGTTCTACAAATGTAGCAAGAGTTACATCGGATGAAAAATTAGCGAACCCCATCGATATTTTTTTTCGATGTTTGATTAAAAAAAAAATAAACTTAAATTTTATAAATAATATATTTTCGGTTGTTGAAGTTATTTGGTTTTGCAGCATGATGAATTATAAGCAAATAAAGAACTGTATTTTTTTATCGAAATTTTATTGAAATTTGTTTGCGGCTTACATTTTTCTAGAAGTTGCCTTTACAGGTAATTAACGAAATTAATAAAGTAATAGTTATAAAAGTAAGTTATTTGTAAATTTATTTGGTTTAAATTTAGTATTTTTTTTAATAACTTATTATAATATTATAAATATTTTTTGTATACATCTAATTTATCTAACACGTGAGGGTCACCAACTGTTCAGAATATATTTATACATGTTTTGTATCTTTATAAAGGTCTAACAGAGCTGATGACAAAAACATCCATCGTATGGGCAAATGCGCCTCAAGCGTCAGATTTTCTCAATTAAAGTTCGTAAATTACAGACTCTGCAGTACTGTACTTTCCACAGTTTCCATCATTATAATCAGTTTTGAAATGCATTCTCGTGCTAAATAAGACATATTTTAAGAGGTTCGTGTAAAACAAGATACATTTTGATATTTAAAAAATATGATATTTGAAGTAGTAAAAGATGCTGGTTTTACAGCAGGAAAGCCACTTTATACGATGCATACGAAAATAAATCATTGACGAAATCAGCTTGAAATTGGTTTAAAATCAAACTGTGAATTTTCATTATTGGTTTACGTGAGGGAATATTTTTAAAAGAAATATAATACATTACCCTCGCAGTAAGGAGAAAAAAAAAATATCTTATTCTTTAATTTAATAATTATATTACTACCTGCAACATAATATTTAAAATGGGAAAAATTATATAGTATTAGCTTTGTTCTTTGTTATAAAAAAATACAATTGCTTTTTTTATACTATTTTTTATAGATTTAAAGTTGCTACAAAATAATTCTTAAACAGTAAAATACTTTACTAATAATATATACAGTCGTATTTAGAGTGAGAATTTATTTCAAAACTGATTATAATGACAGAAATTTTGCAATGTATATTACTGAAGAGTCTGTAATTTACAAACTTTAAGTGAGAAAAACTATCGCTTGGGAGCGCATTTGTCAATAAGATGGATATATTTATAATCAGCTCAGTTAGATCTTTAAAATGATATATAATATATATAAATATCTTTTGAAAAGTTGGCGATCTTCTTTTGTAAGTATTAGAAAAAGAAAGGAATAAAATAAGTCGCCCAGTATAAATCTTTAAAGGGACATGTACCGTACATTCAAACTGAATACAACATGTATTGTGTTATTAAATACAGTTTGAATGCATTTAAATTAATATACTTTAAAAAAAATCATTGCAAAAGCACAAATATTGAAACAGGTCAAATATAAGGATTTACAAGGAAACTCTTTCAAGTGCTAATCGCCAATTTTCTTAAACAAATTATAGGAAATAGTTCACATTTTGCTTAATATACTGGTAAATATATTAACTGCTAACAGAAAAGGAATAAAAAATTGTTAAATTTTATGTTTTCAAAACCAAATACTAAAAAGTCATAGCCAAATTACATTAACCGTCGTTGGTACTTAAAAGAAAGACATAAGAGAAGTTTGTTTACAATCACACTATAGTTACGCTCCAAACAATTGGTGAAGGTCTGTGATTCGAGATGGAATGAGAGAGTGGATTTTACGTTGCGTTAGTGCTACCTTTTGGGCAATTAGGTTAAGGTGACGAAATGTCCCCATTTTTATTGGGACAGTCTTTATTCTTGTAAGTTTAAAAAAATTGTAGAAAGTAAAATATTTATCATTGATATTTTACTTTTTGTCTTCATTTATTACAAATGAAAGAATAAACCATAATTGGTGAATTGTAGCAATTTTTAACGCAATGTTATAAAAGTGCTCTGATCTGGTCACTATAAATTAGATGCGGTATGGATACATGCGATTACAATTTTGATCATCTTAGGAGATGATGGCTCCTAAGCTTCAATATCTTCCAGAGGTGTTAAATTCGGAACTTGCAGGATATTTGAACCAACAGCAGATTTTGCGTATATTAGCCTCCATTACACTGTTTAAAAAATGCAACTTTGCTGCCAGAAATTCCCTGTAATTTAAGAAAAATATCGTAAATTACAGCAAAATTGCGTTGACAAAACATATTTTTCTGTAATTACAAAGAATTTCTGGCAGCAAAGTTACATTTTTTTTCACAGTGTAGGAAAAACAATGATCTTCGGACGACTCGTGTGCTCAACTAGGTTGGTGATGTTAAATTTTGAGTGGGTTTTATGTTGCAATAGTTTTAGTTTATGGGCAGTTGGCGACGGTCTGCAACTCATTTCTTGAAGTGCACCGGAGGCATGCCATCACATATTTTATCTACTGCGGAGGGCATGCCTTCCACGGTGTAACCCTCAGAGGTATTAACTTTTGAGCAGGGAAGACATTGCTGCCACGACTGATTTTACGTGCACCATTTACTTTTTAAATACATAACGATCTTCCATCGATTCCAGTATTGAATCCACAATCTTCCAATTATAAGATCGGCGGTCAACAAAACCAGGATATCGCAGCCCTCCTATATTTATGTTATATCGAATATTTTTATTAGTTTTATGCATCCCTGATTGGAAAATTAAATTTTGTTGGCACGTTACCGGACAGCCCTCAGTGGGAGTCCAATTGCCCATAGTGTATAAGATCCAAATCCCATTGAGAGTCAATTGATGATAGTGTAGTACTAGAGTGAAATAAAATCTACTCAACCACATCATTTATTTTATGTATCTCTTCCATATTGGAAAGAAGGCAGCAGTAACCTGGTTAGTATAGTCCAGACCTCGCTAGTTGAAGGTTACGTGTTTGATTCTCGAACCAGACGAAACTAATATGAAAGTTAATGGTGGCTGGTGCCCGTAAAATTCGTTGTGATCGCGTTGCCCTCCATGCTCCGAAATTAATACCTTTGAGGGTTACATAACAAGGAGCCATTCCCTCCGCAGTGTATCAAAATTGTGATAGTACATCTCTTGCTCGAAGTAAAACCCAGTCAACATCAATATTGCAAATGCAAAGATTTAAAATAATGGAAATTAAATTTTAGATTTATTTTTGTATTTCATTTTATTGCATTACATTTACATTGTGAGTGAGTGAGTTTTAACGTCGTACTATAGCTACGTACTGGTTAATTGGCAGCGATGTGGGACTCATCACTAAGAGCATCTACATTTTAATAAATTTACTAGATATGTGAACTAACTTTAATTTATAGAAGATAAAATATTTAAATCGTTCTATTATTTGATTAATTGAAATTAACAGGTAAATAAATTAATCAAAATAGAAACATTTAAAATTGGAAAGCATATACTGCAGCATATTTTATATAATTTTACAAACATTAATATCAAAACTTTTGTAAAATTCTGCACTAGAATTTTACAGTAATATTAATTGCATTCTCAATTGCTCGACTTTGAGTAGAGTTCATTGAGCTGTCCAAGGACAAAGACAAACATCTACATCTGATTAATGACTTTAGCAACCAAATATATTAAATAATGTTATCTAGAATTTCGGGTGTTGTAATGTCTGCCCCTCATTAATTTCTTGTGCACAGTCAAGTCTTCAACTTCGTATGGAGATCATTGGAATACCAAAGCAATAGAGCATCTACATGCATTTAATCTTCTTAACTTGAAAACCGCAAAATTGGAACCGCCGAACAGGAGCTTGTTTGAAAACATTTCAGACATGTTCTCATTTTTATTAATTTTTTATTTCTTTTCTGTAGCAACTCAGCAGCTCATACTTTAGGAAAATACTATTTCGGATTAGATCTTACACCAGCAAATTTTTCAAGAAAATCGGTAATTAGCACTTGAAAGAATTTTCTTGGTAGTCTTCTTCTACCTTTGCAATCGCTCTCAATAAAATGCATTATAGTCATTTAGTGTCTTCGACAGCGTGAAACCCATTCAAACTATGGATGGCTCATTGTTTGCCCGATATTTATTGCTCAGGTTAGAATTATCTAAACTCTAATATATAAAATCCATCTGTTAAGTAACGTAATACATTAACAGAACGTTAAAAGGGTGAGGCTTACACTTAAAAATAAGAAAATATTTCTACGACAATGTGTTAACCGTTTTCGTAAATTATCATTTCTCACCATACTTTCCTATATGATTATGATTTCTAACAATGTTTTCTACCTTCACTCCAAATTTGCATACTTCAATTTTACGTTTTCAGCTTAAATGTTATTTAGTTACTTATAGATAGTCTGAGAACGATTAAATTCCGATTACATTTAAAAAATTTTATTATGGAAACAGGCATTATGGCAATATATGTTAGAGTAAGTGTTTCATGGTACTCATCTAAGTAGCACCCATTTAAGTAAAAATACCTTGCAGCGAAATATATATATATATGGGAAAATAGAGCAAAACTAACCGTTAGGCTTAAAAGGTAAACGGGCGAATCATCTAAACAGTTTATTTTTTTTCAAAAATCAGTCGGTATTCTTCCTTATATGTTTAAGAAATGATCTTCTGAATCATCAAATGGCAATATGTACCTTTGTTTTATTATTTTGTATTTTCTGAACCTCTATATATTACCTTTATTCTCCTTGGGGTGGGGTAAAACCGGATGCAATACAAATTCAATGGCAAAGTGAGTTATTTCAATAACTTTACTGAAACATGAAAGAAAAATCCCGAGAAACAAGTTTATACAAAATAATAATAAAATAAATATGATTCTATGAATATATAATAAAAATCTCATAAATAAATGAAATTTTGTTCATTGAAATCGGAATAGGCTTAATGGTCCTTTCCTCGACAGTGGGAGCTCTGGATCCACCCTACACCGTCCATCGAATTAGCACACAAGACTTGTAAAAATGAAGGCTTTTCTTTATCTTTCTTTATTTGAGATGCGGAGTTACATTTAGCTGGGATTAATTTAGATAATTTTGGCTTAATCTTTTGTTGTATCCTTTTTTCAACTCCTTCGACTTTTTTTTATTTTGTTTCGGTGGTGTAAACGTCTGCGAAATTGCACTTCTATTGTTAATTTTTACACTATTGAAATTAAATTTGAAATTACACACTGACTGACTGACAGAATAATTGTAGAGGATGACTTCAATTTTTCTGTCAGTCATCCTCTGCTTCCTTCCACCTTTCTTCTTTTCAAATTCCTTTGATTCCTCTGAGAAAGTAACCAGTAATTCTGGTGAAATATTAAACAGTTCAAATTATTTAGATTCTGAGAGTTGATGCTGAATTGTTTGTGGTGCGACATTGAGCTCTCTCGAATGTGATACTGCTCTATAATTCGAAGTTTTTGTTCTACATCATATGGTGTGAATTAGATGTCTATATCTGGTACTTCGCGTCCTCTGGTGCTTCTTCAGAAGACAAGGTCTTTGATTCGACATTATTTAATGCTGCTTTAGACATTAACTACTTGTTTAGAATAATTGCTGCGTCAGATAAGCATATTTGTATTTCGGAAATAGATTACTATCAAATGGATATATCCTAGAATTCTGAAACTTCTTTATAGCATTTTTCCTTACAGCGGCTTGTATACATTTCCATTTATTATATTTTTAAATAAAAAATGGTAATTCATGGATTTTTAATGCTAAAATTATGCAAGTTGTTTTGCATAGTTAAAAAATATTAATGAGGCAAAACAGACCAAAATGTAACTTTGTCCCATACAGTTCGTTTATTTTCCCCGTAGTATATGTCTAACACCAAATGGCGCTTTCCATATATACAATAAAAAGTCGTGACTCATTATTATGCTAAAATATGCTACTAAATACAATAAATTAAATTATTAACTTATTTCGTTTTCAACAGCTCAGAATAATGTATGCACTAAAAAGTATGCATAATCCACATGGATTGTGCAAAACACTAGCTCTGGAACTTTAACTTCGAACATACTTTATGTACCGTATGGGCTTAAGAAATTCATTTTCATTCCTAGATAGTTTTCTTAGACATGGTAAAATGTTCTGCAGCGGTTACCTCAAATACATTCAATAAAAAAGTATGGCCTCGTTTAATTATTGATTGCCTTACATAATGGCTATAAATTATATAAAAAACCACGTTGCGTACTTAAATTTAGCTTTATATGATAAAATATACTTTAAGCAATTTTGAGATATAACCCCAGTATATACAAATATTTTGGGTATCCTTGTAAACGAATTATAAATAAAATTTTATCATGTATTCTACACAAAGCATGCTTATATGCATACAAAATTACACATGTTTATTTTATTCTTATAACGCTGGCTATAGATGATAAACTGTACCTTAGAGGTCAGCACGGGCCGAAAGTTTGAGGCCCGGCCCGTACGAAAGCTTTGCTTACCCGGCCCGGCCCGGTAAGAAGTCAAAAAATTCGGGCCGGCCCGGCCCGTTTATTTTTTAACCGTGTATGGCCCGGCCCGGCCCGGCCCGGCCCGGCATGATTCAAAACTATGTAAAAAAAAAAATGCATGCCTTTCTATGAAAAAGATTATTAGTATGTGTTTTGCAGAGGTTTTATATAACCAATCAGTAGTACGTTCTTTAACAAAACTGCTGAACTTTTAAAAGATAATTATATATAAACAGAAGTTCATTATAGACAAGGCACAAAGACAAACAGAAAGTCAAATCGAAAATATTGGCATTCATCAAAAAATACAGGAAGGTATTTAAAATGATTAATACTACTAAAAATGCATTTTCCTCTTATATACCGTAATGTATCCGAATCTTTCATGTGATCCGGTAAACAAAACTTTAATGTTAATCCAACCATATTGAATAGAAAAGTTTTGTTTGACCATGATAAGAATGATGTTACTTTCATTCACAGGAGAAAAGAAAAAGGAGCCTTAGAGAAAAAGTTACAACGGAAGAATTTTTATAGCCTTCATATACCATCTAAACTCAACAGATCATAGGATACCAAGCTTTATACACAGTAACGTATCTAATTTATTTTGTTATGTACATGTACGCAAACTGGTAGTGACATGCATACTATTTTGAATAGGAAACCATCTAATATTACTTTAAATAAAATATATTAATTTCGAAGCATACTAAAAATATTTGCGAAAAATCATATTTCGAAAAGACAGACTGACAGACAATTAAATTGAAGTTACAGACATTTTTTAACAAAATAGAACTTTATGTGACATACCAGCCTGTAAAATTACTTAAAAAAAATGACTGAAGAAATATTTTTATCATTTTTTTTCGTTGATTAACGAGAAAACCAGGAAAAAATTCGTCCCGACACGGTCCGGAGAACATTTCATTCAGGCCTTGCCCGGCCTCAGTATACACAAAAAAACTGAGCCCGAGCCCGGCCCGGCCCGACCCTGAAAAATTTTTTAAGCCCGAGTCCGGCCCGGCCCGAGAACAAATTTAAAAATTCAGCCCGAACCCGGCCCGAGGGCCGGGCTCGGGCTCGGGCTCGGGCCGTAAGCCCGGCCCGTGCAGACCTCTACTGTACCTTTCGGAAATATGGTCTTTAGACTTAATGTATTTGAATTCTCTTTAGAGATGGGTGTTATTTCACGTAACATAATAGGTAATATTATTATTGCATTGTAGCCTATTAGCACGGTAATATATTACTAAAAATATCCCATTAAAAAAAAAATAATATTTTCAACTTTATCTCTGCACGCGAAATCGACAAGAAATTTCTTGCGATAAAACTGATATAATACACCATCTTACAAGTAAAAAGCTTGAATTATGTCTTTTATATAATTACTTTTTTTATTTTATTTTATTTTATTTACAAAATATAAAAACAATATTGTGAACGCCGCCTACTACCGAAATCAAAATCGTACGAAAACTGATAGTCCAAATCGCGTCATACGATAAGAAGAAAGCACCAAGTAACGAATAAAACATCCACCTTTTCGCATCTAAGAATTCCCGTACCCCACATGTTACATACAACATCACACATAAACGAGTAACGAAAAGACTCGCATCAGACGTCCCGCACAAATGTCTTTACTCTGCTCTGCGGCATCTGGACGATAAAACTCATGCGACGCAAGATACAGTAACAGAATACAGACCACATAATGATCTCAATGAAGTTTATTAATGAACTATATCAGCCATTTTTAATTAAATGGCAGATATCTTACGTTAAGCGGGGCCCCTTGAAATCAGGCTACCAGTTGAATATTTAAAATCACAAAAACTTATGAAATAATGCTCCAAATCGAAACAAATTTGGACAGTGTCTTAACTTATCTTATAAATATCTTAGATGAGTTTGTTAACCAAGTTCCTCCGCCATTTTGTTTACAAGTGGAGATCACTTGATAATTTCAAATTCAAATTATAAAAGGAGTATTCCGAAATTTTTTTAATTATTATGTATACGTAGATTATACAAGTGTCTCAAAGAAGGCGGATAATGAACTTTATCCGCCATTTTTAATAAAGTGGCGGATATCTTAAGTTAAGCGGGACCACTTGAAATCAGGCTACCACTTGAAAATTTAAAACCCTGATAACTTCCAAAATAATACTCCAAATGAACCAAATTTGAACAATGTCTTAAGTTATCTTATAAATATATTAGATGAGTTTGTTAACCAAGTTGCTCCGCCATTTTGTTTTCAAGTGGAGAATACTTGAAAATTTAAATTGTAAAAAGCGTATTCCGAATTTGTTTGAAGTTTGATGTAAATACAGACCACATAAGGATCTCAATGAAGTTTATTAATGTAGCTGCCATTTTTAATAAAGTGGCAGATACCTTAAGTTAAGCGGGGCTACTTGAAATCAGGCTACCATTTGAAAATTTAAAATTACAATAACTTCTGAAATAATGCTCCAAATCGAACCAAATTTGGACAGTGTCTTAACCTATAAATATCTTAGATGAGTTTTTTAACCAAGTTGCTCCACCATTTGGTTCTCAAGTGGAGACCTCTTAAAAATTTCAAATTCAAATTGTAAAAAGCGTATTCAGATTTTTTTTTTTAATTTGATGTAGACATAGATTATATAAGTGTCTCAATTAACTTTATTTGCCATTTTTAATAAAGGTGCGGATATCTTAAGTTAAGCGGGGCCACTTGAAATCCTGCTACCACTTGAAAATTTAAAACTTCAGAAATGATACACCAAATCAAACCAAATTATGACCGTGTGTTAACTTATCTTATAAATTGGATGAGTTTCTTAACCAAGTTGCTCCAACATTTTATTTTCAATTGGAGACCATTTGAAAATTTCAATCTTAAATTGTAAAAAGCGTATTCCGAATTTATTTGAATGTTGATGTACACATAGACCATATAAGAGTCTCAATCAACTTTATTTATAAACTTTATCTGTCATTTTTAATGAAGTGCGGATGTTATAAACTAAGCGAGACAACTTGAAATTAGGCTACCACTTAAAAATTTATAAACATGATAACTTTTTTTTATTTTAATTCAATTCGAACCAAAGTTGAATAGTAATCTTATCATATAATTATCTTCGATAAGTTCACTGGGCAACCTGTTACAACTTCTTGTTTCGAAGTGGCGGCCAGTTGAAATCACGCTGCCACTTGAAAATGTGCTATCAAGATAAATTTTAAAATACTAAATTGGTTCGAAGAAAAGTTAGATAGTGAATTTATGGTTAAAATATCTTTGATACGTTCGCTTGGTAACTTGATCCGCAATTATATTTCCAAGTGGCAGCCACTTGAAAATTTGTCATTAGAATGACTTTTGTAATACTAAATCAATTCACTTCAATTTTGGGTTGTGGATTTAACATTCATATATCACAGATAATTACGTTGTGCTTCTGATTCTGCTCTTTTTTTTTCCAAGTGGTGGCCACTTGAAATCACGGTACAAATTTGTAAATTTCTTATCACGATAATTTTTGAAACACTGATTTAATTTGAACTAAATTTGGACATTGAACTTATCATACAAATATCTTGTATGATTTTGCTGGACAAGTTGCTTCGCTAATTTGTTTCTAAGATGCAGTCAATTAGACTGCCTCTTGAAAATTTCTCGTAACAATAACTTTTGAAACACTGCACTAATTCGAAACAAAGTTTGACAGTGAATTTTAACTTTAAATATCTTGTACAAGCTTGCCCTGCAACTTGCTCCATTATATTGTTTCCAAGTGGCAGCCACTTGAAAATTTGTTATCACGGTAACTTTTGAAATAATTAATCAATTCAAACCAAAGTTGAAAAATGGATTTATCATTCGAATATCACGAAGTCCATTAATAATTTGTATTAATGTTTTGAAACAAAATGCCGCCATTTTCTTTTAAAATGGCGGCTACTTGACAAGGAGAAAGAAATCAACCTACCCTTCCGAATGAGCCGGAAGGAGTTGTTTTTCATCCCAGTTAAAATGAAACTGCAGAGAAATCTGCTGATAATCTGAACGCATTTGAAACATAAGTTATAAAATCTGCAAAATAACTACAATTTAAAAGCAAAAAAAAAAAAAAAAAAAAAAAAAAAAAAAATTAGTTTCAAAAAAGTAATTTTTTTCCCTCTTAATTTCGTTATTGTTCCAAATATCTTCAGATTATCTGCAGTTATTATTTTCATTTCATTTCATTTTATTTTATTTTGTTTTATAATTTTTTCTTTGCTGGGTTACCACATTTCTTGAAGGATATTTTTGCACTTATTTAATCGTAAACACATATTGCAAAAAAATTTCACTACAAATAATTTGGTATGAAAAAATAGCGGGTACAAACAGTATTAAGGAATAAATAAAATGTTTGCATGTATGCCTGTACACTTCACATATATGTGTATACTTCATATGTATGTATACTTCATGCCGTATAAATTTTATAGCTCTTTGCATGTGATTTAGTACAAAAGAGCCTCATATTTCAACATCATAATTAAAAACATTTAATTAATTATGTTAAAGACATCATTTGAATGTTAAAAGTTTAAATTATCCTTGGATTTTCAAATGTGTTTGGAAAATGTTAATTTGAAGTAAACACATATATATCAATCTTGTGTAAAAAATAATGATGTAAGAATATACTTTGTCTTTTAGAACTTTCAATGAGAGTACATGGATTTCGTGCATTATTTCTAAATGATAAACTCTTAGATCGTGTTGAGTTTCCCTTCAACCTTTTTTATGAAATTTATTATTATTATTATTATTATTATTATTATCAGGGAATTTGATGTGGTGTAAAATATATTTATATACTTGTTTTAAATCGATTTATTTTTCCACTGTTTAAAATTAATAAAGTCTTTAAAATTAATCTGGATAACTAATTTTGGTTTTAAAGTTATTTTATCTACCAATATTTCTAATAATAAAATTACCGCTATTTGAAAACTAGAAAACATAAAATGAAGTATAATAGTTTTAAAATAATAATTCTTCTACGTAATATAGAATAATGAAAATTTTGATAAGAAAAAAAATATAAATAAATAAATAAATAGATCTACTTCGAATACAGCTCAGTGAAATATTTAACAAAAATATTTTTAAAAATATACATCTTTAGAAAAATAAAGCATAACATGATACCTTACATTTATATATTTCATTCATCATTTCTAATAATTTAAGTTTTTAAGTATAAAAGAATTACTTGTTTAAAATATAGTCGAAATATTTCTTAACTAAAAATTAATTAATAAAACGACATTTTTGTTTCATCAATCATTGTTCATTTTGAAATTAAAACTTCTTTTTTTTAATTTCCATCGCGTTAAAATTGCATGTAAATGTAAATTTTAGTTTCATTCTGTAAGAAAAAAATGTAATATATAGGACTACAAGTAATAATATTGATTTATATTATTTTTTAATTCATATAATATTATTGTTGAACAGAAAACATAAGTTATATCCGAAAAAATTTTAATAATTTGTAAAAGGGAGTTGTTTTTAGAACATCAAAAAATAATTGCATACCTGCCAACAATCTATTTAATATTCCGGAGCATAGTTATAAACGCAGTTTCTTCTCACCATTTTTTTTCACACCATGTTTTATTTATATTATATTTATTTATTTATATTTTATTTTATTTTATTTTTATTTATTTATTTATTTTTTTTGGGGGGGGGGGGGGAGTTCTCCTTATTTAGAGAAAATTACTCTACAAAAGAAAAGTAGTGTGGAAAATGGGCGTGTACTAACATTGCATTGGAATATTAACTAGATTGTTGGCAGGCATGTAGTTGATACAAACTACGACCTGTTATGTAAGAGGAAATCTGACATATATATATATATATATATATTTAAATATGTGTTTTTAAGATTTTATTCGAAGTATTTGATTTCTAATTAAGTATATATAATAAAAAAAAATATATATTATTCGATCTGCTGTCAGAAACAATATCTGAAAAAAAAAAAAAAAAAAGCTTAAGCAGTTTCTTAATTTCATCTAAATATTTCATCAATGCCATAAAATTTCCTATACAAAGTGTTTTCTTATTTTGTAATAATTAACGTAATATTCCTCCTCTTTCAAAAGTATTTAGCAAGAATCTCACATAAAAACTACGATTTTTGTAAAATTAAAATGTTTATAAATAATTAACCACAGCTTCTCCTCTTGGCATTAAAAAAAAGGAAAGTAGCAAAACATAAAACTTTTTCCTTAAAACACTTAAATATCGATTTTAGATGAAAAGTTTTTCACTTTTACTTAAATTTGTCTCTTTTTTTTTTTTTTTTTTTTTTCTTTTTTTAGATGTAGAAGAAAGGTTATATTATTATTTTAAATTTAATACGGTAATTAAGTAAATTTAACGTGCTTACTTAATTAGTTTTCCCTTTTTTTAGAAAAGTGTTAAAGGTACGTTAAACGTTAACATTAAACGTTCATTATGATTTGATTTACGTTTATGTAGGTTTGTAACGTATAATAACTTAAGCAGAAATATATCGGAAAAGATTAATTTGTCTTTTTTTTTTTATGTATAATAAGTGCATTATCTAGTTTTTAGATTTTCTGTTGAAAAAAAGTGACATGAAAGTATAAAGCAAAAACAATTATTTTAGTCGTTCAAGTCTTTGTTTTAATTACAAAAGTAAGACGTATATATATATATATATATATATATATATATATATATATATATATGGATCATAAAATAAAACAAAACAAAAACATATGTACAAGACGTTTTTTAACGTCAAGTTCTCTGTGGGAAACCTATCACGCATAAAATTTTTTTTAAGGATTATTTAGGAAGTATATTTAAATATACAGGATGACCCATAAGTCTGTAGACATTTCAAAAATTCATAAAGATTAAAATAGTCGGTAGAATTGAACGCGGTTTGCTACAAAGTTACTCACGTGAATGGTGATTTTTTTGGTAAAACGAAAAAATTAGTTAAAATTTTCGTTGATAGAGGACGTTGCACGGATGCTTATCGAGAAATGTACAAATCAGAGTCCTATAAATGGCATTATTTTACAGTAAGCATAGCTTATTTCTTATTTTATCACCTTCTTGAGCATAGATGAAGTTTTAATTGCTATGCTGAGATTCTGGGTAAAGCGTTATTGATGAAGATGTTTTCTCTCACTTAAGAGCTGCCGACTGAAGCTGTAGTTAGCAGTATTGTAACTCTTTTGCAAATTGTAATTTGCGATGATGGCTGACACAGAGAGTATGATTTATATACCTGTAAACATTTTCATTGAAATAAATGTAGTTTTTCATAATATATATATATATATATATATATATATACATGCGATTTGGTCTCGTACAACGATCTGTATCGGCGAAAATTTCAACTATTATATTTTCTTAAAAAAAAAAAAACCTCTAAATAGAATAACTTTTTCACAAACCACGTTCAATTCTAGCAATTCCCTCAATTTATATGACTTTTTTAAATGTTTAAAGACTTATGGGACACCCGGTATAAAATATAGTAAAAATATTTTTTGAACTTATAAAAAAATACTATAACGTGCTACTTGTTAATTTTCTTGAGAAAAAAAAAAAAGTAGTTTATATTGTACTAAGTTAAACAGTGAAAAATTTTGTTGCTGAATCGCAATAGAAATGTGTTAAAACATTTGTAAAATTTTACAATTTGAACCCCAAATGCGTAAGTCATAGCCAAGCTATATTAACAAACATTCGTTGTTGCCAAAGCACTTAAATATTATCTATGAGATTTTAAAATCTAACAATTTTGATTCCAAAAAAGACACGTCACGTTTTTAAATTATATTAAACATTTGTAAGGTCTTTTATACAGCCCTGATTATCTCACATTTTAACTAATAGAAAATGTCGTTACAATGCAAATGAAGAGAAGTCATATACAAACTTAACATCTTTATTTAGAACTTTAAAGTGAAGGGCATAGTGAACTTGCACACGTACAATTAACTTTCACTTAAATAAGTTAAAATACATCTTAATCTTAAAGAATCATTAAATTACGTCTTACAAAAATTTGCTATATAAACTGGTAACATTAATCTCTAATTTGAATTGGAAAGTGAATTCACAATACCTTCGTTTACAATGATTAAACATCTAAGTTTTAGTTATCGTTGTTGAACTGAAAATCAAAAAGCACGATGAAATAACACGGTCCAGAGGATCCATCCAAAAAGCTTTCTCGGGTTATTTTGGATATTTATTTTAAAGAATAAACTGAAAAAAAAAAAAAAAAATCAATTTTCTAACACTTAACCTAGAAATATCGAAATTCATCTAAGCAACAAAACTTCATAACTTTCTCTAACGTTTCAGAACTTCCCACTGAAACTAAACGCCAAGTAAACTAAAGAGACTGGCAACATTCTCCTTCACTATCCCAACTCTTCCATGGGCAACATTACACATTCTTCGAGATTATCACCGACTAAAACTAGATTCAACTAGTAATTTTATCTCTTCCAACCTAAAACTCCATAGACAACTTAGCGCGATTTTGAGCACATGAACCCGAAAGAGATTGCACGAGACCTGACATATTATTTGCAGTCAATAAAAAAAATATATACATTAAAATATTTGATTAATTGAACTGAACACGAAAATAATTAAATAAAACTAGAAATATTTAAAATGGGAAGGATGTGTGTACACCACTACTTTATAGATGTTTACTCTTATGTCAGTACATTTCACTGAAGTGTATGAAATATTATACTACATTTTTTGAAAAGAAAAATGTACTAGAAATTTATAATCGTTCTACTGTGAAAATGTTTAGTTTTAATAATTTTGTAGATATCTTAAAAAATTCTCTTGATAAAATAATTATATTGTAACTTTGATCTTAAATTTTGTGTTTACAATAGGCTGACCATATGTCCTCGAATCTCGAGGACAAAACTACCTTCGTCCCCAAAAAATTACAACACATTTGGGGACGCCGGTTATAAAGTTATAAATGTTTTATTATAGTAATTTATTATATGTATGATAAATAAGCTGAAATAAGTTCTTTTAGGTGCTTTATACATAAAAATTACTAAAATTTTACAATTCAAGGTGAATTATTATTATTATTATTATTATTTTGTCCTCGAAATTCGAGAACACCACCATCTTTGTCCCCAAATTCAATGAAAAAAATATGGTCACTCTAATTTACAATAATGCATTTAGGAACACAATGGGAAAATTCTTCTCTTTCATTTTAAAAATATTGATGGTAAAGATATTTCGTTAATAGAAATGTCATTGTTTTGTTTCTTCGGTCACGTCGATTAATCGTATCCGTATCGTCCTTCAAGTTTCGATATAAGTTTGTCAAGACTGTGCGGCAAAAGAAGAACAACGAAAATAATGTTCATACTTTGCCCGTTATTTAAAAATGTAACTAAATATTGTATTTTATCCCTGTTAAATTAATGTAAATAGTAAAATATGAATTGTAGTGGGTCAGAGAAGCGTTATTGCCATTTACTAAAATAACACAACGCTTCATCTGGTGACCCCGGTTAAATATGTAAGACGACGTGAAGAACAAAGAAACTGAAAATACGACAAACGCTGCTGTCACTAGAGTCAGCGTCAAAGTTCCTACTTTCTGGAAACCGGATCCAAAAATATGTTTCCTCCAATTGGAAGCGCAGTTTAGAAATGAGAAAATAACTGCCAACCAAACAAAATATAATTATATAATAAGTCAAATTAAACCTGATATTTTGTCTCAAGTATCTGATATTCTGCTTAATCCCCCTCAGGATGATAAATACCACGCAATAAAGGACAGGCTAATTTGCTTATATGCTGAGACTCAGAAAACTCAGAAATTACTGAGCGAACTAGAGCTGGGGGATAAAAAGCCATCTCAACTACTATGCGAAATGCGTAATTTGGCAGATGATAAAGTACGAGATACTTTTCTAAAAACGTTGTGGCTCCAATGCTTACGAGTTATTCTTCGACCACAGTTCATGAAACCAAGGAAGCATCTGCGCAAGTGCTAACTCAACGAGTCCAATGCTAAAATAGGGGTGACAGTCATCTGACTCAGAGAAAATGAGCAATACCAAAGCGCGGAATTGTTGGATGTTTTCCAAATTTCAACTGTCGGTCAAGCTGACATAACTCCAACATTTTGGACACGTCCTCACTGCTAGTTTTAGGATATGTGGCTGCACTGTAATATGCGCAGCATTATATCTGTCACTGAAGAGGACTTATAAAAATTGGCGACGATGGCCGATAAGATATGGGAATGAAATCCCATTACTCCTCAAATAGCCACTATTTCATCCATAACCGTAAGCACTGGACTGATAGAAAGTCTGCAAAAACAGGTTAGTAAACTTAGTTTTCAAGTTTTCGTTTTATCCAAACAACGGTGCAGTTATTATCGTTACCGATCTAAATCAAGGGGCTGGAGTCCCAGTGGTAGTAGGCCTCTCCATATTTGTTACTACCATTGAAAATTTGCATAGGAGTCTTTTAAACGCAAAAAACCATGTAACATTCCCTCAACAGCGCAGACAAGCAGCTCGGAAAACTAACTCACCGTCTCTAACTGACGACAGAGAGACAAGGGGTAGAACTAAGTCGACTTATCATCAGCGATAAAGAATCTGCTACCTCGTTTTTAATAGACACCTTGGTGGAACTGTCCGTCATTTCTAATTTTCCTGCAAATAAAAGAAACACCTCAAAATTAGAACTGTTCGCTGCAAACGGCACGAAGATTAGAACTTATGGTCAAAAGCTACTCAAGCTTGATTTTGGTCTTCGACGATAATTCAGTTGCCCTTTTACGGATTTTGTTTGAAAATTTTTACCTTTTGGTGGATTTTAAAAGTCGCAAGTTCATTGATGGCACTCCATTGTTAACTATTAATGTAACCTCTTGCTTTCAATGTAATAATAATAATATACCGATTTTAAATGCTGTTAATGATCCATACAAAAATATTAATTATCAATGATTTTCAGGATTTGTTAAAACTGAATGAAATTAACAATAACATTAAAATTCATAACATCGAACATTACATCGAAACCAGAGACCCAACCCTTATCGCCGAAGCTAGAAGGCTATCGATCGAAAAACTTAAATCAGCTAAAAAGAGCTAGAATTCATGCTCGAAATGGGCTTATGCAGGTCATCTATGAGTAATTGGTCAAGCTCACTACATCTGGCTATGAAGAAATAGGATGATTGGCTACCTTGATGGGACTATCGAGGATTAAAAAATGCCATGATTTCTGATAGATATCCTCTTCCATTTTTAACAGATTGTTGCTACATTTTAGCAGGGATAACAGTTTTCTCTTCCACAGACCTCATTAGAGCATACCAAAAAATTCCAGTTTGTGAGGAAGATATACCGAAGACAGCAATACTTACGGTTTTTGGCTTGTTCGAGTTTCCATTCATGACATTTGGTCTTTGCAATGCACCCCAAGCCTTCCAACGTTTCATGAACACTGTACTGAATGTACTAGAATTCGTATTTTGTTATTTGGATAACATCCTGATAGCCCCTCCTGACGAAGAAATTCATCAGCAACATCTACGAACAGTACTCTAGATGCTAAACGAATGTGGTCTATGCATTAATGCGGCAAAGTGTAAATTTGTTCAAACTAAACTTGCATTCTCGGAACACGAAGCATAAGCTGAAGGACTTAAACCCCTTCCAATGATAGTCGATGCAATCAATAAATTCACGGAGCCAAAGTCATTCTCTAGTTTAAGACGATTTTTAGGTATGGTGAATTTTTATCGCGATTCATACTAAATTGCGCCAAATTGCAAAAACCTTTAACGACATTGCTAATATTGCTCTCGGGTATAAAAAAGAACTGCAGAAAGCAAATACTCTGGACGGAAGAAGCCAGAAATGCTTTACAAGCGTTAAAGGATGCACTTAGTCATGCCTCCATTTTAACCCACCCATCAGAAAAGTCCGAAATATCACTGACGACCGATGCTTTCGACACTGCAATTGGGGCATTTTTACACCAAATTGTGAACAGTAAAAACAACCCTTGAGTTTCTTTTCTCGTACTTTGACACCAACACAAAGAAAATACAATGTCTACGATAGGGAACTATTAGACATCTATACAGCAGTGAAACATTTCAAATATATAGTAGAAGGCTGACCTTTTACAATATATAGAGACCACAAACCAATAACATTTGCCTTCCAACAAGATTTGGAAAAGGTCTCACCACGGCAAGCCAGAGAAATGTCATACATTGACCAGTTCACAACCGATATCCGGTACATCCAAGGAGATAAAAATACGTTGCTGATGCACTCTGTCGTATTGACACCATTTCTGTACCATCTGTAATAGGCTTACAAACTATAGCAAAATCTCAAGAAGATGAACATTTAGAAATACTAAGAAGCAATCCAAACTTGAAAATTTTACAAATCCCTATACCGGACAGCAACAAGAAAATATATTGCAATACCTTTACAAACTATAATCGTCCATACATACTTGCAGAATTTCGGCGAAAAATATTTTCATCAATTTATAACTTACCTCATCCTGGAATAAGATCTACAACAAAATTGATAATGGTTTATAACTGGTTAACAACGTTTCATATGGCCCAAGATGTATAAAGGTTGTCAGCTATGGAATAGAGCATGTTTACCATGACAAAGATCTAAAGTTCATAAGCACACTCAGTCAGCTTTGGCAGAATTCAGAGTACCTCCACACAAATTCCAGTATTTAAACATAGATTTGGTCGGACCATTACCGATTCGCAAAGGACTCAAATATCTTCTAACGATCATCGATTGTTACAATCGATGGATTGAAGCGTGTCATTAGAAGATCGATCCTCTGAATCAATCGCTAAAGCTTTTATTTCAACCTGGTTTCTCACTTCGGGATCCGGAAGCGATTATCATCTGACCAAGGCAGGCAATTTGATAGCCAACTCTTTAAAGCTTTGAGAAATTTTCTTGGTTTTTATACGAATACTACAACTACGTATCACCCACAAGCCAATGGTTTGATTGAATGCCAGCACAGGACTTTAAAAGCTAGCCTAAAATGCCACCTGATAGAAGCAAAATCATGGCTGGAAGCATTGCCTTTCGTTCTTTTAGGCAAAAGATCTGCCGTCAAGTAAGAATTAGGGTGTTCATCCGCAGAACTTGTTTACTGAACCACCTTGGCGTTCCCAGGAGAATTCATTTCAACAATACCTCGTATGAAAGAGTCGGAATTTTCCCCAAACCTTCAGAAAATAATAAGAGTTTTGAAGATACGACCTATCATAATCCATAGAAACAGAATAGTCTTTGTTTCTAAACAACTGTGCAACTTTTCTCATGCATTTCTATAGAATAACGTCAATAGTTCTTCACTAAAGACTGTCTATCTTGGACCATATCCTGTGAAGGCGTGAAAGGATAAATATTTCGATATTGAAATACAGAGAAAAGTTAAAAGGTTTCCATCGACAGAGTGAAACCATGTTTTCTGTTAAAAGAAACAGATATTCCTTTCCGAGAACAATATCCCACGATAACTGAGCATAGTGAAACGCCTGAACGCAAGACTACGGAAGAAAACAGAACGACTCAGCAGAAAAACAAGACCACCAAAACAGGAAGACGTGTAAAATTTCAAAATCACATAAAATATTATCTTCTGTAATCGTTTTCACTGGGAACGGGTGTGTAGTGTCGCTTCGATCACATCGATTAATCGTATGGGTCTTCAAGTTTCGGTTTAAGTATGTAAAGATTGTGTGGCAACTGTAGAACTTTTAGAATAATGAAAATAATGTCGATACTTTGTTTGTGATTAAAAAATGTAACGAAATATTGTATTTTATCAATGTTAAATTATTGTAAATAGTGAAATATTAATTCTAGAGGAGTCTTAAAAGTGTTACTAAAACAACACTACGCTTCAGTCATTATTAAAAGTAATTGACATAAGAGAACTCGTACAGTTTAATTCATTGAAATATCAAATAATGTTATCTAGAATTTAGGGTGTTGAGTTGATTGATCGTCGTAAATTTTTTCTGCATTGTTAAGTGTTAAACTTGAAAGCGAAAGAACATGTACTTAATCTCTTAGCAAATGATATGAAAAAGGCGATAACAGAATCATCAAACAAGGTAGTGATTTTTTGAAAATTTTGCAAATATGAACTCAAACTCTTTCTTATCGGATCATAGATGCCAACATTTCTAATTTATTCTGTAATACAATTAATAGCTGTCGTTTTTTAAGAGTTGTTATCTTCTTATTTAATTGTAATTATTTATTAAAAAAATTATAAAAAAAAGAAAGTGAAAAAGGTATTAAATATATTGTGGAATAAATTAGAAATGTTGGCTGCTATGTCGGACAATCTTCAATACAGTATTTATATAAATCGATGCATTTTAGTAACATGAAGATCGAGGTGGAAATATGGTGCCACTATGACACACCCTTTTCTATTTTTTTATATAGTGATATTTTATGATAATTATCTTTAGTTTAATAAGGGAAAAATATTGCTTGTAAATTGTAATGCCAACCTCCGTACTTAGCTGCACCCCTGTAATCGAAATATATCAAACACTGTAATTCACTACAAAAAAATTTGTATTATCAGATGTGAATGTGCTAAACGACTTTTTTAACATTCAATGATCATATATCCTTTAAAACATGAAAGCATTTATAGGTTTCAAAATACTTCGCTTATCGGATTATCCTACGAATTTTTTGACATATATGTTGGGCGGATATTTGCTCTCTGTCATAACGAACCCTGTTGAACAAAGTAAAATTATATGGTGTAGAATTATAAGTACGGGAAACCAGAGTAACCTGGGCAACTTTTTGCAACGCACAAAAACAGAGCCCCCGTCATGTTTAAAATTATGAAACCGAAATGTACGTATGATTGAGACTAATCACTTCTAATTGGAAATAACATGAATACTTAAAATAATAAATTCCAAGAAATAAAATGTTTTTAAATACACTTCACATTTGGCACTAGGTACAAGATCTCATTGTACTCAGGGTTGTTCTCTGAAAGTTAGATTTCACTGCACAATGAACAGAAAACAAGCATGCAAACATTTATTTTATAAAAGAAATAGTATGAGATAATACATTTATTTATCATATAATAACTATCTGAATTGCAATGGAAAAAGTATTGGTGAATTGCAAGTATTGTAATAAATTAATAAACCTTAAAATGCTAATTCGACAATTGAGGTTGCGTACCTTCCCAGATAACACGTAAGCTTCCGAAAAGGGTCATTCTCACTTTATAAAGGATCGTTCTGTAAAGGTTTAGGGTAAGTGTGGGTAAGAGTACGCAGTCGGCTAAGAGTACGCAGGGAGTTTTTTCCCTGTTGGTAACAGTGTAAGTAGAAGTGAGTGTGATAAATCAATACGTGTGTTCTCCCCTCTCTAAAGAGACCATCATTATTATTTTCATCCTTGCTATCTTTTATTTATCAGGTAAGATATGATTTTGTTGTGTTAGCATGTAAGTTTTCTGTGAAAAAATCATAATTTTTTGTCAATAAAGGACAAATTCCTGCTTTTTAAATAAACACTATTATGAAGTTTGTTTCCTTCCGAATAACATGGGCACGTTAGAATTTACCAGTAGTGGATACTACTGCCATCAATGGATGATTTATAGAAGCAACATATGAGTACGCACAGACCATTTATGCGTACTCTTATCCACTCTGTAATTTGAAGCAGCTTAAAAGAAAGCAAAACTTTAAAATTTTATTTTATCTTTATTATTAGTCTGAAAGGAAAGAGAAAACTTATTCCGTTTTTTAAAGAAAACCCTGCTCTCTGAACAAGTTTGGCAAATGATGAAGTGACAATATGCCCTGTATATGAACAGTCATATGGGGAAGATTGAATCCAGTGTAGATTATGCAAGGAGTGGTGGCATGAGAAGTGTTCCAGTTATGAAAACACTGGAGCATTTGTATGCGATTACTGCTAAATTTTCTAAGTGAGTACTCTTACCCGACGTGGTAGGTAAGAGTACGCATTTGGGATTTTTTCCCCTTGAATTTTTCAAAGTATTTCCTTTAAGCTGTAATTTTTATTCTTTTTTCACACCTCTCTAAGGTAATAAATTATGTTTCTGTATATTTTCAAGACTCTATCTTTTCATTTCTTATACTTGTAACGAAATATCAACTAGGTGCGTACTCTTATCCACCTTTCCCCTACACTTGCTTACTTAAAAAAAAAAAAAAAAACCTTTTTTCTGCTTACCTTGCTGAAACTCTTGCCTGATTATCTTGTGATAAGCTTCCTTCAAAACTTTATAAACTACCTTTAATTTTGTCAATTAAATCGCGTATCAGACACGACGAGTTTATAGGCGATTTTAGAGCCAACCACTGATCAGCGCCGATTTTTCGGAAAAAATTGTCTCTACTCCCAGTGTGATAGCGTGCACCGAACTTGCCCAACTTTTTCAGAGCTGTCTTGATAAATTTGTCCCTACACACAATTTTGATATCAGACCCAGAAACTGTAGAAACAACCAATTTTTGAGCCGACTTTAGCGCCGATTTTTCCTCGACGAAAACACCGTAGAGGTTACAATAGACGGGTGGAAAGTTGGATGAAAGAAGACTAACTTCTGATGCTTATCATTTTTCTTGGCGCGAATAAAATACGCAATGATTAGTGTTAAAATTCCCTTTCATTTGTGTAAAATATCGCATTATTTTTTCTATTGTGATCTTTGTTACAACTATTGCCATAACGCCATATGAAAATAAAAGCGATTAATTCAAAATTCTTATCCTTTAACGGTAAAATAAACGTGCTTAACGATAATATTGCTTCTTCAAATCTCCACTTTAAGCGATTCCCGTGTTCTGCCATCTTGGAAATATGACGTATCAAAATAGCGCATCCTGATTGGATGAGTCTGTGGAAAAATTGTGTGTAGAGACTATTTTATCAAGACAGCTCTGAAAAAGTTGGGCAAGTTCGGTGCGCGCTATCACACTAAGAGTAGAGACAATTTTTTCCGAAAAATCGGCGCTGACCAGTGGTTGGATCTAAAATCGCCTATAAACTCGTCTTGTCTGATACGCGCTTTAGCAAAATTTTAGGAAATAAACTCAAAGTTTAAACTAAACCAAGGCTTAGTTATTATCAATACAATAATTTCTTAAAATTAAAAATATATTTCGTAAATATTTAGGTATATAAATTGCAACTTTTAAAATTAATTTAATTATAACATCCTAAGTAATGTACAATATCTGCCTAAAATAACTCATAATAAAAATATTTTTTATAAGGAGACAATTAAACAAGTGCTGATGGTCGAACGGTTATTGCACTACAATCCAGTACGGCAAATCGAGGGTTCGGTCCTCGGCTAGGTAAAGTGGAAATTTAATTATCGAAAATTCAGGATGGTGGCACTGACGATAAAAAAGTCACAGCATTTTATCTTTTAACAATCACTCTTAAATAAACCTTAAAAAACTACTTTTACGTTCTTACATGTAGAAAGCCCGCATATAAAAGCCTTAAAAGCTTATACCTACACAGCCACTTACATCCATAAGACATCTATAAACACGCATAAAAGTTTAAAAATGATCCATTAACCCTTATCGCTCGTATATCCCTTCTGAGGGGACATTAAAAAATCGAGCCACGCCTTATGAAAAGTTATTTTTCTAAAACGTGTAACTATAGGCTACCTTTCAGCTACCGGAAAATTTTAACAGAAAGATTTATTTTATTTAATGATGAAGTAAAATGAAACAAATTATTACATTTTTTCGGTAGCCAAAAGGTAGTAAGCTGGGAACTATACGTGTGACGTTTTAAAGGAACGCCAAAAGGCGTGTCTTACAGAATATATGCCGAGCTCAAAGGGTTAAAACTCTATAAATATCCTACGGATATCTATTAGAACTACAAATGCCAACCTTTTTTACATCCATTAGATGTCTGTTATATATCCAATAAATCTACAAATATCCAATAATTGGGCTTGTTAAATCTAATAGATACTGAAAATATCTAAATCTTGTTTTGATCTAACATGTTACATCTATTAGACATCGGAAAAGGCACGTCTAAATTTCGGCTATATTTAAACATCTAACAGATATCTATATTTAGTACAGAATATTCAGGACTTTTAATGAACATTCTTTAGATAATCTGTACCTTTTATAAGAATAGGTAATTTCATTCAAAATGTCTTCTGCTAAAATACTCAGATGAAAAAGAGACTTACACTGAGAAAAATCATGTAACAGGCATCGAGAATCTAAATTGTGGATCTAGTAAAATAGTTCCGTGCCATCCTTATAAATTCTAGTTCCCTTTGTTAGTGATTTCTAAAAATGCCTACTAGAATTCTAGACAGGTTTTCTATATTATGGTGGTCAATCTCATTTAAAAATCTCTGCAAATGAATACGAAAACAAGACGCTAATTTTAGTAACTATAATTTTGTTTTATAGCCCAATTCTAGGAAATCAATGAGAATTTCATGCAATACATAGGATTCATAACATTCATAATATTGTTTCACCATCTATAAAAGTGTAGTCTAGAAATTCTCAATCATTTTGTCTATCCAGGTTATTTGTTTACCTTATACGCATGACTCGAAAATCTATATTTCTAGTTTAGAGATTTAGAAAATGACTACTTATTCGGTCTAGATGAAAGCGGTATGTTTTTTTTTTTTTTCGCGGTGTATTTATTACCTCATTTAACACTTAATATAATAAGCAAAATTATGTACTAGAAATGAAAGAAAAATATTTGACTTATCTTTGTAAAGCAATAAAATAGATGAGCTGCAAAATTTTACTTTAGACCATATAAAAAAATTTTTCACTTTTATAAATTGCCAAGGCATTCTCCTCAAAGATTTCAAAGTGACTGCGAAAATAAGAATTGGTGTTGTTACTCGCCCAATTGAGTAGTAAAACATAAAACTAAGTATTATTCCGTTCAAAGTGGTCCTTAAAACCCCCTATATATTAAAAAAAAATCTGAAATTCCAGTTCGTATGTTCATTTGTGAAAAAGTCATCACAGAAAAAAAAATCAGATTTTTGATCAGTTTCGGGTAACCATTGTATAGTGTAAAGTTGAAATCCATCTGTTTAGATATATTCCATCCTTCCACCATGACCTCCCGTACACTGCGTCGTATAACAAATAAAAAGAATTCAAGTCTTGAGAATTCAAATATTGTCTTTATTAATATCTTGTTAAAAATGGTCACATGATAATAAAATCCAGGTTCCAACGGTCTTTTTGGCACAAGTGATATATGCCAAGGTAGGTTTGCCATCTTTACAACAGTCTTTTGAGATTTAAAAATTCCCATTAAAATACCATTAAGACAAAGAAAAATGAGTTGGCGCCCTTGGCTTCAAAATGTGGTGATGTTACCACAATCTGGCGGTTTACAAGTGTGCTGTCGGGTTTGATTCCACTCACTTCGACTAACATTATCGCGCAATAAACATGTAATCGCTTTGCTCTCTCTCCCGCAAAATTTTAACGGTTTCCTTTAAATAACGAATTTGGTGTTATTGTTATACTAATTGCCTTAAATTTTTAATAATAATAATTATTTGTTTTAAAATAAATTTCAATAAATATTCTACAGTTTAAAATAATTTTTGTATCTGTTTTATTTGACGCAATGTACTTTTCTTATCTCTGCAAAATATTTTGTGTATATTTTTAAATTGGATTAACCACTCTTCTACATATAGTAATAAGAAATAAAAGTACCAAAAAATTCCATAATCTCAAAATTATTTATTTAATGCTTTAAAAACAAATTATATCTTTATGTTAAACTTTCACATGCCTAAATACCTGTCACTCATTCTAATTTAATATAAGATTTTAACAATGCCATGCATTTGTAATGTAATGATGTTTTCTGCTACAGTTGTCTTATAAAATGCTAAAGCTATCTAGACAAAAGGACAATTCCAATGTACCACCTGTAATCTAATACATTTTTAGCTATTATATATATATATATATATATATATTAATTTTTACAATTTAATAGGGATGGAGACTATCTGAGCAGTTTAAATTATTAACGAAATTAATAGTAAAGTAATATTCTAAATTAAAACCAATTTTATATAAAAAAAATTAAAACATTTTTAATATTGATTTATATAATATTTACACCAGTGGTTTGCACATAAAAAATTTATTTTTATTAAAAATTAATTTAACTTTTATAGAATTAATATTTTATTTAGAGTATTCTAATTTAATAAATAAATATTTAAATTAAGGTAATCTACAGCATTTACATATTTTTATCTTCAAAATTAAATTTTACCCACCACCTAATGTTTTTCTTATTAGAATGAAAACAATATATATGTGCATAAATGAATATATATGAGATTCAAGTGCGGTTCGAATAATAGAATAAAAATATTAATTTTAATTATCGCGAGCTTTTGTAGATACAGTCAAAGGGATATAAAGTCAGCAATGTAATATGTTTAGTAAGTAATACACAGTCAAATATTTATATAATCAAATAATCCCGAGTTTGCTTTAAACTTAATATTTTGTATGCCCTAAAGGTAATTTAATTTTTCGTAATGTCTATATCCTAACTTCGATCGAATATTGAAAATTTTAAAATGCACATTAATTACTATAGAAAGACAAAGTACTTATTTCGGATATATAACGGATGTATTAACGTTATTTGAGTCTATTAGGCTTTGGTGATACGTTAGGTTAAATGATACATTAAATGCTTAATTATTTTGTGTAGTAATTCGGTTAATAATGCATAATATGACTTTTAAAGAAATGATAAATGTTTCTTTTCTTTAGGTTAAAATAATGAAAAAATAATCTGGTGTGTCACTCACACGATTTTCTCTTACCCTGAAATTTAATACTATAAATACAGGTTGCAGATTAGTAGGTAAGATAACGAGTACTGTTATGTAAACCTGTGTTAAACAATTCAAATTAGGCTTCGGAAGAGTTTTATATTATTATTAGTTCTGTGTGAGGGGGGGGGGGCTGCCGCGCCCAACTCAACCCCCCGTTTCATTAATGCACCTACATTTATATAGAATTTAATTCGGCTATTAAAAAATAATTCTGTTTTAAAAAAATAATTTATAAAAATTATTATTCAAAAAAATTATATTTTATGATAATGCAGACGATTTCCATATTAGAGAAGTAGTATAACACTAAATATCCAAAAAAAGTCCATTTTATTCTCAATGTTAAAAAAAAAAAATCTAAGTTTTTTTTTGTTAAAGTAAAAAAAAAAAAATCGATAACTTTGTTTTAAATTATTGCAGATCGACGGTTCAACCATTCGTTTTAAAGGTATTGGCAAGCTCTTTTGAAAGGTACCCATCATGAAAATTTACTCCCCTCGAGAGTCAAATTTTCGAACGCGAGTTTTTGTTATATGTACATGTTCTGAGGTCCCCTGAATACGAAAATCATGTTTTTAGCAAATGGTCTGTGTGTCTGTGTGTGTGTCTGTCTGTTATCAGCATATCTCAAAAACAAATTATGGCAGAAAGTTCAAACTTGGTATTCTAAATGTGTATCATATAAAGATGCTACACTAAACTTTTCGTTAAGATCAAGCAAATGGTTCGTGTACAGGGACACTCAAAATTATTCAAATACATTACGTGTATGGGGGAAATTGCATATAAGTAGAGTTTAACATCTATAGACTGCACTAAACCAAATGAAAATTTTTTGTAATAGAGATAGTCAACAGGGGGAAAAAATTGTGTATGTAGGAGCCTCGCCTCCCCCCTAGGGGGAGGGGAAGTCCCCCATCGAGGGGAGTAAATTTTCCTGATGGGTATCTTTCAAAAGAGCTCGCCAATACCTTTAAAACGAATGGTTGAACCATCGCTCTGTGATAATTTAAAACAAGGTTATCGATTTTTTTACTTTTAACGAAAAAAAAACTTTTTTTTTTTTTTTTTTTTTTTTAATATTGAGAATAAAATGGACTTTTTTTTTTACATTTAGTGTTATACTACTTCTCTAATATGGAAATCGTTTGCTTTATCATAAAATATAATTTTTTTTAAATAATAATTTAAATAAATTATTTTTAAAAAACAGAATTATTTTTTAATAGCCGAATTAAATTCTATATAAATGTAGGTGCATTAATGAAACGGGGACACAAAACTAATTATCATATAAAACTCTTCCGAAGCCTAATTTGAATTGTTTAACACAAGTTTACATAACAGTACTCGTTATCTTACCTATCAATCTGCAACCTGTATTTATAGTATTAAATTTCAGGGTAAGAGAAAGTCGTGTGAGTGACACACCAAATTATTTTCTGAAATTTTATGAAGCATATATTTTAACGCTCTGTAGCGATTGTTATTTACATTTTACAAAATTAAATTTAATAATTGTAAAAGATTTCTAAAACAGATTTGTTATGAAATATATGCAAAAGAAAAAAAAAAAAAATGTATAACTTAACTATGTCATTTTTGTTATCAATATAGCGAAAGGCAAAAATATATTTTGTACATTGATATGATTTTAACGTAAAGTTTTCGAATTGTTTTATCATTGATTTCTGTACTAGAGTAGAAGAGATTAAAGACGGAACTCTCTTGCCACTATTTTCTAACAATAGTTTCAATCCTGTTTAATCACAAAAAAATACCGAAGAAATATAATAAACGTTTCTCTATAAAAGAAATGGTAGCTAAAGGGCAAAATAAAAAAAAACAAATGCGAAAACTCTAATTATGTAAAAATTACAAATATCACATTTTCACTTTTGTATATGTGTTCAGAAACTCTCGTACAACGTAGACTACAGCAGTATTATTTCTTTTTCAAAATTCTTGTTTCAAGAACAATTAAAAAAACTATACAGCAGCCTACTTAATTGAAAAGTGTTAATTCTACATAAGTTTTTCTCATAGAATTAAAAAAATAAAAAATAGGTTTTTCATCGTTTTTTTTTAGTTTTTTTCCCCCTAAAATTAATTAATTATTTGTAAGAAAATTACAAATTTCACTAAATGCATTAAACTTCTCGATGGCATGTACAATATTGTTCTCGCTTTGTTTTGGAGTTCAAATTTATCCATAGGGGTTTTTCATATTTGTGCTTTTGTGGTAATATGGTCGGGAATTTTCTAGCTGAGAATTTTTCAATCTTTCCCCCTGCTCTTAAGATTATTTTAGCATCTAAAAACGGATACAAATATTTAACTTACTTCAGAGAGGTCCCTCTTCCTTGGACTGAAAACTTTTAATTTCCTCTGTAAATTCTACATTGTGTTTAAAAATGCAGGGCATTGCAGTTTTTGTGTTACTTATTGATGGAAAAAAATAGCCAATTAAAAGGCAAAAATAAATAAATAAATAAAATATATAAATAAAAAACACTAAATCATATATTTTTATTATGTCAAAATATTAACTTTTCTCACTGTAAGAATTATAGTTATTTTAAATACTATGCATACATACACGCTGACGCAGACGCAGATCAGAAAAGAAGTTATTATTATTATTGATTTTTCTTATGTGAAATATGAAAAGAATATAACTTATTAAATAAAATTCCTACAAATTTTGTGAATGCACATTTTTGTGTGCATTTTCTTGTTAAAATACATATCTTTGATTTGAGCATAAAGTAATTTCTATGTACGCTTGTTATACTGAAATATAACATTATAAATAATATTGTAAATATTCAATAACCATGATAATTAACTTATAAAAAACTTCTTTTTGTTATTTTAACTATTGATTTTAAAACCATTTTTTTTAAATTTATATCTGTTTGAGAAAATAAGAAATTTTATTATTGAATATATTTAAAAAATATTTACAAACAATTTTAATGTATTAATATATGTACAACAGTTAAATGTGATAAACTTTGGTTAACTTGAGTCATTTTTACTAGTAAACCGATAATATTTTCGAAATTTTTTGAGAGCGTATACGATAATAGACAGGGCTATTCAAAATTATGTATTGCATTGTAAATGGCTACGGTAAGTCCATTTTTAAACTGGAAACAGAGATTAAATTAGACACGGAGATGTACACTACCTACCAATAAGTATTTGGACACTTTCGAATATAGACATTTTGTTAAATATGTAGAAAAGTTCTTTTGGAATCATCTTGAAACTCTGGTAGCGTAAAAAACACATTATACCTCGGATATTTCAGCAAATGTTCTGTGCTGAAAAGGAAAGGATCAGTAAAATATTAAAGAAAAATCAAAATGTTTTGGCTAACCTTGTAAAAAGTATTGCTTGAAATGCACATTGACTGTAGCATGTGATTAATAGGAATTTTCCCATTATCTGTATAATATTTTTTAAGAGGCTACCACATATATTCATTTAGATATAACTTTTTTTTTTTTTTTTAATATTGAAAAAAAAATCACTTTTTAAATTATAACATGTAAGGTATTAGACCCAGAGCAAAGATATTTTCAGAAATTTTTCAATTTTCATTAAACACAGTATACTACAGTAGAATGCAAAAATGTTAAATATGTTACGAAATATGAGCATTTTTACTAAATAATTTTTATTTACGCATGCACTAGCTTTTAAAAAATTTCATTTGCATAATTTAATAGCCAAATGTATTGAGCAACTTATATGAAAACCCAAAATTCGTGTAAATTTAATGAGTTATGAAGATAGAAAGGACATAATTTCAGTTCTCTCCAATTCTTTAGACCAATAGAAGCTAAACTGTAAAGGGGGTTTACTCATTTTTATTTTGATTCAATCAAATCCCAATGACAATGCAGTGTTCACTGATTGTAAATAAATATAGATAAAACTCCCTATCATCTTCCTTTTTTTTTTTTTTTTTTTTTTTTTTTTATTGAGAAGAACTAAAATTCTGTTCATTCTTCCTCTGAAAACTCTTTAAATTTACAAGATATTTGTTTGGTGTTTTCATATAAGATGCTCAATGCATTTGGCTATTAACCCGTTAGTAGTCGCTATCGACAGCGCCACCTATTACAGATTGCGAACTTTTTATTTCACTTTCACCAATAATTTTAAGAGGTGATGTGATCGACATTAAATCGATTTTATTCGCGTTTTATGTATAACAAATGCCACTTCCAAAAATTTTTGGTGGCTATTGAATAAAAGAATCTGGAAAAACTGAAGGATGGGCGGTAAATCGACCAACTAGCGACTACTAACGGGTTAAATTATATAAATGATTTTTTTTTAAGCTAGCGTATGCGTAGTTTAAAAGTATTGCGTAAAAATGCTCTTATTTCATAAGATGTTTAACATTTTTGCATTCTAATTGCAGTATGCTGTGTCTAATGAAATATGCCAAATTTTCTGAAAATTTCTTTGCACTGGGTATAATACCAAACATGTTATAATTAAAAAAGTAGTTTTTTTTTTCCTTGCAATGCTTTTAAAAACAATTATATTTCCATGAGTATATGTGGTAACCTCATTTTTTTTTTCAAGATAATGAAAAAAATTCCTCTTAATTACAGGCTACAGTCAAAATGCATTTCAAGCACTACTTTTTACAGGGTGATCCAAAACATTTTGATTTTTCTTTAATTTTTTAGTGGTCTCCTTTTCCTTTTCAGGACACAACTTTTGCTGAAATACATGAGCGATAACGTGTTCTATACGCTACCAAAGTTACAAGATGATTCCAGAACTTTTATAGATATTTGACAAAATGTCTAGATTCGAAAGTGTCCTAATGCTTATTGGTAGGTAATGTACTATGAACGAATTTAAAAGAAAGGACAAGTCATTAAGAGTGCATGAATTGAAACACTAAAAGTGAGTGAATATCTGAACATTGTAATTCATATTAGGCAAGTCAAAAAAAGTTTACTATATGGTGATTTCTAACATAGAATAATGCATTAGTATTTAAGATGTTTCGCTATATATCCTCGAGGATTGCAATAATTTTGACATATATACTATAAAATAATTTCAAAATTCTCTTTCAAGAGTTTGGAAGTTCATATTTCATACAAACAGTGTACTAAAACACAAATTTTGTGTAATATTCGATAAGATAAAATCTATAAAGATGTACTAGTCAGATATATAAAACGTTAAAGAAAATGGCTACTTCACTTTATAAATTTTTAAATAAAATATGTCTAACAACTTTAAGACCAATTCAGGAAAAAATTAACCAAATTTTAGAAATTTGTGTATGGATGGTAACGCATATATTTTTATTATGTTGGGGAGACTGAGGTTAGTTGGCATAAAGAGGTACCTATCACTGATCTTCTACTCTCTGCCACCGGGAAAGTAGAGCGCTGCCAATTTACTTGTGGAAAATGCATGTATAGTTACATCATCCACCGTGATTTATGTGTTCTTGGAACGAAAAATTTTTTTTCTGACTGGTGAGATCATACTTTTTTTTTTTTTTTTTTTTTTTTTTTTTAAGTTCGAATTGAGGCTCTGCTTATGCAGATTTTCGAAACAATATTGTGGTTGCATACATGTACCACAATCATCCGTGTGCGATGTTTCAGATTCTGCGGTATCCATCTTGGGCAGGGCAAATTAGCATAGTTATGTATGGTATCAGTTGGGATAAATGTAGCATAACTGGGGCATAACTATAGCACAGGTATGCCATAGATTTTGACTTTCATTAACGGTCATTCATAATCTAAAGAACCTCTCTAAGACGAGGAGTTTTCACTCTCAGACAACTGCACAATAGAGGAGTTTTTCATTAGAGAGTTTCTGAGAAACCAAGAATACCTCAAAACAATGCCAAAAACTCTTTTAAAACAAGACCAACAACAAATTCTTTACAAAATCAAGGGACTCCTGATCACACTGAATACAAATAAATTGCTTTATTTTGATAAAATACCAATCCCGCAAGTATCTTAGAAAAATTTATGATATCAATTTCAAAGATATTCGCATGCCCACCATGGTCAAACAATGGAAAAAATGGTGATGGCCAGACGAGAATTATCCAATTTACTACGATAAAGGTAAAATTGTGTAAAATTCTAAATCACCTCTTCAAATAAATGAAGGTGAAACTCCTATACACTTGGTAGATTCCAAACGTTGAGCTTATTCTATTTAAATAACAATAGATAGCTATAATAATAAACAAGTTTTATTTTACTGATAAAGTACTTTTTTATGTATACATTTAAGCAGAAATGTCTGGCCAAATATAATTAAAACAGAATTTATTGGAAAAATGAAATACTCCTTCTTGATATTTGCTGTGTTCTGCCAATGTATACATATCCGTGTCATGATATGCCCATTCATCCCAAAGGGTATGCCAACTTGTGCGGCGTTAGTCAGCATAGTTACAAGATCTTATAAATTATCTTTTATGGATCATTTAAAGAAGTATTTAATTAATGGGTCGTACATAAATTTGTAGCCAAAGAGTTAGGTTTTCCGATGCAATCATCTCAATTTCTCTAGGTTATACACAAAAAAAATCTCTGAGTACTGCGCAATAATTAGTTTTTCATATCGGAATTTCTCCAAGTACAATTTCGTAATAGGAATCTTAAATTATAAAAAATTACACAACAAAAAATTATTTTAAAATTAGAAGTTAAAAAACTATTTTGTTATACTAAAAGTTCTCATTTTTATTTTATTTTATTTTTATTCATATTCAGAGGCAAAAATAATAAAATATTTGAGAATTTAGAATTAGAGAATTTAGACATACAGAATTTCCGGTGCATTCAGCGGAATTTCTCTAAGTATTATGCAAGAATAATAATTTATCTAAGTACTGCACAATAATTAGCATTTCCCATCGGGATTTTCCTATGTACAATTTCGTAATAGGAATCTTAAATGAGAAAAATATGTAGTACAAAAATTTATTTTAAAATAAGAAAGTTGATGAACTATTTTGTTATATTAACAGTTTTCATTTTCATTTTCATTTTATTTTTATGCATACCCAGAGGCAAAAATAATAAAATATTTGCTTATTACCATTTATTTTAAATTTATCCAAAATCTGTTAAAATTCTGTTTATAACCATATTTAGATACTGAAATGTAAACTTTAAAATCCACATGTAGATAAAACATTCAAATACAAATCTAGCTGAATATATTTACTTAACACTTTAATATATTTTTATGTAAAATGTCAGGTAAATCAAATAAGTGTAGGCTTTTTTGTAAATATTTTGTTCGAAATGTTTTCGGTATACTATATTTTTATAAATATGTAACGGTTAGATTAACACACATTTTAATAAATATATTTATTATGGAAAAATTAAAGAAACTTTTTTATTGTTCTAGAATTTACAGTGATTAAATAGTTTTTTAATGCTTTATAATAATACATTGGTCAATAGGCGGCAGACACCCCTAAATAAATAAATAAATAAAATGAATTAATTTGAAAATAGATTTATAAGTTTTAAAGTTAATTCTATATTAAATTTTTAATGATACTATTAATACTATTTTTCTTATAATGTTCAAAATACGTCGAAGAAAATCTATTATCTCGAATTTTAAAGGATATATTAATTTTACAATTTATTTAATGCACGTGTTTAAAAATTTTAAGCAATTTCTACAATAGATTTTTTTTTTTTTTTTTTTTTTTTTTTTTTTTTTTGTCTTTCGAAATTTTTTCTGCTACTTTATAAATTTAATAAAAATTCAAAAATAATTCTTTCATTTATATGTATTTTTATTTATTTATTTATTTATTATTTTTTTAGGGGTGAAGGGGTATTTTTTAAAATTTAGGTTTGATAGACTACATCAGCTGCAAAAGAATGGATACAACTACACATATTTTTTAAATGAATAACGTTACATTATGTATATATCCATAAATTTTTCTTACAAGAAATTGTAGAATACTTAAACCTTTGACTAATGAGTATGGGTAAACATTATACTGGAAACTGTATTGACAATTATAAAAATTAATATGGACAATTATAATAATTAATATAATCGCTTCATTCTTAAATATTTTGTTCAGTATCAGAATAATATAATACAAACATTACTGCAATAGTTGATATGATCGTATTATACCTTTGAAAAAAATATGAAATAATATATAAAACATTACTCATGTTCCTTTTTAAAAATAATGCTTTAATGATTTTAAATTTACGTTGATTTCAAATAAATAATTTTTCTTTTTCAAATATAAACCCTAAAACGTGGCCAAATTCCCTTTAAGCACTGCCTGTGTTTGCGTTTCAGCGTGCTGAGTGTCTTTATATGTTTAATAAATGTTTTCCTGACATATTTATTTAGGTTTCATGAAAATGTATGTTATATTCTCTATTTAAACAACGTCGGGAGAGCTAAATATATTTAAGCGATGTCTCAACAAGTATGAATAATAATTTTAAATTTCTTGAATTTACTTTTAATGAAATAATCTTTTTAAATGTTCATTTTTAAAATTTAGTTTAAACATATATCTAAGGAATTGTAGTCGTTTAATTTTTTTTTTTTAAAAATTGTATACATTATATGTAGTTTTTTAACGACAATTTAACTTTCCAAACTATATATATATTTTTTAAAAGTTAATAAATTGTTTGTAAACACTTTATCTTCCCAAACAATTAGATTTTTAACTAATTTACAATCTTCCATGACACATTTAATCATTTTTATTTGTGTGATACTTAATACTAGTAAGCCCGTGCGAAATCTTCGCACTTTATTTATCTCTTCGATACCTTTAAAATTTAAAATTATTATTATTATTTATTCTAAAGTCATACAGATGCCATGTTTCCATATCCATGAGTTTTTTTTTTTTTTTTTTTTTTTTTTTTTTTTTTTTGCGTGAAAGCATATTTTATTTTATGCAAAGAAAAAAAAAAAAAAAAATCGTATGTATATATATATATATATATATATATATATATTATTTATTTATTTATTTATTTTTTGCAACAATTAAATTTTAAATATCCTTTTTAAAGCTTTTACCTTGTTATTATTTTTATATTATAATTAATTTAAAAAACCTAATCAAAGTTTCATCACAAATAATGTACCAAATGAAAGGGGCGGTTTTTCTGAATAAGTCGAATTAAACAGCTTATCGATCGGACAATTAGAATTTTTAAAATTAACTAAAGTATGAAAAATTGGTGGCAACTTGAGTCAACACACAGACAAACCGAGTCCAAGGAAATCTCTTAGCCATTTATATATATAGATAAGATAACTTTCTACGAGTTAGAAAATTTTGAAAGAGTAATGTTCATTGAAAAAAAATATTTGACTAACATCTAGAAACTAAATTGTGTCTGTAGCAAAAAGAGTTCCATGCCATCCTTATAAATTTTAGTCCCCTTACTAGCGAGTTCTAAAATCCCCTATCAGAATTCTAGATAATTGTCCTATATTATCATGTTTAAAATTATTTAAAAACCTCTACAAATAAATGCGATTTCAAGAGGTGAGTTTTAGTAACTATAATCTTCGTTTATGTCTCAGTTCTAGGTAATCAAACGAAAATTATCTATATTTCTTGTTTAGGGATTCGGATATTGACTACTTAATTCTTCTAGACGGAGGATTTTTATTTTTATTTTTTATTTATTTATTATTTTTAAAAATAATTAATAACATCTTTAAACTCAAAAAAACCTATTATTTATAGTTACAATAAATAATATTTTGAACATAACTGCCAAATTATTTTCATGAAATGAACCTAATAACTAAAAATTTAGGAAGAAATGGCAAATTACGCACTAAAATATATTTTAAAAGTAAAAATAAAATAAAATAAAATAAATGAGGATGATTTATTTCGATCTTTAGGAGGTTAGATTAAATATAGTTAACTTAAAAGTGAATAAATTAAGAGTTTAAGTACAGAAATTGTAGAAAATATCTTCTATCCTTAAATTTTAATTAATATAGGAATGTTTATCAAAGGGATGCTTGTTTAGCAGATTTTTCTTGAAGTCTATTAAATTCTACTGTATCTATAAGATTTAAAAATTTAAAAGTCAATAGGAATATACAACAAGGAATTTACAAAATAATCTTGCTGAAAAATTTTTGGAATACTCAAACGTCTGTTTAATGAATATGGTAACTAGAATTTAACACATGTTGTGAAATATAGAAATACCAGGAAAAATACTACAGGGTGATTATAATTAAAGTTACGATTTCAAAACGCTATAATTTTAAAACTACCCATCAGAGCGATTTGATATGTTACCAGAGCAATTGTAAGGCAATGAAAATTTGTTTGGGGGAGGGAAAAAGTAGTTCCAACATGTTCCTATACATGGTGCTGTCAGGGTAATGTCAGGGGAAACGCCTAAATGGATTCATTAAACACAAGAATGTTGTTAGCAACACAATGGAATAGCTGGAAACAATAGACTTCAAGGGTTTACTACAAATTATTTAGCAAAAAGACAAAAATACGTGTTTAAAGTGGAAACATTCATAGTGAAAAGTGAAAAAGAGGAGCTTCATGAAACAAATACTTTGCAGATAATTAACAGCACATTTTTGAACTTTTTTTTTTTTTTTTTTTTTTTTTTTTTCTTTTGTCAAATGAAATTTCAGTTCCTCACGATTTCTCGGGTAAAATATCAAATCGCTTTGATGGGTAGTTTTAAAATTATAGCGTTTTGAAATCGTAACTTTCATTATATTCACCCTGTATATATATTTAAATTTATGACAATTTAATTATTTCAGTGGTAATGTAAACTTGCAAAACAGACTCTAATTTTTTAAGCCCATTTTTTAAAGAAAAATATACAGAATAATATAAATGTTTGAGCATTAAATGCCTTAAATGATAACAAATTCTTCTTTTTCAGTTTTATCCATTACACGCAAATTGTTACTATATGTAAAATTTATTGTAACTTTCTAATATAATTGAAAGGCAGAAAAAGGCAAAAATAACCTGCTGATTAAAGTAATCTCTTATAAAACAATACAATATACTAAAAGATTGCATTTTATTCACTGCTTTAAAAGAAATTAAAACAATGATTTTATTTATTTTCTGGAAAACAGCTGTAGTTAAATTGTCTCATGGGTGGTGTAAAATTTTCAAGTAAAGCTTAAATTACATTTGGAAAATTTCTTTGAAAAAAGATTTATCTTATTTTTCTTGATTATTTCCCGGTCCTGTTAAATAAGCTGTATAACAAATAAATTGAAAAATGTATTGCAGTTTAGACATGCATTTATTTAAAATAATACTTTGATTTCCATTAATTAACTAATGTAAATATTCAAAATTTAAATTATTCTTAGTTTATAGTACACAAGTTATCCACGTGATTTGTTATAGACTACTCGACATTGAAAATGCAACACCAAGAAGGAATGATAATAACGTAATGGAAAATTAGAGCAATATGTACTGAGAAAACAGTACATAAAACAGCGACCTCTGTGAGAAGTAACAGCACATATCTGGCTAGGCATTGAATCGAACAGCGATTGGAAGACATGTACGGGTAGAGCACTTCATGAAGTTTTAACACGATGCCACAATTCATCGATCGAAGTTACTGGTGAGTGGTGGGGGGCCAGTCGCTTTTCAACGATTAAACAGTCATTTTCATTGGTGCGAGATCAGGAGAACGCACTGGCCAGAGCAACAATCGAACACATTCGGCATCAATGAAGGTCCAGATAATATGGACAACTTGCGGTCGTGAATTGTCCTGCTTAAATGTTGCGCTTCGGAGCTCTTGAACATAGGGAAGAGCTATGGGCCTTAACTCGTCAGAAATGTAATGGCTGGTATTCAGAGTGGGGGGAATGAAAACAAGAGGTGACCGGGACGTGTATCCAATGGTACAACATACCATCAATCCATGTGGTGACTCAGTATGCGGCTACCAAAATTCTGATTACCCTCAAAACTTCATCACTGATATGGGCGCCATTAATGTGTGATCAACGATGAACCTGGACGCAGGAATGGCGCGAAGTCACTTTTTAGACAAATCACAATCCTGTTTACAGCATCAAGATTGCCTTATCCGTATTTAACGGCATTATGAATAATGCACATTGCCAGCTGGGATTCGGCATCATCATACTGTCCATCATTTGCAATGATGCAATGTGTCCCCATTGGATACACGTCTCGATTACTTCATGTTCGTATTCCTGGCACTCTGAACAGCGGCCATTAAATATCTGATGAGTTAAGGCCCGCCCCTCTGCCCTGTATTCGAGGCCTCCGTAGCGCAAAATTTAAGCAATATAATGCACGACCGCAAGTTGTTTGTATTGTCCGGACCTTCTTTGATACAGAATGTGTTCGACTGTTGCTCTGGCCAGCGCGTTCTCCTGATCTCGCACCAATGAAAATGACTGTTTAATCATTGAAAAGCGACTGGCTCCCCACCACTCACCAGGAACTTCGATCTATGAATTGTGGCATCGTGTTGAAGCTTCATGAAGTGCTCTACCCGTACATGTCATCCAATCGCTGTTCGATTCAATGCCTAGCCAGATATGGGCTGTTATTGCTCACAGAGGTCGTTGCTTTATGTGCTGTTTTCTCAGGAGATATTACTCCAAATTTCCTGAAATTTTAATCAGTTGTTCTTCCTACTATAATGTATGTGTCCAACAAATTTCATTCCGTTATTACTATTCCTTCTTGGTGTTGCATTTTCAATGTCGAGCAGTGTATATATATATATACACACTAGCAGCCTTTGCCCACTTCACTGGTCACTACATTTAAAGGAAACTCTTTTCTATATAGCTTTATGAAACAAAGAAAAAAAAATTCTGACATCGCTCAAAAGCTCGCTTTGGTTTCATGCTGCCTTCAGCAGCGGATTGTTCTTCCTCGCAGTCTCCTGTGCCTGTCCCTATTGACTGCGACAATGGGTCACCCGTGGGCTTCCATTTGGGTGGTGCTTACCATATATGACAGTTTCGATACGAACAGCATCGGAAAATTTGAAGTAGCCCTTTTATATTTGAATCCCAGTTAATAGGAACAACATTGTACGTGATGTACATAATATTTGCTTTCACGTTATTTTCTGTATATTTTTGATCAACCATAAAATGACAGCAGTTTCAAGCCAAATATAATGTTACAATATGCTATGATCGGCTACGTCTATCGCATGAGATTATTATTATTATTATTATTATTTGTGGTTATATATACTTTATGCTTTGTTAATAGTAGTTGGTATATAGAAAAATAAATAAATTGATTAATATTGAAACCTGATCATGGTACAGCCTTAATATAGCTCCTCTTGGCGACTTTTGAATTTTTATTTTTTGCCGTTTTTGACCAAAATATAATTTATGCGATTATTGTTAATATTTCTTTCTATCTTTTCTTTTCTTTCTTTTTTGCAATAATTCATAATTGCTTTAATTGGCTGTCCTTGGCGAAAAATGGCCGATCTACTTCAGCATCAAAATTTAAAAAATTGCCCATAATTATCAATAAGTAAAGCACTTTAATATAAAGCTGAATTAGCTTTTATGCCAAGCGTGATTCATCCGTGATAAAATAAAATAAATCTAAAGTTGAGGTATATATATATATATATATATATATAATAAAAAATGCTATGAAATAAAATTCAGGAGAAACATGCTAGATTTGTACTATTACTATTTTATTTAAAAGTTATAGAGACGCCATTTTCTCATTCACCAATTTAACATTTAGTATTTTTTTATTTTTCGCGTGAAAACATATTTCCTTTTATGTTGAAAAAAAATAAAAATAAATAAATAAACAAATAAAAATACCTCGTAAACTTTTTTGGCAACAATTAAAAATTTAAATGGTTTATATTAAGGTAATTACCAATTTATTATTTTCATATTTTAATTGATTTTAAAAAATCTAATCAAATTTTCGTCATTAATAGTAGCCTATGACCTTTTCCAGACTATTATCTATCTCTGTACCAAATTTCATCCAGATCCGTTTAGCCGTTGTTGCGTGATTCAGTAACAAACATCTATCGAAACTTTCGTATTTATAATATCAGTATAGTATATATATATTCTTGGGGATCTCGGAAACGGGTCTAAAGGTTTTGATGAAAGTTTGAGGTTAGGGGGTTTGGGGGCGGAGGGGTAAAAAAATGATTGGGCTTACCTTTATCTTCAGGAAATATCCCGTTCGCTGTTAACACTGTATCGGCTACTAGCGATGTATGGTAGAAATTAGGTTTACTCGGAAATGGATATAGAGATTTTAATGAAATTTTGGGGTTAAGCATTTCTGAGGGTGCTAAACCGATTTCACATATCATAATTTTCAGGAAAATTAGCATTGGATTTTAATTCTTTATCTGCCGTTTGTAACATGTTAGAAATTGGGTTTACTCTGAAATGAATATAACAATTCAAATGAAAGTTTGGAATTAAGTGTTTATTGTGGGTGCTAAATTAGTTAGGCATATACTCATCTTCAAGAAAATTGACGGTCGATTTTAACTAACCTTTTAATTACTGTTTGCACCGTATGCACCAAATTGGGTTCATTCTTAAATCGACATAACGATTCGGAGAAAAGTTTGGAGCTAAGTTTTTTTTTTTTTTTTTTTTTTTTTGTGGGGGGTGCTAAATCAATTCCGATTATTCTCATCTTCAACAAAATTCGCGTTCGATGTTAACCTTTTATTCGCAGGTTCTAACATATGGCAGAAATTGGGATTACTCGGAAACGGATGTAACGATATTGATGAAAGTTTGGGTTAAGAAGGGTCTTTTTTCTTGGGAGGGTGGGGGGTGAAAACCGCTTATTTGGCTGGATTTTTCCTCGTCTTCATGAAAATTGGGGTTCACTTGCAACCCTTTATTTGTTGGTTACAAAAATGGCAGAAATTGAGTTGAAGTTGAAATGGATATAATGAATATATGGATATATTGATAAATGTTTAGGATTTAAGATTTGTTTAGGATGAAAAAGGTAACTAGATTTATTCTCATTTCCAAGAAATCTTGCTTCTAATGTTAACCCTTTATTCGCTGGTTGTACCTTAATGAAAAAATTCGATTTACTGGGAAAACGGTATACCGATTTTGATAAAAGTTTAGGGTACTAAATCTTTTGGATTTATCCTTATCTTCAGAAAAAATTGCGTTCTATGTTAAACCTTTATTCGCCGGTTGCATCATATGGCAAAAGTTAGGTTTATTCGAACATGGATAAAACGTTTTTGAGGAACGTTTGAAGTTAAGTATTTTTTGGAGTGAAATATCAATCAGATTCAAAATTATATTTAGGAACACTTGCGTTTCCTGTTAATCATTTAACTGCCGTTTTCAAAATATTCAAAAAGTTGGGTTTTCTCAAAAATAGATATAACGATTTCGATTGTAAATAAAGGCGTCTTAAAGTAAGACATAAAACATCTTAAAATGGATTTCAGACGCGTAAATGTCTTAAAATGAAGCTAAGACATAATAGATATCTTAATTTAAGACCCTTTTGTGTCTTAATAAACTGGTGATGCAAATGAACTAAAGTAAAGTATCTTAAAACAGGAAGGTGTCTTAAAGTAAGACATTTTCACATTTCATCGTTTACTATTATTAGTGGCGACATCTGTGAATGGAAATCAAAATCATCTTCATTGTCTCGTTTTTTTTTTTTTTTTTTTTTTTTTTTTCATATCGAGTTACAGTTTTAATAAAATAATAATTTATTTTAAGAATTTTTTAGCTTAGCAGCGAATTTTTTTATTTTTTTTTATTTTTTTTTTAATTGAAATCATGATCAAATATCAAAAATTTAAATCTCTTTTATCTGAAAAACAAAAAATATAAATAAATTTTTTCTGAAAATCATTTCAAGTGAGTAAGGCTAGCCGCTCTTCTTTTACTCCTAGTTTGACACTTTTTCAATTCTATTATTAAATAAGTTACTTTTCATTTAAAGCTCGCTCATTTAATTAAATGAAATAACATTAAGATGAACTTGCAGCGAAGAATATTTTATCGCTAAGAAAGCGAATTTCGAACTAATCTTACACACAACTTGTAATAGCTGCATTTTTTTTTTTTTTTTAATCTCTTTCGATATAAAACTCTTTTCTTTAACTTTTTTACCTGAACGTAAAACAAAACTTTTCTAGTTTTCATATTCATATATATATTTTTTTGTTGTTGTTGTTCGTTTTAACTAACAGTTTATAGAAAGAAATCGTTTTCAAAACATTGCAATCTTAGATTTTGATATATTTGTTTATATTTTACAAAATTTATACTTCTGCAATTGAAATTTAATAGAATTAATTCATATTCAACTTTAGGTTTAATCTCGAAAGTTTTAAGGAAAAAAATACAAGTTATATTATAACATTACAATCCATTTCGCAAATATTACAGTATATATTATCGTAGACATCTGTGTGAAGTCGTGGCGTAATTGACAAGAGCGTCCGTCTACGGTAGCGAAGATAGATACGGTAGCGAAGTCTGGTGTATATATACATGTATTTTTTTATTATTATATTTTATTAATGCTTTAGAATATTATAAAATATGTTTTAAACAGAAAATCAGAATCACCACACCACCACCACCTTTATTTATTTAGTTATTAAAAAGCTTTAAAAATGGCAGATCTTTTAAGCCTAAAATGGCGCTGTTTCAAAATATAAAAAAGATGGCGGAATTTTAAGACATCTGCAATGTCTCAATTTCAGATGCGGAAAGTTGTCTAAAAAAGTAAGACATTTTTGTTTTGCTTAAAAAATGACCATCGGTTAAAGACACTTTTTTAACTGAATTTAAGACGTTTTCGTTTACAGTGTAGGTTTGAGATTTTTTTAAACCGAAATTCGATTAGACCTATCCCCATTTTTACGAAATGGAGTTGATTTTTAACTCTTTTTTCCTTGGTTACATAATATTGAAAAATTGAGTTTACTATGAAATAGATATATAGGTTTTGATGAACGTTTGGGAGTTAAGAGTTGTTTGGGATGAAAAATTATTTAAACTTATTCTCATTTTCTGTTAACCCTTTATCCGCTATTTGCAAAATATAGCAGAGATTGGGTTTACACGGAAATAAATATAACGATTTTGATGAAAGTATGGAGTTAAAGGTTTTTATAGTGAAAAGTGGATTAGATTCATTATCATATTAGGAAAGTCCTCGTTTTCAGTTAACCGTTTATCCCCCTGTATTAAAATAATGCAGAAATTAAGTTTACTCGGAAACATATATAAAATTTTTGAGAAAAGATTAGGGTTAATAATTTCACGGGGTAAAAAATCTATTTGACTAATTCTTATCTTAACAAAAAATTGTATTCGCTGCTAACCAACCAGCCGCTGGTGGAAAAATATGGCAGAATTAGGGACATGGTTATGACGAACTTAATAAAAAATTAAAGTTAAAAGGTTTTTAGGATGACAAATCAATTTGATTTATCCTCTTCTTCGTGAAAATTAGCGTTCGCTGTTAACCAATTTCCATCCTTTGCAAAATGTGGAAAAAATCTGGTTTCTTTGGAAAGAAATCGATTGATTTAAATAAAACTTAGAATTAAAGTTTTATTATTATTATTATTTTTTTAATGAGACACCTATGACACAGTTGAATGACCTATTTGACATATCCTCAACTCCAGGAAAGTTAGCGTTCACTGCTATGTTAATCCTCACTACGCCGAAGCAAATTACGGCTGGAATTTGTAGTACTTGTAAACTGCCCAAACGATTTTGATAATTGTTTAGGGCTTTGGTTTTTAAAAAGATAATTAAAAAATAACTTTTCTAATTTTCAGAGAAGTTCACGGATCAACACTACCCGTAGTAAAACTACGGCAGATATTTTGTTTTCTGTGAAATGGCTCTAAGCATTTTTATAAAAAATTAGCATTAAGGTTTTTCTGGAGATGAGAAACCCATCTGATTTATGACCATCTTCACAAAAATTAGCGTTCACTATTTACCTCCAATCCGCACGATGCAAAATATCACAGAGACATGGTTTTCATAGAAACTATTTGAATGATTTTGATAAAAATTTAGATTTAGGGAATTTTATAGTTTGTAGTTGAATTGTAAACGTTAAAATCTGACATTCTCTTTAGAACATTTGTCATTTAACTGTAACAGGCGCTTCTCCTTGGAAAGAATGAAAGAAACGTCGTATTATTTTAAAGTACTCGAATGATTTGTATAAATATGTAGAATTAGTGTGATTTTGAGAGAATATTTTGACCTGAAATACTCTCATCTTCAGAAAAATTAGCGTTTACTGCTAATCCTCTCAGCATTCCAGAGAAATACGGCATAAATTCTGTTTTCATAGAAATTGCTGGAAAAGTTTTGAAAAAAAAAAAAAAAGTTCAGAGGTTATGTGTATAATATATATATATATATATACAATCGGTTTCACTTACCTTTTACTTCAGAAGAAATAGTCGTTGTTTCCTTTATCTGGAACAAAAAATAGCAGCAATCTGGTCTTCTAAAAAAATGCTTGAAAATTTTTTATAAGTAGCGTAAGAGCACCAGCAGTGGTCACTTTAAGGATATTTTCTGGCTTTTTTATTTTTTATTTTTTTTTTGTAATTTTCTAAATTTTAGCGAATTAAAAAATTATTAATGTTTCACACCTTTATTAACTATTTCTTTACATGTCTGTATTACGAAAATTGCTGATTGTAGCATTTATATATGTAAAAAAATCAAAAATTGGAAGAGCTTAAAATGAACCAGTAGTGGACACACTAAAACCCAGTTGTGGACCCATTTTTGTTCAAGTAGTGGACCCCTTTAAATTTTTGCTTTAAAATTAAGGGGACCAAAAGTTCCCATTTCTTGAGGACAGACAAGTTTTAGCAGCCTGTACCCACATACATGAATCCCTTTTGGGAACCACATTTAGGGTTGAAGTTTGAGTGAGTTTTACATTGTACTATTGCTACACTTTGGGAAATTGGTGAAGGTTTGGAAATCACCATTAAGGCCAGTCAGAAGACATGGCATAAAAATTTCCTCCACGGAGGAGATGGCTCCCCTGCTTCGGCGACTCCCAGAGGTATAATTTGAGTGAGAGTATGTAGGATATTGCGGTTACGACGTATTTTATGTGCACCAGCCAGCATTAGTGTACAGTACGGTCTTCGGCCAGTTCGAGTTCTGAACTCGCAATCTTACAATTACGAGCTCGGCGTTCTATCGACCACAACCAGGCTTTCGCAACTCGAACAACATTTTTAAAAAAATTGTCCACAACTGTTCCTATTTTTTCAAGCTTTTTTAAAACAGTGACATTTTAATGGCATCTTATAAATTTATTTAAAAATATTGAGGAAATCTATGTGCTTTTCCTTTTAAATATCTTTCCTTTCTCTGAATTATCTATTGAGTTGTTCTTATGCAAAGGTAATTAAAAAAAAAAAAAAAAAAAAAAAAAAACTTGGACTGCATGGATACCCTCGTATCTGGGACAGTCGATGATGGGGCGCGTTCGCGTGTCACCTGTCTTATGCAAAGGTAATATATGAATCTTTTATCTATAACATATTATTTTTTTACATTTCTATGTTTTAAATCATTCATAATATCATTCATAGTTTGTGCTATAAAAACTACAGTTGCATTTCATATTCTTTAAATTTACTTGAAAGATTTTTATATAAATTATTTTGAATTAGCAAAATGAAACGTTCTAAAAACTACAAAATGTTGTTTTCTACTCATGTGAAATTATTTATAAGACAAACTTTTTCCCCACTTCTTTTTTTCAAACTGGGAACATCACACAATTTGTAATTTGCCCCCACTTTTCTCTTTAAAAAAAAAAGTCGTATTAGTATATACACATTTATTATTCAAAATCGTGAAGTGAACGTAATTGCTGAATCTATGGGTGAAAGTATCTAACAGCTTTAGTTACCGAACTTTTGACACTGGAGTTAACCAGGAATATGCTAGGTTATCTCAAGGTCGCTATTAACCATGCAAAATCAGCGATTTAACACTCGAGTTAACCCTCTTTTTTTAACCCTCTAAAATTGGAAGGTTAACTCTTGTGTGACATGAGCATGTTACAGTTACAGCGATAAAACACTTGTTTACTGAGTTTCGCTGATTGGTATGTATTAAAAATGTAAACGTTTGTTTTTTATTTATAACTGTAACATACTCATGTAACACCAGAGTTAACCCATCAATTTCACAGCCTTATTCACCAACTTTTAACACTGTTGTTAATCCGGAAATATGCTAGGTTATCTCAAGATCGGTATTCATCACTCAAAATCAGCGATTTAACACTCGAGCTAACCCTCTTTTTTTAATCCTCCGAAATTGGTGGGTTGATTCTGGCGTTAAATGAGCATGTTACAATTACAGCGAAAATACACTTGTTTACTTTTTTTTTTAACACATTGCTTTTTATTGACCAATCAGCGAGACTGGGGTCAACTAATCCACGGTTGGTGAATACGAAAACTTTCTAACCCAGGGTTAAGGGAGTGTTAACTCTAACACAAGTGTTACGTGAACTATGGATTAGCATTGTTTTGGTGAATAAAGCCGTCAGAAGATTAAAAAAAAAAAAAGTCTAACTCGTGTGTTAAATCATTGATTTTGCGTGGTTTTGAGATAACCTAGCATGTTCCTGGGTTAATCCCGATGTTAATTTTTTTATGAATAAGGTGAATAATGAGTCACCAAATGTCTCTGGACTATCCTTAGGAGTATGAGCCGTCACCAAATAAACTGTCACCAAACCGTTCTAAACTGTCACCAGATACCGATAGTCTAGCACTACCCCCCTAAAAATAATCTCATGATATTCTGCAGATAATTTTAGAGAAAATCTACAGAATATCTTAAGTTGGCCCATTCTTAAGAAAATTTACAAAATTTCTTTATAATGCCTTCAAAATTTCTGAAGATATTTTATAGAAAGACATAAATTTAAAATATTTTAAAGTATTTTAAGAAAGTCTTAAGAAAATATTATTTTCTCAAGAATATCTTCGGATTATTTTTAGTGGGGTAGTGCGACATAAAATCCATTTATCCTAAACCCTCTAAATAATTATCGTAGTTATGGACCTCTGGAAACCGAATTTAACCAACTAGTCCAATACGGAATACAGAAAAAAAAATTCTCGAATAAAAAAACTAAAAAATGTCTCAAGATTACCTCATGAAACATCAAATGAAATCCCATTTTGTTACTCCTTCTAAATTTGGGAAAGCATGGGAGCCATCCTCTCCGCAGAAGATCAAAGCTGTGATATCATGTCTCCTTACTACTCCTAGGAGTGATTCTCAGATCGTCGAAAATTGTTTAATGCGTGGCTCTAGTGCGACGTGGCTCTAGTGCGACGCTCAAGTCTAAATATGGGAGATTACAGAGCTGTGTCCACTTCTGGATCTGACACATAACTCAAATGAGCCAGTAGTAGACAGGACTGTCCACTACTGGGTATGGTAAAAATTTTGTTGGTACCAGTAGTGGACACCCATAAAAATACTATAAGTTAACACAATATTTGAAAAACAGCACAATAAATAAATTCTGCATACTTATTTTAGTCATATTAAAACAAAAGATAGAAATCAGTTTAAAATAAGCAGAGGCAAACAAAATTTTATTTCCGAATTCAAAACAATAAGAAAAAACGGCTAAATCACAAAAAGTGAATGCTTTTTTAGTTAAACTAACGTTATTCTAAAACTGATGGCCGGAATTACTTGTAGTTATAAGGAAAGGGCACGTGACGTTACTCGCAGTCAAATTATGGGTAAAGTGCCAAAACATTGGTATTTCCACCAATAGACGTTGATCTTTTGCCACTCGAGAGTGGCAAAGATTGATTGACGGAGCGTTTGCTTGTAAACACACCCTTTCCTTATAGACATTAATATTAGAGGACTATAACTTTCTTTCTGAAAATAGTTCGAATCTTTAGGATGATTAAAAAGCTTATTTCCCGATATAAATTTAAAAGTGTCCATTACTGGTACAGGGCCCACTACTGCTGCTTTTACCTTAATTACAGTTATATATTTCATGTGATAATGCGATTTGAAAGAAAATTATTTTTCAGTGGTAACCCGAGTTCCTCCCTTGACAAACAATTAAGAATTATAATTATCTGAAAACAAATAATTCTGTCTATATGAATGAATTTTAAAATGAGGCCGAGAGAACTCGATCTTCCAAGTACCAAGGGAAAACCAAAGGAATATTTCTATATTCCCTTGGTTTTCTTAAATATTTGAACGTAATAGATACTTTAATTGTGAGATTATTTTCGATTATTTTATTATAATCGCTTAAAACAGAAAGCATAAAACATTAGCACATTAATTTTTAGACTATAAGTATTGCATATTAGCAGAAATTCTGACTAAAACATATATTGTTTCTTTATAACCATGAGAATCGAAACGTGAAATATATATTTCAATATATATTCGTTTCATATTTCAATTTATCATTTTACTTCTTTTAAACATGGATTATCTTTTTGCACTTGTTTCAATCTCTAAAATTTTAATTTTTACAAAAGTTCTGTCTTACTTATTTTATATACATATAGATAGATAGATTTATTATTACTTTTTAGAAAAGCATTTATTTTTGTACTAATTTTTACGCGGTATTTTAGATTATTTATTACGTTCTTAACTGTAAAAAGACACTTTTGATTTATACATGTATTTTTAAAATAAGAATGTAAGAGATTCTTTTTTCTTTGTCTATTCTTTTTTTTTTTTTTTTTTTTTTTTTTTTTGAACGCAAATAAATTAAAAAAAAAAAAAAGAAAAAAACTGAAATTTATTTTACCCTTTTTTTCAAATGGAAAATATTTTATCCAATATTTTTATTTTACATATCCGTTTCTGAAAAATATGATGCAAATCGTACGTTAAAGGACGGATTAAGTTTTTGTTCAAAACCGAAGATTACAAAAACAATTTATATGTATTTACTTTTTCGTTTGTATACATCTGAATTGCATAAAAAGAATTTAAAAGATTTGAAACAAATAAATCATCTTGTTTTAAATGGACTTCACTCCCTGATTGTATAGGGAATTTGTTTAAATATATCAAAATAAACTTAAATTAAACCTAGCGCTTTGTATAAGTTTTGTTTAAATTAAACAGAAAAAAAAAATTCTTATGTTTCGAAATGTGTTTTCATATTTATTCAAATACATATTTTTAACTACGTAAAAAATATTATTATTATTTTAAAAATAATCTTTATGTGAAATGTGTTTGTTTCTTATTTATATATAGTTATTATAAAGAATCACAGTTGACACAATGCCACTAGTGACATAATGATCAACTAATTTATTACTTTCCGAACATTACATGTAAAGAAAGTATCGTGATCTGCGAAATGTATTTTACATTCACATAGCTCAAAAAATGATTGTCGTAGAATGTTGCAAATTTATATTTGTGGCTGTCATGATGTCTAGTGCAACACCTCTAAGTTTGGTTTTGACAAGAGCCACTCTTATAGAAATATTTAATATTTTACACGATTTTTCATGCTGTATGTATGTCTATGTGTGTATGTATGTGAGTGAACACGATAACATCTGAATGCATTGTTCGAATGAGCTGAAAGTTGGTACGCATGCTGCACGTGACCGTAGGACGATCGCTATTGATTTTGGTGAATCTAGCATTTATAGTTTTTTTTTTTTGTTTTTTTTTTACAGGCACACAACAAAGTATATTCTTTATCATTATAGTCTATGGGCTGAACTTATTTGTAGTGCTATAGCGTCTAAAGGCCTCATCCTATCAATCTGAAAATTTATGTACATGTTATAGGTCACAGTATTACAACTCTATAGGTTTAGGTGAATCTAATACTTATAGTTTTTTTTTTTTTTTTTTTTACCGAAACACAACAAAAAAGTATTTATCATTATAACCTATAGGCTGAAATTAATTGAAGTCTAACAGCGTCCAAATACCTTTTTTTTTTATAATTATTTATTTTCTTTCTTCATTGAAGCCCAAAACCAAAGCCAGAGATATTGTAGAAAGTTAATACACCTTCTAAGGATAATTATATTAAAGCTATTGAGCATCATAAGTAGAGATTTGGAAGAACAGATCTTCTGATAGAAGTTTATGTACGTGATCTTTTAGCTTTAGTAAGTAATAGATCATCCGTCAAATTGTCGGAACTTTATGATAAATGAGAATCATATTTAATAGGATTAGAAACCCTTGGCGTCACTACTCAAAATTATGCTGCTATGCTTTATCCGGCAGTAGAATCTTGCTTACCGGCTGAAGTTTTGAAAGCTTGGGATAGATATAGGCTTAATAGGGACACTAATGTTGAGGATTCTTTAACTTTGACTAAAGAAAAATTATTAGAAATTTAATGTAATTTTTGCAACATTAAGTTGAGGGTGAGGAGCATCGAGTTTTAGCAGAAAGTGCCTTTGGCAATGCCATGAAAAATAAGAAAGAGCCAATTTAAAAAAAAACGAGACAACAGCATATGCTTTAATGAACTCCTCAACACCTACTAGGAAACTTAATTGTATTTTCTGTGATCGTAATCACTCCAGTCAACACTGTAACAGAGCTGCAACTTTAAGCAATGAAGAAAGAAAATCAATAGCTATAAAGAAAAAAATGTTGCCTACTTTGCCTAAAACCTAACCATTTGGCGAAAAACTGTCGAAGTAATGTAAGATGCATTCTATGCAGGAGACGGCATTATCTGCTACTTTGTCCAGATTTGAAAAGAAAATTAACTGAAATACCAAACAATCAAAATAGATTAGAAGGGAAAACTCTGCTACACTATTTGCTTCCTCGTTACATGAAATTTATTTGAAAACGTTAATTGTGCGCTTACGTCTTAAGAACAAGTGCCTGAATGTTAGAGCCCTGCTTGATGATGGATCTCATAGATCCTATATAGAAAAGAGTTTGGTGCAAGAACTTAAGGGGTGCATCACGGATCGTCAAGGTCATCCAAAGCCTGTGTTATTCTATGGCGAAATTTGTTTATAGAATTACACATTACCTAATGAATTTTTTTTAATTCTGTTTTCACAATCAGAAAATTCACAACCATACACTGAAGACCCGTGAAACAAAAACTGTTATATTTAATTTTTAACCCTTTATTTTTAAGCTGTAAAATGCGAAAAATACACTTGTGTTGCTTTACTAGCCTCTAACTTATCAACAAATTGCAATATCTGAAATCTGTATAGCGTGTCCCTTTCTCAAGAAAACCAAGCTTTTTATTAATGTTTTTATAAATTGTTTTATTTAAATCTCTATTAATGAGAATATAAGAAACTTTAATTTTTAAATTGAAAAACCTCAATTTTAGCAGATTTCTCCGCCTCCGATCGGAAACGCCCCGCGAAACTTACGGGAAGTCATTAAGGTTGATTGATGATATCGTTCATGTCGAAAGGGGAAGGGGGATAATGGTGTCGTTAAAACATACTTTCTGGGTCCACACAGAATTTTTCTTTTTCAGAGTCCAAATGCATTAAAGAAAAAAAAAAAAGAGAGAGAGAACTCTTTGCTTAAAAATCTAATATTTTTTTTTATATATATTACCAAAAAAAAAAAAAAAAAAAAAAATGTTTGTGTCTCCGATAATAGTTTTAGAATTATTAAATATTTAATTAAAAATATAAAAATAAATAAATAAATAATAATAATAAATAAATAAATGAACTTATGATTTATTAATTAATTTAATTAATTTATTTTGTCCTTGGCATAAATTCATTTACACGTGAAAAATAAAAATAAAATAATAATAATAGTAATGATAATACATACAAACATATATATATATGTACCGGTACGATTTGATTGTGAAATTTTTCTCAATTTGGTGATAGCTTTTCCTAAACAGAGCGATCGTTAGATTTATTATTATTATTATTATTATTATTACTAGGGTGCTCTGCCCCTTACTCGCTTCACTTATTTACCCCTGCGGCACTCTGTACGTTTATTCGCCGCTTTACCTTTCACTGAATAGGGATATTACTAGTGCATAACATAAACCAAAAGTAGAAAAATGAAATTCAAGAAATCTTCATATTTATTGTCTAATTGAAATATATAAGTACTATTTAAAACTTTTTATTACGAAATATTATTCTAAAAATCAGTAAGTATATATTTATATATAGATATATATATTTAGAATAGAAAAATAAAATAAATAATCGTAATATCTAGACCATTTTGCGTTACACCTTTAGTATACGACCCCTTTGGCAACTTTTAAATTTTTGTTTCGATTTACCGATGATTTTTTTTCGTGTAATTGTTCTTCTTATATATATATATATATATATATATATATATATATCTTTCTCTCTCTCTTATTTAAAAAAAAAAAAAAAAAAAAAAAAAAAAAATCTAGGATACCTACTTTTTCTAATACTTTTTACTAATAATCTTTTAGTTAATTTGGGACGGTAAATAATGCTAAATATATATTTTTAATGTACAGTTAGATAATTTTACAATTTCGAAAACATCTGGTGAAAAAAAAAAAGTCCATTACCTACTATTACATTTATTATATGCACTTTTTTGACATAATGTAAGGTCAAAAAACGTAAAATTAGCCTAACAAATTAGACACTTAACAATTTTCTAGCGAAAGAAAACTGATACATGTGTAAAGTTATACAAACAGAGTTTACATACCAAGTTAAAAAAAAAAAAGGTAGAGCCGCTTTTAAAAAATACTGATTTCCGAGATCTAAAACTGACCTACCTAATGAGGATGATTGTCAATTTTCCTGTAATAGCCACGTAATATATGCTAAAGGATATCTAAAATGAGATTTATGTAGCAATTTTCAAGAAAATCGTAAGAACCATTTTTGAGACATCGACATCCACCAAAGTTTTTCAAACTCAATTATTGACAACAGTTACATACGAAAGGGTATCTAAAAGAGATTTATTATGGCGAGTTTGTACAAAAATTACTACAGCCGTTTTTAAAGAAATGCACTTGCGAGACCTCAAATTCATTTTCATGAACTAACCAACTATTACATACGAAAGGAAATCTTATATGGTGTTTATATAGCAGCTTTGAAGAAAATCGTTAGAGTCGTTTTTGAGATACGGACTTAGGGTCCTACTTCCGGCTTCATATATCTCCCTTCCGGCTTTCCAAATTTTAACCAAAAGTTAAAATTCATCGGCACATCAGACATAACTCAATTCTGAAGTTTCATTGTTCTACCTTTATTGGTTTCACAGATATGACAGTCAAAAGACTCACCCCATACATGCACACACACACTGACCAATTGCCATAAACTGCTTTTTTGGACTCAAGAGACCAAATCAAAAACTCGACATGAAATTTTTGAACCGAATACAATACTTTCATTACCTACGGTAGTTGGATAATGAAAGTAAAAAGTTTATTATTATTATTATTACTTTAAATTGGGAAAATCTCCTTCAATTTTCCGTGCCTAAAGCTTGAAGTTTTAATTTTCTATCTACTTCTTAAAATAACAAAGGATAAAACCTACTCGATTTTTACTTCCATTACCCGACTACCGTAGGTAATGGAAGTTTTGTAATGTTGTTTTTGTCAATAAAAGTTTATTTGTGTATAGCTTTGAATTCTTTTTCCTATTTCTTTGTACAGCAGTTTTATTTTGTTTGATATCTTAATAAAAACAAATGTACAGAGAGTAATTAACAAATGCTTTTGCCAATATTCATACTTGTATTTTAAAATGTGCGCATATACATACATATATATATATATATATATATATAATACTTACCAAATTGGCTTTTTGTGTTGTGGCAATTTTTTCATCTGTTTATTTTTCGTCTAATTAGGGACTATCTATCATACTAATGAATGTATCTGTGCGAAGGGCAATATATATATGAAGGATAAAATTTATAAACAAAATTCTTTCCTTTTTAATATTATAGTTGAATATAAAACTTTATTCTATGTTTTCCTTTTTCAAAGAAAATTCCAAATTTCAGTCACGATACAAAATATTTAGATTATGAATATAAATATTTTGAAATCAATATACTATTTTATTTCTTAAATTTCAATTTTTTTGCTGATATTTTTTTCAATTAAAGTATTTTTAGGTTTTAGAGTTTGAAAAAGTCTGTTCTATTGCCGTGCACATACAAAGTATTTTTGTATGATAGGGGTTGTGATTTAGGTCTTGTTAATATTAAACCGTAACTTAGCTTTGTTTCTTATTATGTTCAAAAATAAGAATATTAAAAAATTAACATGTCATTATTATTTATTATTATTATTATTATTTGTAATTGAAGTATTCGTAACTTTCAATGCTTCTCCTCTTTTTTACTTTCTCTTACCCATAAGGTAGAGAAAGTATTGTTTTTGGGTCAAATTTTCGAACGCGAGATTTTGTTATATTTACACGTTTTGAGGTCCCCTGACTACGAAAATCGCGTTTTTAGCAAATGGTCTGAGTCTGTGTGTGTGTCTGTCTGTTATCAGCATATCTCAAAAACAAATTATGGCAGAAAGTTCAAACTTGGTATTCTAAATGTGTATCATATAGGGATGCTACAGTAAGCTTTTCGTTAAGATCAAGCAAATGGTTCGTGTACAGGGACAATCAAGAGAATTCTAATACATTACGTCTATGGGGGAAATTGCAGGTAAGTAGAGTTTAACGTCTATAGACTGCACTAAACCAAATGAAACGAAAATAGATATATTTTTTGTAATAGAGATAGTCAACTGGGAAAAAAAAAATTGTGTATGTAGGAGCCTCGCCTCCCCCACTGGGGGGGGGGGGAGTCCCCCGTCGAGGGCAGTAAATTTTCATGATGGGTATCTTTCAAAAGAGCTCGCCAATACCTTTAAAACGAATGGTTGAACCATCGATCTGCGATAATTCAAAACAAAGTTATCGATTTTTTTTTTTTACTTTTAACGAAAAAAAAAGCTTATACCTCTACTGATTTGTGTACAGAGACCCCTAAAATATTTCAAAGCATTGCGTTCTATGACAGGCATTTCTATAAACCCTATTTTCATACCCTTACTGTACAAAAATCTTAATGAAATTGAAATATGTTAAACAAGTTCACTATCGGATGTTTCCTGTATAAAATGGAGTAAATACCACCACTGGGGGGGGGGGGGGGAAGTCCACCCTCGAGGGGAGTAAATTTTCATGATGGGTATCTTTCAAAAGAGCTCGCCAATACCTTTAAAACAAATAGTTGAACCATCGATTTGCGATATTTTAAAACAAAGTTATCGATTTTTTTCACTTTTAACGAAAAAAAAAATTAAAAACTTAGAAAAAAAATCTTTTTTTTATTTTTTTTATTGAGAATAAAATGGACTTTTTTTTTTATATTTAGTGTCATACTACTTCTCTAATATGGAAATCGTCTGCATTATTATAAAAGATAATTTTTTTAAATAATAATTTTAATAAATTATTTTTAAAAAATAGAATTATTTTTTAATAACCGAATTATATTCTATATACATGTAGGTGCGTTAATGAAACGGGGGATTGAGGGGGGCGGTAGCCCCCCTCACACAGAATTAATTATCATACAAAACTCTTCCGAAGCCTAATTTAAATTGTTTAACATAGGTTTACATAATATCGTTATCTTACCTCTTAATCTCCAACCTATATTTATAGTATTAATGTTCAGGGTAAGAGAAAGAGAAAGTCGTGTGAGTGACACACCAGATTATTTTTTTTCTTTTTTTTTCAACATTCCGTTATTTTTATTTATTTATTTATTTATTTTTTATTTATTTATTTATTTATTTTATTTTATTTATTTATTTTTTTTAGAATGCTTTGAAACTGATATATGTTATTCAAGGTAGCTATGGCACGTTTTCTATTAAAAATGATATAAATAACGCAAATCTCCGGCAAAATAATAATAATAACAATACAAAAAGCATAAAATTCTAACGGAATAATTATTTTATTTTCATTTTGTGTCCATTTCAAATTATGGATATTAATTTTTATTAAATTTTTTATTATAGTATAGTGTTGTAATTATGACGTCCCAACCTAAAACAGAGAATCTGAAACCTGTATTGCATTTGCTGTGAAATTAAAGCTATTATAATTAAAGCTATTATAATTAAAGCTATTATAATTCGTATTCATTATTATTATTATTATTAATTTAGAAAAAGTCTAGGTGGAATGGATTCTGTGAGAATCATTTTAAGGGGTCCTAATCCATATTAACGTGTGTTTTGGAGAAAACGATGGAAAACTCCTAGTGCTAGGCTGACGAGTGCTGCCTTGAATCGAACCAAACACTTCTCATGGCTTAGAGAGTAAAATCTTTTGGTTAGTGGTAGGGTTACTATTCAAGAAAATGTGTTAATTAAATTAGTAATTCAATGAAAATCGAATAAGCGAATTTTTTCTTTGTATATTTATACTGTGCTTCGAATGGGATATTCGCAGTATGCTGTTATGTCGTATGTATAAATCGTTGTCACAAAAGTTGCGCCAAATGGGTGCAAGTTTATGCGGATCACGGAAAAAGGGGCACCTGGGGAAAAAAAGGGCACTTTTTCGATTCGCAAATTAAGAAAAGTGCCCTTTTTTCCGGATCGCGGAAAAAAAGATACCGGAAGAAAGGGCACTTTTCTTAATTGTTTCTTGTAAAATACTTCTAAATACGAACAATAGCAAAAAATTTTTGTTTTTACGAGGGGAAGGGGGGGGGGAAGAGAGACAGATTAAACAAAAAAAAATTTGTTTCAGAACCCATGCATCATTCATAATTTATAAAACATTTTCCCCATTACTATGACATTTATATATATTGTAAAAAAAAAAAAAAAAAAAAGAGTCAGAGGTTGATTTTTATATAAAAGGAAGTTACTAAAATAAATTAAAAATATGCATAGATAAAGAAAGATTTTCCAGCACTTTTGTGCTAAAAGAATTAGCTATCGTGGGTGAAATTGATAAAATATTTTTGATTTGATTTGACAAATTTGATTTTGTTTGTTATATCAGTGTCAAACAGCAGACAAACCAACCCATCATAGAGACATAGACGGTAGAAAGAGTCTGATTTGAAGTTTTTTCTTTAATATCATAAAGATTTTCTTTTTATTATTTAACTAATTTTATGACTTTAAAAAATTGTAAATTGTAATGTCTGGACATAACTTTAAAATAATAATAATTTGTTAAAAATAATTAAATAAAGGAATGAAAAATAAAACTATGGGTTAGGAACTATATAATAGTGCCGTTGGAGCGATGAAATTGTGAAGTTTCGAAGAGCAGAATTTAGAATTGCAGAAAACAGGGGAGCTTTAGAATCACCTTGGAGGGGATCTCTGCATTGGATTGATTTTACTTAAAGTTGCAAGTAGAAAATTATTGAAATTATTAATTTTGTTATCCTAAATGTTTTATAATTTATTGCTTTTCCTTTCTGCAGAGATGTAAATTATTTTGGGAAATAATAAGGGAGGTGGGGTATGAGGTTCTAAACTAAAAGCCTTGTAAATATTCCAACTTCACGGGTGTTATTTATCATAGATCCACAGTTAAAATATCAGGAAATGAACGTATTATTTTACTTTTTAATTTTTAAAGTTTTCTTAATTAAAGTATTTGCAGCTCTGCGTGTGTCGGATTATATTCCATCAAAATTCGAAAATTACATTAAAATTAGACCCAAAAATAAATAAATAAATAAATAAAAAATTTCCTTGAACTGTAATTCTACTTAATTAAATCTTAAAACTGTTTAGACTCAAGACTAAAATTTTAAGGGAGGAACAGGAAAATGTCATATTGTAATAAAATAATGAAAGAAAATTATATTGAATATTTACTGAAAATTTTTAAAAAGGTTTTCATTATATATATATATATATATATATATATATATATATATATATATATATATATATATATATATTGCATATTAAGTTTTAAGATCAATAGCATACGATAATAAAAATAATGTACTTAAAAAAAATCTAAAATTGCGGAACATTTTTAGAACATATGGAACAGTTTTATTTCACATGTATTTCTTTGTAAGAGGGATACTCCCCTCCTCCATCAAACCCACTTATTTATAATGCGTAATTGTAAAAATAAACAAATGAATAATAATCAAGGCTGTTACTAATTTGACTTCAAACTTGACAACCTTGCTCAAAATTTTAAATGGCAACCTAATACGAACTTCAAAATACCACTTTTGAATTTCCTGCAGTTATCTGTTTTTATGTTATTCTGATAACAGATATATATACAGATCAACCGCTAAATAATGGACTTTTATAACCAGGGAACCTCAAAATGTGATATTATGAAGAAAAAAAAAAAAAAAAACTAGAGTTGAGAATAAAACTACTAAAAGTAATTCGTTTACATACAGTATGGATATGAAAAATTAATTTTGCTTCGTGAGCAAGTGTTCGTCGGCATAATAAAATATAGCAAAGCACTTCCATCAATTACATTCAATACAAAAGAGCGTTTAGCTTAATTTTGGGTAGCTCTGCATATTGTCGATAAACAATGTTGTGTATTTAAATTTATTCTTACTTGAAAAACTTCTAACACAAAATTAGTTATAATTCAAGGAATTTCCAAGTATAGCCTCAATATATCCAAATACTTTGGAGCTCTGTAAACGAATGATGAATGATTTCTATACCACAATCTACACAAAACATGCTTTTATGCATTTAAAAAAAATTGTTACTCACTTTTGTTTAATCAGCCTATTGATGTTAAATTGTACTTATCAGAACATAATTTATTTGAACTTTGAACCCCATAAACATCATGTATTTGAATTTTCTTGGATATTCTTGTACGTGAACCATTTGCTTTGTCTCAAGGAAAAAATTTAGTGTAGCATATTTATATGAAACCCATTTAAAATACCAAGTTTGGACTTTCTGCTATTATTTGTTCTTGATATATGCTGATAACAGACAGGTACATACACAAACCAACCGCTAAAAACATTTTCTAATTCAGAGGATTTCAAAACGTATAATTATATAATAAAGAAAAAAAAAAACTCAATTTCGAAAATTTGACCCAAAAACAATACTTTCTTTACCCTGTGTATACGTGAAAGAAAGTAAATAGTTAGAATTAAAAAAAAACTTTTGAGTAAACATATTTCCTATTAAAACATAAGAAAAGAAAAAAAAAATCAACCACTATTTTTTAAAACACACTATCGTGGGTTTGAATCTTTCGACAAGTGAGAGAGCTATTTTATGTACTGTCTGAAACTATATATGTAGTATAAATAATTCAATAAACATTTTTTTTTATAATATTCATATATTTTATGCATGTATTTATAATTAAAAAAAATATTTTCTTCTGTTCCGAAACATTTTGTGTAAAGAATTTTCATTTATTCATTTAATAAGATTAAATTTCTTGACATTAGAATTTAAATCTTAAATCTATTTATTTTAGTGATTTACGTTTCACAAAATATTTCACTGAGCGATGCGATAGTTTGTATATTTTTTTAGCGGCGTTCTTGTAGATAATTTAATACAGGTGGGAAACTGTCTCTTATCACCTGTGTCACCCCACAGCTAGAAAAGGAAGTGTCAAAATAATTAAGGTAGTCAAGAAGATAATTTTTCAACTAATAGGGGAATTCTACTATTCACTGATTGGAGCTGTAGGCTGTCAGTTTTTAAAGTTAGGCCAACCCCAATTTTTTCTTAGAACCTGGACGGCCATGTTGAATAGAAATCTTCATTTCCGGATGCACGCCCTTAAGTTAACTCCAGTAGGGACAGAAACCTTATGCCAAGGATTATTTCGTGGTAGTACTACACCGTTGAATGAACATGGACATTTTAATGTGGTTATAAAAAGTATTGATGGGAAATATTCAACCAAACTTTCATTTTTAGATCAATCTGAGATTTTTTTTCAAATTTGCCCAGAATAAAAGATAAAAATTTAATATCGCAACTTTTATCAAAGGGGATTAGGTTATCTGATGTTGGCAATGATTTACCTCCAATTAGGTTACTCATCGGCGCAGAAATTATTGGTTCACTTCTAACTGGAAGAATTGAAGTGCTGAAAGGAGGATTATCAGTAGTCGAAGCTAAACTAGGTTGGACTTTACTAGAACTTGGTCGAAAGCGTGTAGTATTGAATACAGTATCTTTATGTTTACAAACTGCCAAATTAGAAAAATTATGGGATTTAGAAACGTTGGGCATAAATGATCCCATTCAAGAAAAAGCTAGAAAAATTTTAGACCAAGAAACACTTCTTCATTTTACTGATACTGTTAAGATCAATGATGAAAATAGATATGCAATTTCACTACCCTGGTCGGCAGGACGTCCTCAGTTATTCAATAACTATGATAAAGCGGGATTAAGACTTATGCAAACAACTAAACGTTTGCTTAAAGAAAATTACTTTGAGGAATACATTGGCATTTTTCTTCGTTGGGAGAGTGAAGGCATAGTAAAAGAAGTGGAACTAGCTCAAGCTACTAAAGCTTAATATTACTTACCGCATAGACCAGTGATTAAATTATCAAGTGCTACCACAAAAATTCGTCCAGTGTTTGACGCTTCATCAAAGACTTCTGGCGGTGCATCATTAAATGACTGTCTAAGTACTGGACCAAGTCTAATTCAACAAATTCCTCTACTTTATCACAAGTTCAGAATAGATGCTTTAGGAGTCACAGCAGATATCAAACAAGCATTTCTGCAAATTAGTGTTCGTCCATAATGCAGGAATGTGCTCAGATTTCTCTGGTGTAAAGATAAAGAGCAATCCGCAATCAAGGAATATTGGCATACCCCTGTTGTATTTGGAGTTACTTCAAGTTCATTTTTATTAAATGCTACTATTGATTACCATTTGCAACATCAACAATTTCAAACCATAGAATTACAATCAACAATGGAAGTACTTAAGAAAGTATTTTATGCCGACAATTTAATCACGTCCAAAATGAAGATGAATATATGAAATTGCAAGTTCAATCTAAAGAAATTATGAAAATTGGTGTTTTTGATTTACGCTGCTGGGCATTGACAAGAGATTAGAATCAGGAAAGTCATTCATTTTTTGGCTTAAAGTGAAATACAGAGTCTGACGAGCTTAAGTGTAATTTTCCCAAAGCAATAGAAAATTTAGAAAATGTAGATGCTAAAAGGAAGTTTCAAGAACAAAGGAAGTAGTAGTTACTTATTTCAGTATACAAAAACAAACATATTCGGGTCCTGTCGCGGATGCCAAAAAGTTACTTATCAACATTCAAAGAATACACATATAGTACTAATTAAAACTATGTTTATTTACAGATAATATGAAATATTTATACGTAAAGGAAAAATAACTTAATCAAACGTAACGTATTTGAACCAGAACAAAATTTAAACTAAAGACTGACTTGTTGCCAGATTCACAAACCAATATTACAATATTTAGTATAATAATAAAATACAGAACGTGGGTTCATAACAAACTTATCCAATTGAGCTGAAAATTTATACGCATCTTACAGGTCATCGACTCACGATCTGTATAGATTTGAAGAATATAGCACTAATAGATATCTTACAGGGACAGAGCAAAATATTATTTATCATTATGAACTATGGGCTCAAATTATTTGAAGTACAGTAACTCTAAACGACTTATTCAATTGAGTTTATTGATTTTTAGATTATTTTGCTTTTCTTTGCCGAAACATCATTGGTGGCTTGCATGTGGAGACTCAAAAAATTTGGATTCTGTGTGTCTATCTTTTCTTCTGCATGAGTGCACTGCGATAGCGGCTGTAAAAGTCTCTACATTGACTTGCAAATTGGTACACATGTTCAGGCTCTACACAGATAAGATATAGCTATATATATATATATATATATATATACTTATGCTTATTTTTTTTTAAGTTTCATGGATAGGGGCATGACAAAGTGTGTCTGATCATTACAACCTGGGGACAGAATTTCTTTTAAACGTATCGTAGCATGGTTACACTACAATAAAGAAAATTAAATAAACCTCCAATTTTGAAATGCTTGGAGGCATGTTTTCTATAGAAAAATGTGTTCTTAGACAAAATAATTAACGTACAAGACCTTACAAAAGTGTTCCTTCGATGTTACGTAATCATCCAAATTATGTCCAAATTACGTAAACATCCAAATACGTATAAAATTTTTATGGCTGGTTTACAGAGACACACAAAAGAATTTCGTAACATTTGAGTCTATGAACAGATTTTTATTTAAGCACATTTATTGCGCTTTTTCTGCACTTAACATACTGTAATTAACATATAATTTTAAGATACTTAAAAGCATGTTTAATCTAGAAAAATGTATGTATAGACTAAATAATGTATGAGCAGGACCAGTTAATAGAATATCGTTGGCATTCTGTAATCATCCAAGTGATGCCAAATATGGTTCAAATATTTCTGAGAAACAAGGAAATAATTGTACAGTTTTTATTGCTTCATATAATGTTTGTCGCTCATATACATATACACAAAAGAATTTTGTGCATTACGGTCTACAGACAGTATTTTAACGTTTCTGCATTCCATTAGACATAGTGAAATAAACATATGTTATTAGAATGTTTGAAACCATGATTTTCTAGAAAATGGTAGGCGTAGAATTGATAATTAGTTTACAGGGCTACGCAAAATTATACCGGTATTATATAAAATCATTTATTATAAATTTTGTTACAAGTATTTTTAGTTCAAAAGAATTAACACAAGGCTATAAGTTGCAATGAAATATACATATACATATTTGCAGATAGACACAGATAGATAAACACAACAGGGGGTAAGCGAGCAATAGCCCCCTACAGAAACGTACATGGCTATGTTAGAGTTATCTATATTAAAAAAATCAGACTTTTGTCTGTAAAAAAATTTTGCAATATCTTCACGTTTCATACACCATGAAAACCGAAAATGACTTCAGAAAATTTTGCCTGTGTGTGTGTGTCATGGTGTCCCTATGTTTGTAACGCTATTTCTGAACAGGCATCAAAGAACGGCCGGAAAGAATTCAACGGCACTTGGCAGACACTTAGATCTTTACCCAACTTAAAATCATATCTATCAACTTTTCAAAAATTCCCCCACGTCCCCTCCCCGGGGTGCAAAAGACAAAAACACGTTTGTCCAGGTATAACTTGAGAACGGCTGGACAGAATTCAATGGCGCTTTGCAGGAATTTAAGTCTTTACAAAACTTAAAATTATATCTATCAACTTTTCCGAAATTACTCCCCCTTCCCCCTTTATGGGGTAAAAGACAAAAACACGTTTGTAAAACATAATTTGAATCCTAATTACTTCACAGTAAAGAAAGTGTGCATGGGGGACTAGACATGAGTACAAATAAAACACTATCTGCGATTTAGGATTTTTCTATTTTTAAGGGAAGGGAGCAGGAAAATCAATTTTTGGTGGAAAATATAAAAAAAATCCTGATTTTTGAGTAGAACTCTACCAAAAATGGAACAAAGATGTTGTAAGAAAAAGGCTATGCGACTTTCTTAGGATATTTCCAAAAACACATTTTTCTTTATTGTGGTGTGCGGGGTTTTCTTTTCGGGAAGGGGGGATTTACGAAGGGGTAAATCTGAGACACCCATTTTAGCGCTAAATTTGTCCTCAGAAATCTATGGGAGCTGCGATCGCGAAATTTGGTGCTTGGATTGTTTATATGTATCCGACACCTAAAGTAACGGGATTTATAAAAATTATCCCCTTCCCCCAAGGGGGGACAGAAGGCAAAAACACCTTTGTAAGCATAACTCGACTCCAAATTTCTTCACAGTGAAGAAATTGTATAAGGGAAGACTACACGGCTACACATTAGTACAAATAAATCATCATCTAGAATTTAGAAAAATTTCGAATTTTAAGGGGAGGGAGAGGGAAAATCCATTTTTGGCGGGTAATTTTGCAAAATTCCGGATTTTTGAATAAAACTCTGCCAAAAATGAAACAAAGATGTTCAAAACAGCCATGCGACTTCTTCAGGATATTTCCAAAACACGTTTTTAATTTTTTGTAATCTGCTTTTTTTTAAAAAAAAATCATTTTATTGTTCTTTTTTTTTTAGGGGGGGGGGGGAGGGGTATGGGTTACGAAGGGCAAATTCGAGACACCCTTTTTAGAGCTAAGTTTGTCCTGAGAAATTTATGAGAGCTGCGGTCACAAAGTTTGGTACTTTGATTGTAATATGTATTCGACCCGTAAAGTAACGGGATTTATTCAATTCCCTTCTTCCCCCTGGGGGGCAGGAAGCAAAAGAGACGTTTGTAAGCCCAACTCGGCCCCAAATTACTTCTCGGTGAAGAAATTGCACACGTGGAGGCTAAACTTGACTATAAATAAAACATTATATATGATTTTGGATTTTTTCATTCTTATAGGAGAGAGGGGAAAAATCGTTTTTGGGGGTGAAATTTGAAAAGTTCGGGATTTTTGAAGATTTTGTTTTAGGGGGGGGGGGCAGGTGGGGCATTACGAAGGAATAATTCCGAGACCCCCATTTTAGCGCTAAATTTTTCTTAAAAAATCTATGGGAGCTGCGACTACGAAATTTGGTGCGTAAATTGTTTATATGTATCCGACACTTTTTGTAACGGGATTTTACGAAATTCCTCCCTTACCCCATCTGGGTTGGAGGGCAATAAACACGTGTAAAAACATACTTTCCTGTTTGAATTCGCTTTAAATTATTTTAGAATGGCGAATTTCGGTGTGTGGATGTTAATTAAGTGTACGCATTATATACTTTGGTGGGATTACGCAAAACTTCGAATTTACTCGCAGTGGAAGTGAAGTACAAAGCGGGTAAATTGCTGCCGAAGGCAGAGGTAACCCGGACTCCTAATTTTGTGAGCGAGAAAAAACTCTACTGAAACAGCGAGAATTTAGTTTATTAATAATGATATTGGATTTTGACAACTCATTTAAGTATAATGTCCATCGAAGCGGGGAAAGATAGCTAGTTCATATATATATATATATATATATATATACAGTCCGTTAAGAAATTATAAGACCACTTTAATTTTGTAAATTATAAGAAAAATATAGATTTTAATCATAATTTAAATACATAAAATAACATATTGCTCTGTATTTTTTTTTATAATTAGTTTGCAATAACTTGGTATAATGCAATAAATATTTAATTAAAATATATATTAGAAATAAGTGAAAATAACCTGTTAATAAAATATAAGACCACATGTCAAAAAACAAAATTGTATAAAAAATTAATATGATATTGGTCCTCCACTTTTACTGATGACTTCAAACACTCTGTTTTTCATTGAAGTAACCAGGTGGTTAAGTTCAATTATAGAAATATTGTACCATTCTTTTACAATGGCTACTTCCAGTTCATTGGCAGATGAAAATTGTTTATTATTAGCATAAACTTTGCGAGATAATATACCCCATAGGTTTTCCATGGGGTTCAAGTCTGGACTTCGACTTGGCCATGGCAAAACGTTATTTTTTTCTTTTTTAATCCACTCCTTTTTGGATTTAGATGTATGACAAGCAGCATTGTCCTGTTGAAACATCCAGTTAGCACCACCTAATAAAGGTCCAAACGGTATCATATGATCATATAGCATAGACTGATATTGTGTAGAGTTCATATGACCCGAAATCCGCTGTAAAACACACAACCCCTCATAACTGAAAGCTCCCCAAATCATTACTGAACTTCCACCCATTTGTCGACTGAAGCATTCTTTTGATTCCTTCCTCAAGTCATGCCAGTAGTATTTGTAACCATCGGGACCATCAAGGTAAAATTTCTTTTCATCAGAAAATATAATTTGTTTCCACTCATCATTCCATGACATGACATTTTTAGCCCATTTTAATCTTTCTTCTCTATGGCATTTCAATAACTTTGGTTTTTTCTTCAGTTTCATAAATTTCGTATTAATATTTAATTTAAGACTCTTCCAAACTGTTGCGTGTGAAGTTTTCTTGCTGAAACGTTTCGAAATTTTAAGAGTTGAAAGACCTTTTTTAGTTGACAGTTGAAAAATTTGTCTATTATCACGTGCTGTCAAAATATTTTTTTCTACCAGATCGTTTTATTTTGTTTGAATAATCTTTTCTAATTATGGCATTATGAATGGCAGTTTTAGAGCGGTTCATTAACCTCGCAATATCTCTTTCAGATTTACCAGAACCTTTATAAAATAAAATTGTTCTTACTTCGTACTCCGATAATTCTTTACCTCGAGGCATCGTCAAATTAATCGTAGATAATACATTCAAAACCTAAGCCTTTGCTTCTTAGGTAATGATTTTACGAAATACTGACGCATGCGCTTTATACTGAGTTTGACGTCATGTATAATATGCTAATTTTCTCAGGTGGTCTTATAATTTCTTAACAGTCACAGTCTTTAATTTTTAGAAAAATGAATAAATTTTAATGAAATTTAATTTAATTTTAAAAGTTGGAATCAGTATAGGATGCGTTTTCCTATCAATTTTAAATACGGAACTAAAAATTTGCATATTATGCTCTCTTCTTCAGAAATGCACCAATACGCTTGTGGTCTTATAATTTCTTAACGCACTGTATGTGTGTGTGTGTGTGTGTGTGTCTCAGTCTATATATTTTAATAATTATTTAAGTAATATATAATATAAAAAAATATCTGCTGAGTAATGTGTGATGCAGTTAAGATGTGTTGCATTTAAGATATTGAGGTTCCTCATTTACGGATGTACTAGTTTAAACAACGTAATTACCTAAAATATGGAAAGTCGAGAGGAGTCACTCCAGATTTTTTTTTTTTTTTTTTTTTTAATTTTGTCTAGCATTAAATATGTGATGTTTAGTAATTTACAATGTTCAGAAAGATGAAATGTCACTGTTACTTGCTGACACAATTGTAAATTCTGCTCAGTTAATTCCTTCTCGTAACACATTTCGTTACATAACATAAGAAATCTTAATGAAATATTTTGTTACTAACAGTTGATTAAAAGTTTTTATTGAAAATTTTTTTTTAATTTTTTTTTTCTTATTTCTTTTTTTCTCTCTATTTACAACCCTATTATAATTTCAATAGGTAAATTTTACATTAAGGGGACTCGGCACCATTGACTTTGCACCACTGAAAGGTCTGTATAAAAGCCTATTTTTCCATTTAATATTTAGAAATTGAACTATATTAAGTTTTGTTCGATAAAATATATATTCAGGTAACAATTCTTATGGTTTTTGATATACCTTTTTTATAGATTTGAAACCTTTAAATTGCCTTTTCTAAATTTGCATTTTTCCATAAATTCATAATCTTCAAAGTTCTAAAACTTCTACACATACTTAAGGAAAAATTTGATATATATTTTTTTGGATTTTTAATAGAACCTAAAATTCCGCTTTAGGCAAGGTGTTCATAGAACATAATGACGACGTGTTCTTGCTGTCTAAAGAAATAATCTTCTTGTCCTAATAAAGTTGTCTTTTTCAGAGTTTACTTTAAACAGAAAGAGTTCCGACACGAAAGGAAGCTGAAAAGTTCCTTGTTTTTCCGAGAAAGAAACGAGCCAGAGTTATGAAAATACACTTTTATTCATCATAGTTTCTCTAGAGACTAAGACACATTTTATAACGATGTTCTAACATTTGTAGACCGTTAAAAATGCATTTGATTGTTCCCGAATATAGCTTTCAGCAGCATTGTGTCCTCGAGAAGTTGCGTCTTCAAGTGTTTTTTTTTTTTTTTTTTTTTTTTTTTTTTTTTTTTTAATTAGGATACGGATAATAATCTGAAGGGTCTAAGTCTGGTGAATATGGAGGAATGACAAACCAATTGTAAACTCATCGTATTTAATTTAGCTCGAACAACATTGGAAATGTGTGCAGGTGCCTTGTCACGCAAAAACCGGATTTTTCTGGTGAACTTCCCCTGGCGTTTCTTCTTCTTTGATTATTTTCCGTCTAGAAGGTTAGCATAATATTTTGTAGTTATACTGGAGTTCTGGGGTAAGAAGTCCTTCAAAAAAATCTGACTTTTGTCCCAGAAAACAGTAGGTGCGGAACTTCTTTGGTCGCAGTATCCCGAGTGACGCCATTCTTTTGAATTTTTCTTTGTTTTAGGATCATAAATGGGGAAAAATGCTCCATATTCTGTTACTAACCTAGGCAGAAAATCCTGTGAAGCTTCAAATAGGGCAAAAAAGCTTTGAATGTTTCAATTCTTTCCTTCTTCGAATATTTCAAATATTTCGAAAACAAATAAAAAAATGTAAAAATCAGAATGACTATATATTATTGCAGTTACAAGTCAGGACATTAATCTTCTATATTAACTTGAAGGGATCAAAGCCAGTAATTGTTTAGTCTCACCTCGTATTTGCGAGAATGCTTTCAAGTTTTTCCAAAAGCCGAAAAAATATTTCAAAATGTTTTTAAAACAGTATATATCTAAATTTATTCTATATGACTGCAAAAATTATATTAAACTAATAATATAGGTGTCTATCAAATTCCCATCGAAAACAACAAAGAACTTTTTAATTATATTAGACAGGCTAAGAGAACTTTAAACAAAAAAATACAAGAACATATACGTAATATCAAAGAAGAAAATAGTTCTACTCTGGTCGACTTCATTTATGCTAACCTAAATGCTAACCCTATATGGGATAATGCCAAAATTATTTCATTATTTCAGCACGTCCCACAATCCAAGAACTTTACATCTCTGAAGCTATTAATATAATTAAATGTAAAAATACAATAAATTCTAAAGGTGCTGCTATTTTGTCAGTAATTTGACACAATATTATAAAATAACTAATAGATTATTTGTGCTAGTTCATTATGGTTTTTATCCTACAATAGATCGTGGAATTTTTCAATAGTTCCAGCTTCTCTTACTTATCTTAGCTCCTTGGTCCAACCTTAACTGTTAACTGTGAAAAGCAAAATATTAAAAAAACTGCTCATTGGAAACGAGTAATAAAAATCCCTGATGATGCTTTGGTATTTCAAAGCGAAAAGCTTCGGATAATGTTTTAAAATCTTTTAAATAAAATTTAATTCTACTGTTTTAAAGTGTTTTTAATCTAAATCTAAATAAATATAAATAATATAAATCTAAATTAAACTAATGTTTTTTTTTTTTTTTTTTTTTTTTTTTTATGATGGTGTCAAACAGCGTAATTTTAACTCATTGGATGTAATTATGTGCTCTTTCTGGGGGAAAAAATATTATGATTTTTTCCTTCTTATATCTTACATATTTCATTTAATATTTTTGAAATTTAATAAAAATAACACAACAAAGTTTTTATTTCTTTCTTTATAAAGCATTATTATAAAATATTAAATTTTATTTGAATATGCAAATTAACTTTCTTTATAAAGTTTCTATTTTCTTTTTTATTTCTTTCTTTCAGCAGAGTTTTTATTTTCAATCCTTAAATTCACAAACTTTATGCTAAAAGGAAATAAATAGAAAAACAGCTTTTATTTGCTATGTTTTATCGGAAATTTAAAAGTTCTCACGTTCTCGAAAAAAAAAAAGTTATTTTATTATTGTAAAATTGGCAGTGCTATTCCTTTAATAAATTGAATTACAGATTTTACATATAAATTGGATTTATTTTAACGTTTCTTTATGCAATTCAAAGATTAAATGCAAATTTATGAATTAAAATAATAATAATAATGATAATAATAATAATAAATCATATGTGATTTATCATTATCTCTTAACATAAGGAAACGTGTTTTTTACATGTTTTTAATCATATAATATAGGCGGATTACTTTTTAATTGTAAGTTTATTTATTTAGTTTCACAGCATAATATATAAAATAATTTGATCAATATTTCATTCTACAACAATTGTAGGCGCAAATTTGAGAAAGAATAATTATTACTTTATTATAAAGTTTGCAAACGAATGCAGATATAAAATGCATTTCATTATAAAAATGCTTAAACAATCGAAAACATAATTTTGTATTTTAAAAATTTATTATGATAATAATTGTAAACATTTATGAAATGAAATATTTAATTTTTATCTATTTATTTATTTATTTATTTATTTACTTAATTTAATGCATGTGAAACAACTTTCTCTTCAACACAGAGTATTATATGGAATAAATAAATTTAAGCACTAATAATACATATAACATGTCACGAAACATTTTTCCATATTTTTAAAAACAAATTTAGATAATTTAGATAAAAATGTAGTAAACCAATGCAACGTATTTACCGTGGACCTCTTCTTATATAAAATAAGTAAATAAATAAATGGCAGGACCTCTTATTTATCATCATCTATGTCTTAGAAAAGAAATTTTCTAAAAAGAATTAGGTATATATATATAAGCTAGCAGGCGTTGGCCACTTCGCTGGTCACTATATTAAAACCAATTCATAAAATTACATATAACTTATTAATATAAAAATCTCATAAAACAATAATAATAAAAAATGATTAATTGAAATCCATAAAAAATCTCAGTCTTTATGCCTCCCCCCCCCCAAAAAAAAAAAAAAAAAAATCACAGGGGAGGAGCTTTACAAAATACACATTGCCAACCCACATATCAAAAAATCCCATTCCTGAGATAATGTAAAGCAGAGTTACTATTGAAAATGTGTTTTTTGCCTTCCTCAAGAGGAGGGAGGAGAGGAATATTTCGCAAAATCAATTTATAGTGCGTGCAGTTGAGTAAACTTAGTACATCCACATAACAAAAAATTGTTTTCCTGAGGTAGTTTTATTGGAGTTACGCTTGGAAACATGCTCTTTGTCCCTCCCCCTCTAAGGCGGAAAGGAGGAAATTTTATAAAACTCATTTATAGAGTGTTTTAGACACATATAACCAATTAATACACCACAAAATTACCTTCTTGATATAAATTAGAAGAAAGTTACAACTGGAAACGTGTTCATTACCCACTCATCCCAAAAGGGGGGAAAGAGGGACACTTTATAATGTGTGACGACAATTATTTGGTATATGTTATGGCTATGAGTACCCATCACATATTATAAAGGGGTTTATAAAGTGTCCTTATTGTAAATGGAAAGTATAAAAAGATATTTATAAGTATCACAATTTTGGATTTTATTTTACAAATAAACTTTTATACCTATAATATATTTTAAACTCATATCATTACACATAACATTTTTTCTACTCATACCATTTTTATACACAACTTTCGAAATATTCAATCTTAACCTATAACATTCAACTTATTATGTACATTATTATTATTATTATTATTATTATTATTTTTTTTTTTTTGTAGATATAATATTGTAAATTGTAGCTAATAATGTTTATTTCTTTGTTTTAGAGAAGCAGTAAGTGCCACATCCTCCAATCATAAGGCATCATCATTAAGTTTTAATTATAAAAAAAGAAAAACCCATAGATTTGTTTAAAATATAGTCTTCGTATTAAATGATATTTATGTGTGTATTATTGCTAAATACAGCTATTAATCTTGCTTTGTTTGGTGTCGTGAAGCTGTAGATTGAAGAAATCCACATTCCACCTATCCTACAATGACGGCTTTTGAAAGGTGCAGAAATTCTGGGTGTAATCTCTAATACCACTTGGTGTGTATATAAAATAGTCTTTTAAATTGAAAACAAAAATTAAGCTTCTGTTTCGCGTATATTTTAATAATATCTAAAACTATACGATGACCAAATTACTAATTCTATAATTAGTATATTAATTACACGTTATAATTATTTAAATAAAACAATGCCATAAAAGACGTAGAATGAAAACAGATATAAAAGAATTAATTCAAATTTTAAAACTCTTCAGGTATTCGTAACATTTTGCACACTGCAAAATATATTCAACGAATTTCTAAGTTTAATCTTATCCAAGGAATCTTTTGAACATTTCCTCTGTGCTTTGTCAAAGTAATATTACTTCAAAACTTTCTATAAACATTTTCTTAAAATATTTAGACGATTTTAAAGGGAGCATTTATGGTTTACTTAGTGGAGTTAGCACAATATTATGGATGCTAAATATCTAGAAATGCTGCCTAAAATGGCACGTCTAAATTTAACGATTAAATCATAATGTTGGCACAAATTTTAATGCATGCTTCATACAACTGGGGAAATCAAGAGATAAATAAATTCAAGATTTATTTTAAGAGATATATTTTAAATGTATATTTTGAAATATACTGTGAATATACTTTACAAAACTCGTGCTAAATTACCATGTTATTTAAAATTTTTGGATTTTAAAGTAATGTATTTTGATTATTGTTTCCTTTGACGTCGGAAATGTTCGTTTAAATTCCAATGACTAAATTGGCACATTTTAAATCATTATGGATTTTGGCTGCCTAAAAATAGATACTAAATTAATATTTGTTACATATTTCAAAGTGTCTTATTAATTGCACGGTAAATTTAAAATTTTCAAAATTTTTCAGTGTTGTTATTTATATAACAAGTGGTGAAAGGTGAAGAAGAAAATGTAATGCATTAGTACCATGCACTCTTCATTCATCATTTAAATGTTTTACTTTTTTTTTTATTTTCATATAATGAACTCCTGATTATCTTCTGACCCGCTTTACATTCTTTCGCTTTTCGTATGACTATATAGCACGGTCAGTATAAAAATTCGTACAATTAAACGTTACAGCGAAAACAATAACTTCAGAAAGAAGAAAAACTTTGGTTATGGTTGATTGTATAAGCTTTACGCCGCACTAACTCTGCGTAACGGTAAATGAAGGAAGATCAAGGACACACACTTAAAGGTAGTCCGGATACATGCCCTCACAGTTATGATAACTAGCGCTGATGAATAAATCATAAGAAAACATTTTTGTTCTTGAAAATATTTAAATCTGTTTCCTGCGTCAGAAGATTTTTTCAGAAAAATAGAAATTATTTATATTTATTAAAGAAACAAGGCAGTCTTTCACTAATGTTGATCTTAGTGATAAACGTGGCGACTCTTTCAGCAAATTTAGCTAAATATAGTAATTTAGTGCTTCCAAAATCTAGAAGTATAATTTTTATAAGAGAAATCATGTTTATAGAATTTTTCTCGATGTTTCATTATTTTCTTGTCCAGAACTGTTTCTACTAGTCGTCAAATTAGCTATGAAACTATAAAAAGAAAAGCGTCTTTCTGTAAGCACACTGATACTATTTTGACTTCTGTGGAGAGCGGTTCTCTGGCAGAAACAAGCTGGCAGTGATACAAGCTTTTGATAATTTTTGTTGAATTAGCGATATTGCTGCTTTGCGTTGCATTAAATTTTGTTCACCTGTCTTTTGTGGTACAAGTGAGAGTTTTATTGAATTGTCCGAGAATATTTACTGCAAAATTTTATCTTTGAAAATTTCGTAACAATATACATATATGTATATATATTTCAAAATTTGTCATCACGATATCTTCTGAAGTACCGAATCAATACAAAGAAATATGGGCATTTGTAAAGTTTGCGTAGATGCAAATTCCATTTTAAATAATCTATTAGATAACCAAATAGATACAGTAGAACACGAGACAATGAAGTAAAACTAAATGATCTTTTATTCAACTGAATAAATGGGAGGCAACCCTGCCCATTAAAACTCAATCAGTATAAACTTAGGTAACTTTGAAAAATAAGTATAAGAAATAATTTAGATAAATATAAAGAAACTCTCACCCAGAGTAGATAACAGAAGAGAAATGAAGGCTGTTCTCTTTACCGCAAAACGAATGTAACACAATCTCGCCAACTGGATTCCCACGGCCAATGGATTTGCACACAACTATTCTATCTCTATAACTTCGCTATAGAGATAATGAAGATCTATAAAGAATCGATAGTGAAGATCTAATCTATGACATCAAACCACCACGCTCCACTAGCGAATGACTACACCCTTCGAATAATAATACAACTTCATCAATACGTCACCAACTATAGTTTAATCGAGCATCCGAACTAACTCATCTACACCACCCACTCTACGAAACTACCTTCCTATTTATACTTCATTCAATCGACTTCCCATCTTTTCACTTCAACAAAACTTTAAAGCCGCTTCGCTTTCGCCTACACTCCGCAACTTACTTCCTCATTAGCAGCTCTATGTTCACGCAAAACTATTCCAACCTAAAATTTCGCCGATCTCTGGCGTCGAAGCATTTTAATTCTCTCATCTATTGCGCCGCTGGATCCAGCTCAATTTTCAAACAATGGTGACCTACCGTTGTCTCAACCTTACAGTCCCCCTCAAGGGAAACAAATTTCATAGGAAAAATCCTCAACGGGTTTTACCCGATGAAATTTTAAGTACATACCAATTCTAATCACAATCTAATCTAAGACAATTTGATTTAGAGAGCAGCCGTCACCTAGAATTTTGAAACTGAGTGTAAGAGTAATTCAGGAAGAAAAAAAAATATTTTAGTTATGTTCCTGAGTGAAAAACTGCCGAACTCCAAATAAAAGGAAAAAGAATTTTAATTTTGAAATAATGGAGTACATTTACAGACAGAAACTCCGGGCATGATTGAGTTTGGCCCGTAATACACAAGGACGGTACAATGTTCTTCCTGTTAGGCCAGGAAGGCAATCTTGATTTGAAAAGTTCATTAACAGAAGTGAGTCACTTTTACAATTGCTACAATAATATACTTTTAGAAAAAAAGTTCAATAAGGTGAAAGTGCATTGAAAAATATCACAATATGAAGACAAGTTAGTTTTAAGTAGAGAAGCGTTTTTATCAGAAGAAGAGACGAAAGTATAGTAAAAATATCTAAAGTTAGGTTCCAGTCTCGTCATATAGGCTGTTAAGGAGACTAGCGTCAAAGGGATGCCGATTGCGGACTACATAGTTCAGAGGCTGGCAGGTTTAAGTACTTTAAAGAGGCATTTAACAAGGTTCGGCAATCATGTTGAGGTTTGGAACATCAGAAAGAGTTCGTCAAAATGATTATAGATTATAAAACTTTTTACAGTATCAAAAATATAAACGAAGTTACACTTTGTCTTGTAGAAAGACAATCGAGACAGTTTGTCTCTAGTAACATAATACATAGTTTATATACAGAAATATTCTCCCTCCTTAGCTAAAGCATAAGCGGGAAAAAAAATAAAACCTTAGCAGTTAGTCTTTGTAATGTTATATAGTTAAACACGACTTTTATGCTTATAGCTAAAAAGAACATTTTTACCCCTCTAATAGTACATACAGATAAACTTTTAGTTCAATTGCAAAAGTTTTAAAAGACAAATATGCAGCTTATACAAAAGTTTTTTTTTTTTTTTTTTTTTTTTTTAAATACAAAGAATAATTGATAGAAGCAAAAAGAGGACATATTTATACAAATGGCCAAATGAAAAGTTATATTCACCGACTTGGCAGTTGATCGCTAGAAAGGAAATGAATTTAACATACATACAGAAAATATAAAATAGAACGGAACAAAAATGGTCACATTGAAACTTAACATGAATTTCAAGTCCTAAAGTTCATGCAAAAATTTTGAGTTTCTGCTTTTTTGCGGAAAGTCCATGCTTTCAAATAAAGGTCTAAAAGGTAAGTCCAAAAGGGCTTCATGCTATGTCGAACATTTTGGTGCAGCTCCGACAGAAATAATACACTTTGTAACAAAAAAAAGAAAAAAAAATAGATAAGGGTATCACCTGATTTATGGTTAAATCTGTAACATCTGGAAGATCAAGCATCTTAATCAGGTTGGTCTCAGCACTCGTCGGGAAAACCATAGGGCTGGAGGCTTGCAGAACGAGGTCAGGCCGTGGAAAGGAACTTTCCTGAGGTGGGATCGAACCCTAGATGGGATCGAACCGCTGTCTAGATTTCCAGGAGAAGCTGTAAAAATTCTGAGTGAATTAATGTGCTGAGGCACTGGAAGAGTGTCAACCCCATTTGTAGTTTGTAAAGGAAAGATTCGAGTAATGGGTCGGGAAAGAACATCCGAACCTAAAATCTCCGAGTCACAGTTATTAAAATGTGCACGAAGTGAAAAACATTGTAACATTTCCATGTACAATAGTTCCAGTTAAATTAGCAATCAAATTTTCAGATACACAGTTATCTAACATTTCCTATTGAATTTGAACTTTTTCATTTAAATTAGATACTAGATTTTTTTTAAAGGAGTTGCGAAATGTTTAGAAGCACAGTGGTTTAACTTTTCACTTTAATTTTATTTTACAACAGTTTCTGTTAAATTAGATAACTCTCCGGAATTGATTGGTTTAGCATTTAAATGTGCTTTATCAGTAGATGAAGGTTTAACAGTACAATTAAACTGAACGGTATTTTCGTTGAAAGAAGATTTTGTTCACTCGGTACATCTCGCACAGTAATATTGGCAATAGATACAGAGTTTGTAGCGGAATTAATTCAAACATTATGTTCTTTCATAAATTCTAGGCGAATTATACAGGGATACTAGAGATTGTCAATGACATAAAGGGCCATATCACTTCAAACTAGTTTAAGTTAATTTTAGATGAATCACTCCTCGATTTACATAGGATTGCCGTAATTACATTAGAGAAAGTGAAATTTAACGGTTTAAAGGAAAAATATTTAGTATAAGTTTCATACGATATAAAAGATATTTCGGCTCCAGTGTCACAATATGCAGGCATCACAACGTCATGCAGGATAACATTTAACTGTGGTAAATTTACTGGACATATAGAAATAGAATTTAGGAATATAGATTGTACTTGGGTATTATGAGAGCTCGGTTGATTTAAATGACTTTTTCTTGGCTCTTGAAAATGAGTCGCATTTTGCGGGCGATTGAAATTATCATTTTTAGTGGAGGCGAAATTTTCACGCCGTTCATTTTGAACAATTACATTTTCCTGCGGGCGATTAAAGTGATTTCCAGGTTTTTCAGAGTGTACTGCTTGATATTTATCTAACATTTGAAAAAGACTATCATAAGATGTGACAGGTTTTTAATCTAATAAATCTTGAATTGGAATGGTGAATAGCGGGGTGACAATATCAAATACTGCAGAAAAGGACAAAGTTAATTCCAGTTGTCTAATGATTTCAAGTTTGCGGAGCAAAAATGTTGTGGGCTTATAATAAAACGACTTTTTTGTCGTGTAGAGCTCCTACCATAATTTGGCTTTAACAGCGACTGAGGAAAAGGTACTTGTAATTTAAATCATTATACGTAGGGTTTTGGGTAAGTGAACGAGAGGCGACATGTTCGAACCACAATTTTGCATCTCCCTTTAAAGGGTATTTTAGCCAGCTAAATTTATCAGCAGTATCAATTTGAGATAGCTCAATGTATTCCTCAAGTGCATCAAAGAATTAAAACACATTGTTTGAGCCAGTAAAATATACCCGAGCGTGGTGGTGTCGAGAAAATTAGCGCGCCATTGCAAGGTATGCGTAGATGCAAACTCCATTTTAAATAATCTATTAGATAACTAAATAGATAAAGTAGAACACGAGACAATGAAGTAAAACAAAATAATCTTTTATTCAACTGAATAAATGGGAGGCAATCCTGGCCATTAAAACTCAATCAGTATAAACTTAGGTAACTTTGAAAAATAAGTATAAGAAATAATTTAGATAAATATAAAGACTATCTCACTCAGAGTAGATAACAGAAGAGGAATGAAGGCTGCTCTCTTTACCACTAAACGAATGTGACACAATCTTGCTGACTGGATTCCCGCGGCCGACGGATTTACACTCAACATTTCTATCTTTATAACTTCGCTATAGACATCAAACCACGAAGCTCCACTAGCGAATGACTACACCCTTCGAATAATAATACAAATTCATCAATACGCCACCAACTGTAGCTTAATCGAACATCCGAACTAACTTATCTACATCACCCACTCTACGAAATTACCTTCCTATTTATACTTCATTCAATCGACTTCCCATATCTTTCCATCAACAAAACTTTAAATCCGATTCGCATTCGCTTACACTCCGCAACTTACTACCTCCGTTGCAGTTCTATGTTCACGCAAAACTATTCCAACCTAAAATTTCGCGGACTGCTGGCGTCGAAGCATTTTAATTCTCCCATGTATTGCGCACTAGATCCAGCTCAATTTTCAAACAATGGTGACCTACCACTGTCTCAAACTTGCACATTGAGCTTAGCTATCTATAAATACATCCTTGATAAATTCGTTAGCTTACTTGACCAGTCTTTTTTTTTTTCTTTAAAGGGTGGAATTATATGAAAATTTCAATCTTACAAAAAAAGTAAGTATTACCTGATTTACTTTATTCGCAGTTTATATTTTCCAATATGTAGCTCATCGTCCAAGTTAATTTATCACTTCAACTGGTCATATTGTTTCAAATTTGTGTGTGTCATATGACCTTTTGATGCCACATCAACTTGTTCCATTCCTGCCGTTTACTTTGATAAAGAAATGATGAAACCAAAATAAAAATAATAACTTAATCATTTGATACATTCAAATGGGATAAAATACAGAATAACGGTCTCTCTGTGTAGTGAAACTCAGTAATCCTAATGTATACTTATGTTTAAGGTAATATATACCTTAATATTACTAATAAAATAAAAGTGACGCGACCGAAATACAATTAAACCGCATTCAACTGGACATAACTGAACTTAATTGAACTAAATCTTCACAATGGCGTTCTTCGTTGGACAAGACCATGAGGTTTGTCTTTTTGAGCAATTTGAACATTATCCATTTCCGCTGTTTATTTAAATAAATAAATGATTAGTCAAAAGTAAAAGAAACAACGTATTTATTTAAATCAATCAAATTTAAGGCAACCGGAGCTATATACTCATTTTGTAGTGAAACTAAGCAATTACAATTTGTATTTAAATGTAAGATAACAAGAACATTAATAATAACAATGAACTGTAAAAGACAGAACTGCAGTCAAGCAGCGCTGTACTGATCAACACTGAACTAAACTCAACTGAACAAAACTGAAACTTCCCAATGAACTGTAATAAAAAGGTATTTGTTAGAAAATAACACTTTAAAACACGTATATATATATATATATTTAAGACATATTTAATTAAAAACATTTTAAAATTAAACATATAATTTTTTCAATGCTTTTCGCCCTGCTTGCCAGGGCATTACGAGGAAAAATCAATAAGACATAGTTTCACAACAAGTGCAGCAACACCTTCATAATATTTTGAAAGAAAAAACATCCGAAAGTTACGGTTAAGCTTGATAAGTCAGTCTGAAATCAAAACTTTTACAGATTTAGTTGGAGCTTCATTGGGGTAACATGGAGCAATTTGAAAACTGGAAATGTTAAGGAACTTGCGTGAAAACTTCTGTGGGTAGGAACTGGAGAGGCGTACTGGCAATAACAGAGCATATGACGGAAGAAACAATAAGTCAGTCTGGAGCTACAATTCTGAAGTTAGTTTGTGCTTTTTTAGGGTAACCTGGAGTCATCTTGAAAGCTTGAACAACCGAAGAACTTTCTTAGACAAGTCTAAGTAGAAATGCGAGAGACATGGACTAGCAGTACCATTGACAGGAAGTAAAGACTGGTTAAAGGCTTGCAGGGAGTATTCAAAAAAACTTTTGCTGTTCCTATTGAAATCATACAGTCCACTGAAAAGATAAATTCAAATTAAATATCTGGTTGTATAAGGAAATGCCAATTTTTTTATAAGAAAGCAGCATTTTTAGAATTAATTGAATTATGATTTTATTTTTTATTTTATTTTTACATTTAATGCTTCTGAAATTATTAATTCTGATATAACTGGTGGAGATAAGATAATTGCTGCTTGATCCCAAAGAGGTGTATTAGAGTTATTTGAAATAAAGTTGCCTAAAGCTGATTTGTTTTCTTCCTTACAGGGATGGAACACGGGCGCAAAATTTATAACGGTATTTGTTTAATAAACTTCTGTACCTATAATATCGTCGATTTAAGAAGTAGCAAATTTTGTTACATTGATAGTGGTGTAAGTTCTGCGCCCGTTTTCCATCCCTGTCATTAACATTTAGGATATGCTCTTGAATTCTTTTGCTTAAGATTTTTTTAGTTTGACCAATATAGAAACAAATATCATTATTCATTTTTATTGGAATTATACGAATAACTCACCCAGTGGGTCTAATTTGATCGCGATCATTTAAACTTAAATGTTTAATAGTTAACGAAGAACTGAAAGGGATTAGAATACTGAATTTGCGAGAAATATAATGTTTAAAATCAGTAAATTCGTTAAAGAAAGGAAGGTTATTAGTAAATTTAATTTTAGGGGTTAATGAAGAAGTACCATTTTTTAGAGAAGAATTAAGATTATTTTTAATTTTGTTGATAATTTAAAAAATAGTAGTTTTTTTGTAACCAGCATTAATGCCGATTTCAAGAATTTTGTTCAATTGTTTATTTTCACTAAATTAGAATGAAGTTCACTTAAAGTCCCGAGATATGTAGGAGTTGAAAAACGAATTTTTAAAAACAGTTGGATGAGCAGATGAAGAAGGGATTTTGAGGGGGACAGAGTTTTTATAGTACGCACCAAACCAAATAACAAAATTATTTTATTACGATGCATAATTTCAGTTCTAATTTAACTATTAAACATTCAAGTTTAAACGATCACGATCACTCTAGATCCACTGGAGGAGTTTATAAAACTCCAATAAAGCTGAATTATAATATATATATATATATATATATATATATATTATACAAAATAAAAGAACCTTAAGCAAAAGAATTCAAGAGCATATCCGCAATGTTAAGGAAGGAAAATGTTCCGCTTTAGTTAACTTTATTTACGATAACTCTGCTGCACCTATTTGGGATAAAGCAGTAATTATCTTATCTCCATCAATTATATGAGAATTAATAATTTCAGAAGCAATCAATATAAAATATTATAATTCAATTAATTCTAAAGATGTTGATTGCCTACTAAAAATTTGGCCTTTCCTTATACAACCACATATTTAATTTGAATTTAACTTTTCAGTGAACTCTATGATTTCAATAGGTTCAAACAGCAAAAGTTTTTTTGAATACACTCTGCAAGCCTTTGACCAGTATTGATTTCCTGTCGATGTTACTGCTAATCCAAGCCCCTCAAGTTTCTACTTAGACTTGTCTAAGAAAGTTCTTCGGTTGTTCAAGCTTTCAAGATGACTCCGTGTTACCCTAAAAAAGCACGAATTAACTTCAGAATTGTAGCTCCAGACTGACTTCTTGTTTCTTCCGTCATATGTCCTGTTATTGCCAGTACGTCTCTCTAGCACCTAGTAACAGACGTTTTCATGAAAGTTCCTTAACATTTCCATTTTTCAAGTTGCTTCATGTTACCCCAGTGAAGCTCCATCTAAATCTCTGCAATTTCTGATTTCAGACTAACTTATTAAGCTTAACCGTAACTGTCGGATGTTTTATCTTGTAATATGTAATGAATGTGTTGCTGCACCTGTTGTGAAAGTATGTCTTATTGATTTTTTTCCTGATGATGCCCTGACAAGCAGAGCGAAAATCTTTGAAAAAATGATATGTGTAATTTAAAAATGGTTTAAGTTAATATGTCTTTAAAAAAAAAAAGTGTTTTGAAGTGTTATTTTCTAACAAATTAGTTGTTTTTACAATGATACACGTGTTTATTAAATATATCTACATGAGATTTCCTAAAAAGGTATTTATTAACCAAGTTCTTTGAGATTCAGTATGTGCAAGTGCATATTTAATATCATCGTCTAAGCGAAATTCATTAAATAACTTGTTTCGACATGTTACTTGAAAATAACAATTACTTGAAAAATCATAAATTAGATTTAAGAAAAGTATTTATGAACTTATTTTCTCAAAACTCAGTACGTTCATAGCCATTATCAATAATTTCACTCATCTATTTGCCAATCACTTCTTTCACATTGAATGAAATATTTAGTTAAGTGAAATTAAGAACAAAGAAATTAAAAATAGTCTTTCGATTAGGCAGGAATATTTTTTTATTTTATTATTATTATTATTATTATTATTTTTTTTTTTTGAAAAGATATAAAAAATGATCAGTTTTTTAAGCAACTTTTTCTCTTTTTGAGCAGATTATTTGAAATTAAATATGATTTACAGATTTTTTTCTCTCATTTGAAAATTCTTAGAAGCAATTTATTTCAATATGTTCTGTTACTATATACACCACTTTTGTACACCCAATAAATTTGAATATCCACAAACAGAAACATTCTAGTCTTTTTCTTAAATGTTTGAAATAATTATTTGGTTAAAGACTTTTAATAGCAAAATAGAATATATATAATTATAAAATAAAAAACATTTTTATATTCCATGTTTTTAAATAGCTATAGAACAACATTTGCACCCTTTATGAATGTGTATAAAATTTTTAAAGTGATAATGACGTCAATGTTTTCAGATGCCTAATTTAACTTTTTTATAATTTTTTTAATGTTCACGTTTAATTAAATGTATTTATGTCGAAAGAAAATGAACTCTTTTTTTTTTTTTTTTTTTTTTTTCAACAATTAAATTATAGCTAATATTTAAATGGATATTTTAAAAGCTATTCGCATGTTATTATTTTTATATTTAAATTAATTAAAAGAGAACAAATCAAAAATTCGAAAATCAGGGTTCAAGGTATTGTGTTATCGGGTTCTGAGCTATTTGAGAAGTTTCAAATGTCTAGCTAGTATGGAAGTCAATTAAAACTCGATTTTAAGATTTTTACTGGACAAACAAACAAGAAAGCTAGTTAATGAAAACATGGCAATATATATATATATATTCAAATAAAAGATATTTTCAACAATTTCAAACGAATATTGTTCATACTTTCAAATATAACTATCATAAGTTTACCGAAAATAACAGATAATTTTTAATTATATTTTTTATAACAGCAAATTCTAAATAATTATAGTATGTAATTATATTCCTAGTTCGAATATATATATATATATATATATATATATATATATATATATATTTCTAACTAACAATGCCAAATGGAAAGAAAATATTTCCATACTGCCTTTTTATAGAAAACTTAAAAACGCTACTAATTAAATATAACCGAACTGAAAAGGAGGGTTAATTATATTTGTAGAACAGGATGTGGATTTTTAAGCAGATATTAGGGAAACAACTCTTCATATGTCAACATCCTAATTTATAGGAGTAGTGTTGATGCCTTTTACTTCGCACCATTTCTCTTAAAAGTTACATTTATTTAATCATGATTATTTTTTGGAGAAATTTATTCTACAAACAAATAGTATGTAAAATATGGTGGGTTTAATAATGCTCTAAAATAAATTAGAAATAGTGGCATGTCGGATTTCTTATAATCTGTTAAAAATCAAGAAAAAGTAAAATTAGCTGTAAACAAATAGTATAATTTCACTTAATATCTAAAATTATGCAAGTCAACTACATTTATTTTTTTCTTTAATATTGACAACAAATAATAAAACTTTTCTTAGAGAGAAGAAATTTTTACTTTCGCAATATATTGATATATATAACTAGCAGGTTTTGCCCGCTTCGCTGGACACTATATAAATAAGTTATGAAAATCCCATATCATTATTAATAACCTAAGTTAAAGTTCCCGATGTGTTTGGTAGAGGAATTTCCTGCTCGCAACGTAAGGAGTTCGGGTTCACTCAGCCTTCGGCAGCAACTTACCCGCTTCTTAATTTTCCTTCCCCAGCAGGTAAGTTCGAAGATTTGTGAAATCCCGCCGATCCCATAGATTTCCCAAGACAAATTTAGCGCTGAAAGGGGGGGGGGGAAGTATCGAATTTGTTCTTTCGTAACCTCCCCCCCCCCGAAAAAAAAAATCGAAAATCACAAAAGAAAAAAAAAAGAAAAGAAAAAGAAAATGTGTTTTTGTAAATATCCTAAAGAAGACACATGGCTGTTTTCAATACCTTTGTACCATTTTTAGTAGAGCTCTACCTAAAAATCCGGAATTTCTGAAATTTCCCCACGAAAAATGATTTTTTTCCCTCCCTCCTGAAAGAATCAAAAATTTTAAAATCGTACATGATGTTTTATTTATTGTCAAGTCTAGTGTCTACTCATGTGCAATTTCTTCACCAAGAAGTAATATGGGGCCGAATTATACTTACAACCTTTTTTATTTCTGTTGTTCAGGGGGGAAAGATGTAGAATTTCACTAAATCCCGTTACTTTAGGGGTGAGATACATATAAACAATCCAAGCACCCAACATTGTGACCGCAGCTCTCATAAATTTCTCAGGACAAATTTAGTGCTAAAAAGGGTGCCTCGAATTTGCCCTTCGTAACAAATAGCTCCTCCCCCACCCCCCCACCCCCAAAAAAAGTGGCAGATCGCAAAATATTAAAAACATGTTTTGGAAATATCCCAAAGAAGACTCATGGCTTCATGACTTCCAAAGAAGACTCATGGCTTTTCAACATCTTTGTTCCATTTTTGGTAGAGTTCTACTCAAAAATACGGGATTCGCAAAATTTTTCTGAAAGAATCGATTTTCCCTCTCCCTCCTCTTAAAAATCAAAATTTTCTAAATCGCAGAATTTTTTTAATTTGTACTCATGAGCAATTTCCTAACAGTGAAGTAATTTGGAGCAGAGTTATGCGTACAAAGGTGTTTTTAGGTTGTTCTCCCCAATTGAGGAATGGGGATAATTTCGGTAAATTTCGTTACTTTAATGTGTCAGAAACTTATAGATTTCTCAGGAGAAATTTAGCCCTAAAAGCAATGTCCAGATTTTGCTCCCTTTGTACCTCTCCTCCCCCCCCCCCCCCAAAAAAAAAAAAAAAAAGTCTAAGGAAGTCGCATAGCTTTTTTCAAAATCTTTATTCCATATTTGGAAATGGAAAAATCCCAAATAAGCAAAATTTCTCCCCAAAAATCATTCCTCCCCCCCCCCTCGAAAATTCCTAAATCGCAGATAATGTTTTATTTGTACTTATGTCTAGTCTCCCATGTGCAATTTCTTAACTGTGAAGTAATTCGGAGCCGAGTTATGCTTACAAGCGTGTTTTTGACCTCCCCAGGCGGGAGCGTGACGTTGGGCAATATCGAAAAAGTTGATAGGTATAATTTTAAGTTGGGTAAAGATCTAAACTCCTGCCAAGCGCCGTTGAATTCCGTCCAGCCGTTCTACCGTGAAACCCGGACAAAAATAGCATTATAGACATACAGACACGGTCACACACACACACACACGAGAGAGAGAGAGAGAGAGAGAGAGGGAGAATTTTCTAAAGTCATTTTCTGCTTTCATGGTGTGTTAAATGCGAAGATATCGCAAGATATTTTGATTCTGACAGATGTACAGAGAAAAGTCTGATTTTTTTTTAATATAGATAAACACTAAAATTATATCATTTTCAAATAGTAATTTATCGGCACCAGTCTTAAATTCTTTGTTTGGTGATATTGTACAGTAAGTTTTTATATTTAATCCGGATTGATTTTCCTCTTTGTATATTTTTCTAATATGAATGTAATTTATTTTTAAAAGTTCGAGAACAAATGTAAGGTGCTTCTTGATGCACTAAGGGCCTTATTCACCAACTTCTTAACACTCGGATTAAACCATGGATCAGCAAATCCGAGAATTAAAGTAGCCGGTGAACAGCGGATTTGGTTGATCCGTAGAACAGAGGTTCACTTTCTGCTTGGCGAACTTCCGTAGCGAGAAACTGCCTATCCTTGTAAACATAACTTAACAATTCTATTATGACGCAGTATGGAGAGATTTGATTGGTTCATTTGTTTTTTATTGATTTGAGTGCATTTTACATTGCACTAGAGCTACATTATGGGTAATTAGGCTATATTTAATTGGTTCATTTGCTTTGAGTATATTTTACGTTGCACTAGAGCTACATTACAGGAAATTAGGCGATATTTGATTGGTTCATTTGTTTTGAGTGTATTTTTCGTTGCACAAGAGCTACATTATGGGAAATTAGGCGATATTTGATTGGTTCATTTGCTTTTTAATGATTTGAGTGTATTTTACATTGCACTAGAGCTACATTATGGGTGATTAGGCTATATTTAATTGGTTCATTTGTTTTGAGTATATTTTACGTTGCACTAGAGCTACATTATGGGAAATTAGGCGATATTTGATTGAAATTTTATTTTTTCGACTGAGTGAAAATAATGCCTGGACCGGGAGTCGAACCCCCGGATCTCTGACTTACTCTTGTAAGTGAAAGATCCGGGGTTCGACTCCCGGTCCAGGCATTATTTTCACTCAGTCGGAAAAATAAAATTTCAATAAATATGGTTTTCTTCCAATCAGTTGATTGTGTGATTTTAATTTAAAAAAAAAATGATACTTGATTGGTTCATTTGTTTCGAGAGCATTTTACGTTGCACTAGAGCTACATTATGGGAAATTTTGGTCTTAACATGCGCGATAGTGATTGCCGCGGAGCCGAGTTACGTACGTTTTCAGATTCATGCACAGCGAGGTAGGGGTGTCTAGTGATGCTTCTTTGGTTTTAACGTGCGCGACAGTGATTGCCGCGGAGCCGAGTTACGTGCGTTTTCAGATTCATAGCTTTATACAGCCATGTTTCTTTGTTGGTTCATATAACTTAGGGGTATGTCCCAATTCATCCTCCGTCGTTGCAGTGGCCGGATCCGTGAACTTTTAAAACAGAGAAGCTTTAAATTGCTACAATTAACTAATTATGCACGTATTTTTTTTTATTTATTTATTTATTTATTTTTTTTTTTTTTATTTAATAAGCACTAAAAATAAAATTTGAATATTAAATAGTTTACTTTCTATAATTTTTTAAAAAATTATAATAATGCGAATAAAGTAAACGTTGTCTGTAGAAAATGGGGATATTTGGTTGCAGTACTCATTGCCCACAACGTAGCACTAGTTCGACGTTAAACTCACTCACTCAATCACTTGTTGGTCAAGTTTATGAAAACTAGGGAATTTTCCCCTCCGCTGAAATGTAAATGTTAATGAAAAATTCGAAACGATATGTGTCTGGAGAAATGAAATCGTATCATTTGATAACTTGAAAATATGTTTTTTATTTTATTTGTATATTGTCATAATTTTTATACCGATGTGTTTCGATTCATTTGAATGCGGTTTTAGAATCCTCGAATGTTACGAATTAACTGAGAAAATTTCAAAATGGAAAAAAAAATAAAAAAAAAAAAAATAAATAAATTTCATGTTGCATATATTGTAAGTTTTCAAGCTTTTTTTAACTACTTTTAAAGATATATTTTTATTCTGAATTTTCATTTATTTAATTACATTTATTGTGTTATTGAAATTAATTTGCTCTTAAAACTTCGATGACAAAACGTGCATTTTGTTAAGTATTTGCTTATTTATTAAAATATTGTAGTTAAAAAGTTAATTAACCATCGCCATTTTATGAAATTTCTTCGATAATTTTATTTAATTACGTTAAATAGTCGTCTGCATTAATATTTCTTTCATTTCGAACGTAAACAAACGTTTTGTAAGGTTGCCATAAGATAAATTCATTTCCTTGGTTCGTTGGCGCACGGATAATATCGCCAAAATGTAAACAAACGCCAGTGAACCTCTGTTCTACAGATCTGCCGCGGATTTTTGTTGGATAATACCGATTTTTGTATGATCGAGCGATTACCACTGATCCGAGGTTTAATCCGAGTGTTCAGAAGTTGGTGAATAAGGCCCTAAATAGCTTTTATTTTTGTGCAGGATTCTCTCATTTCTAGAAGAATTTTCAGGGTGATTTATAACTCTTTTGTGTTTGTTATGAAGGAAATAAGAAATTCAACATACTTTTTAATTAATAAATTTAAGGTTACTCATTGCACTTATCAGTTAACTTTTATATCTCATTTTTTTCTGAAATATATAAACATATATATACACACACACACACATATATATATAGTATATTGTAATGTTAATTCAATGATTTTTTTTTTTTTTTTTTTTTTTTAAATCCACCCATCTTAAATGAAATATTTCAAAATTATTTTGCTCCATTTTCAAGTGTTTATATTTTATTAGTAGCACACGGCTACAATAAAAGTTCACCTATTTTTTAGAAAAAATATTTATTTATTCATTTTTATTTTTATACTTAAAAATAAGCTAGATAATTTAATTATTTTCATAACAATGTACATTTTTAAATAAAATTGTTTTGAATTTTATTATAAACTAAGAAGCGGCAATTATTTATAAACGAAAAAATAAGAAGGGTAGTTTATCGTTTAATTAAAAATCCTTTCTTTGATGTTTGCATAACAAAAATGTTTTTGCATGGATATGACTAAATTAATATGTTCATTTCAATAACATAATAAATAAAAACAATTTATAAACTAAAACTAAAAAAAAAAAAAAAAAAAAAAAAAAAACTGCGAAATTTTGTTACATTGAAAGAGTATGACACTAACTTAGAGGTAAATTTCTATGAAAATAAATTATAGCAGAAAGATACAAAAAATATGAAAAAAGAATATAATAATAAGAGCTTTTCTGCTGCAGAAGAGCAACAAAGAACTTACATCGAAGAAACGAGATGAAACATTTTTCTAAAGTTCTACTCAAAAATGTTACAATATTTTATCAGATTGTGGTTAAAAGAGTTACAAAGAATGACAATTATTATTATTTTAAAAATTCATTTATATTAATGCACAATTTAATTTTTCTTAAGAGCAAATATATCTATATTTAATCGTAAATTATAAAAAATAAAAACTATGGTAATGAAGATTTTTTCTAAGTAATATGTCAATAAAATATCTCAAGATGAACTTATTAACTTAAATTTAATCGATGGTAACGGTAAATTTAAGAAAAACTAAAAAGCACTTTCAATAACATAAATATTTATTTAATAAAAATACGTGAAATAAAGATATAAAAATAATATTACAGTTAATTTTTATTAGAGAATTTTATTTCAAATATATATTAAGTGGAAATATATCCATTATAAGATATTACCTATTTATTAATGTCAAAGAAAATATGGTATAAGTAAAGATAAAAACATTTTATATTCTGTTGTGAAAAGAAATTGATCAATATGTACGATTTCAAATGTTAGAAAGGCGTACCTTTACAAGGAGCATAAATTTTCATTAAAATATGTAAGTCATTTTTATTTTTTTATTTGTTATGAACTTAATTTGATGGTGATATCAATAATGTACACTAGTAATAAAAATTTAATGTTTTGAAAAATAGAAAAAAAAAAATCAGAACTTCAGAAAATAAATGAAGTATTATCACGCGCTGTTTTTTTTTTTTTTTTCTTTTCTTTTCTTAAACTAGAATTACAAATTAGAAACGTATATATTAGGAAATATATAGCTTTTAATTATCGTACTTATGACTCATATGTAGCTGTTACTTATTGTAACAAAACGTTGTGATGAATATAGATATTTAATACATGTTTTGTCGAAATAATTAGAGATTTTTTGCACATTTCTATAACAAATTTTAGTTATTGCATTAAAAATAAAGAAGTGTGTTGGAAAAGGCGTTAAAGTATAACTGTTATTTATGTAACAATAATTTTTAAATTAATAATCCTAATGAAAGTGATCTGTATTAATAATTAAATCAATGATGCCAGTATAAATATGAAAAATAGAAATATGAAATTTATTTTTTTTTCTGTTGTTCTAGACTAGCGGTGGGAATCGATTAACAGTTTTAACTGGGTTAATCGTAGTTCGTTAATCGATTAATCGGATTTTTAATCGGTTTTCACTTTTCTGTGTATAATTCTATTTGAATGTCGAATAAAACGCTCATATATATATATACATACATAGTTAGATAGATAGATAGATCATAACAAACCATAAAGATGATATAGATGTTAATTTTACGAGTTCCTTAAACAATAACTAATAATAATAATAAACATGCAAATAAATAATGAAAAAGTATATTCCTAATAGCTGAGAAATAACTTATATTTATTATTACTCTTATTTTCTAAAAACTAAATTCTTTATAATATTATTTTATTAATAAGTCTGAATGTTTTTTTTTTTGTCTAATCGATTATATCTATTTCGTTACGGAAACTTAAATTAATTTTCAGAGTAATAACTGGGTAACATTAAGTGTTAATTTTATATAAATATATTTTATTATTTAATTTTTATTTTAATAAATTTATTTTGAAAGAAAAATTACTCTCTAAAATATAAAGAGTGAGATCTCACTCTCAAAGAGTGGTATATCACTCTTTGAACATGCCAAAATGGAGCCAACCTCTAAAGAGTGAAAAGTCTCTTTTCGAAAGAGTGAGATTTCTCACTCTTTATTAAGAGTGAGATTATTCAGAACAATTTAAAGAATATGACAGTTTATTTTTCCTTAAAAAATTTTGTATATTAGACGATGTTGCTTCATTTCACTTGGCGAATCGACTCCAATTCAACGGTGCAAAGAATGCAGTTTGGATCTGTCGGGAATCGAACCCAGGCCGTTTCCATAGCAAGCGAGTATCTTATCCACTGAACCACTGAGCACATATACAAGCTGCTTAATTTACATTATTAAGTCATTCTCATACGTGATCAATCACATTTTTTAATTTTTACTTCATTTATCAACAATATAAAATTAAAGAATTCTAAAGGATATTTTAAAATTTAAATTATTTTGAAATTGCTAAAATTAGAATTATTTTAAAAGCTGTATACTTGAAAAAAAATCTTAATGACAAGAGGTCATTTAAAGTAGCTTACGCGGAAAAGAAGTTACTCAAGTGTACATGTTTAAAAAAATAAATAAATAAATAAATAAATAATAAAAAAAAATAACTGTTCGCATACAAATCTACAGAGTTTCCTGAATAAGTCGCCTGTTCAGAAGTATAAAACTTGCTGTTGATTTTAAATAGTAGTAAAATATTATAGCCAAATTTTTGAATATTTCACATGTGTTAGCTGTCAATAAATATAATAAAAATATAAACTGTTACAGATTTTAAGGCGTTGTGCATTAAATATTTGCATTGATATTTTCTTTTATACCTTATATATTTCTAAATAAAACTATTTACTTTCTAAGACTAATTTCGCTATGTTTCTTGTGATTTTCGATTCTCCATTATTAATATTACTTCGATTTTGTCAATCGTATAGAAAAAATAATTTACCAAACTATCTTTTAACATAATTATTTTCTATTTTTATTCTTCAAAAATCTTCAATACGTTCTGTTAAACAAATAGATACATGAGATCGTTCGGAAATAGTCCTTCATATTTCGTTCGAAATATGATAACCAGATGGCGCCAGCAATTTCTCACTCTACAAAAGTTTCATCTTGCAATAGATGACGACCTCACTCTTTGTGACAGAGTGACTATACGTCACTCTTTCACAAAAAGTGAGAAGTGTCACATTTTCCAGAGTGATAATATTGTTTTCTCACCTTAATTGGTGTCAAAATAGGGGTCACTTTTTTAAGGAGAGAGATTCTCACTCCAGAAATTTTAGAGAGTAAATGAATTTACACATATTTCAGTTTTATATTTGCAGACCTTGTCCACCTCACCTGCCACTATTTTTAAAGGAATTCTCAAAATTCCATATAATTATTATAAAAATCTCAAATTTTTCATTGTTCTATTATTTCAGTTGTTTTTCACTTGGGACTAGAAAACAGAATATTTTTTCCTGTTTCTAATTATAATTAGTTATCAGAAATTCTGAACAGACAATAAATGCTTGAAGATATTGCGAAACTCTGTTGACATTTCCCCCAACAAAAAGGTAGTGGAAATCTGCAATCCTTTCTTTCTTTTTTTCCTTTTTTTTCCCTTTACCTTGAGCATTTCCATTTTTTGGAAATTTTTGTTTATGGGAAAACTATTGCCCTAACCAACACTCACTGTAGAAGACTACAGCTGGTGTTACTCCTAGCATGGACATAAAATGGCGTTTTGTTTAATAACTGTACTCCCACTTTTCTCTATCAACAAAAGTGTAACAACTTCTTTTGAGAGGTTTTATTTTTACTTATTTATTTACTTATTTATTATTTGATGGAAGTTTCTTAGTATATTTTTAGCAAAATATGTGAAAAAAAAAATAATAATAAGAACTTAATTTTTATTTTAATTCGTAGTTCGAAAATTTTAATCGGATTTTGTTAATTTTTAATCGATTTAGTTAAACCGATTAACTCGATTTAAAAAATTGATCTTGACTAAGCATTGATCGAATAACCGAAGCGATTAATCGATTAATCGTCACAGCCCTATTCTAGACATTATGCAACAGAACATGAAAATTCATATACAATTTCTCTTTGTGCTTAAAATACTTATGGATAAATATACTAAAAATGAAATGGGTTTCACAACAAGTTAGCAAATAACCAAAATATTTTTTTCCTAGTGAAATAAGAATGAAAAGTTTTAAGTGAGGCTTATACCGATACGATTTATGTGCAGGTTTTATTCACCTACCTATTCTAAGTAGATCTTTTAGAGGTATAAAGTAGAAAAGTACCTTTTAAGACATTTGATGAATGTCATACATTCATGTGCAACGAAAATTATATAGAAAAAAAATGAATATTGATTACAATAGTTAAAAAAATATATAACTTAATAATAATAATAATAATAATAATGATAATCACAAACTCAAATGAATTGGTTATTTTTTGTTAGGAAGGCGTTTTATTCTACAACAGTAATGATCGCAGAAGTAGAAAGTTTATAAATTTAGAATTTTCACAAACCTTTTTTTTTTTTTTTTTTTTTTAATTATTATTATTATTAAAATCATCAATTCTTGTTGCATCACAGAATATAATATGAGTTACTTACCAAGGTAAGTAGCAAACGGACAAATACACAATGGGTAAATAAAAAATGATAAAATAATAATAATAATAATAATAATAATAATAATAATAATAATAATAGTAAAGCAGACACAAAAATATACACAAAACTGTACATTACATTATTTGTACGTTATTCATCTAATTTATAAAGAAATATTTGAAAATTTTTATATGGTATCCACTTTATATTATATATTAGTCAATTTATTTTACTGTCACGTTCATTATATAGTGCAACTTTAAAAAGTACATATAAGATTAACGAACTGTCAGAGAAAGATTTAGTGAAATACATCTCGCGTCTGAAATTTGCAATTACACGATGCTACATTTGCATTTTCTTCAAAAAGGTAATAGAACTTGTTATAAACTATAAGCATATGTCTGAAAATTTCCAGTAAATTTTAGTTCTATCTGTTTTAGTCATAAATATTTCCTGATGCAAAATTTACACGATAAATATTACTTAATTACATGTCAATGCATGTTTATTTTCAATATATGTTAATATATGTAAAGATTTATTTCGAGAATCAATATTTTAGTCTAGAAAATAAGTTAAGTTCCTATCGTTTATTTCAGAAAGCTTTAAGTGGTAAGATTATCCTTTTAAACTATGAAAATATTGCTAGAAAATTAAATATATATGTTCATATATCATAATTCATATAGCAAGAATATTTGTAAAATGTATTTGAAGGCAGAATTTTTTTAAACACATCTAATATTTAATCATTCATAATCTGAGACAAAACATTTGTAATCTGAGAACTAATGTCATTGTTTCATAAATAATAATAATAATGATGATGATAATGATAATGATAATGATAATGATAAAAATAATAATAATAATAAGTATAGAACATCTTTTAACAACTAGCGAATTCTTTCGTTCATTTTGAATGAAAAAAAAAGAAACAGATTGAAAGTTCTGCGCACAGTTCTACATAATAATAATAAATGCCTAAACATTACTTTTTATTAAGCTATTCATAGACAATTTTGACTTATTTCTTTGTTACGTATTTCCATCGCCATTTTGTTGTTGTTATTTAATTTGACACAACAACTGTAGTAAAATCAAAAGAGGTATTTAACGTAATCTGTAGTTATCGAGTTGTTGTGATTGCGCACATGGGGAGGATATATTATTATTATTAATTATTATTAAAATGTTAATAATAAAATATCTACTTAAATAACGTTGTTTAAAGGATTTTAAAAATAAACATTATTGTATTGGGAGTGAATACTTCAATCTAATAATTAAAGAATCGGAAAGATGGAAAAATTTTAAAAGTAATTATATAATTTTAATGAAAGAAGAAAATGAATAATTAGAAAAGCAAAACCAAATAATATTATAAAATAACATTAAAGTGCTAAATAACACATTTAACTTAAAATTAGCCTCTTTCCATTATCCCAGTTTTAATGATTTCTTGTTTCTGAAGGAAGTTGTCTTCATCCTCAATTGATGCACGGATTGTTGTCGATGGGGCAGAGTTTGTGCATCCACTTGCCAGAAGTAACGTATTTTATTCATTAACTGTCAGAAGCTGTTTTCAAGTTCTGATACAGTTCAGGAATTCAATGCACTCAATCACATTCTCCTGTCATTAACAATAAGCTCCGTAATTTCTTCTAATATAAAAACTAATGGGGAAAACGCACCATGTCTCCTATATTGTAAATGCTGAAATGTTTCTATTTATGTAGGTGAGAACACATTCACTGCCACTGACGCTCTGGCGCGTCAGCATGTTGCTACCTCGTATGCCTGCGCCGCTCTGGGACGACGATCGAATATAATAAGTTATATGCGTTATTTTTAGAACGGTTCTGGAGGTTGAACGAAGAGGTTTTTGAGGCATGTTAGTGAAGAAATTTTTTTATATTTTATGTGCTTGGTTTTTAAATTTTGTGTTTAAAATTTTTTATATCCGTTTTTAGAAGTGGCGGATATTACAAGTATTGCTGGACCTTCACAGCCTAAGAAAAGGAAAGTAAATGAAAAATTGACTGAAGCTGAAATATTAGAATTACTAAAAAAGAGTGATCATTCTGATTATGACAGCACAAGCGATGAAGATTACGGTTGGGATTCTATGAGCGAATCGGAGGGACAGAGTGATGTTGTGGTGGACACCGTAAAAATGTCGGATTCTGACACAGAAGACGCAACTCAACAATTTCCGGCAATCGGAAAGAAGTCTTCTTGACTGGAAAACGGATTCAAGTTGTATGGTAAGTCATACATTTACCAAAACTGAGTCCTTGCTAATACAGCCAACTGAAAGTACTCCTGTCGGATATTTTCGCCTTTTCCTCACTGAAGGATTTCTTGAAAAAATAGTCGAAGAAACAAATCGTTACGCATTGGAAATACAACGTAGCAATAAATCGAAAGAAAAGTCACGAATAACTTCTTGGAAAATTTAAAAGTGGGTGAATTTTTAGTTTTTCTGGGAGCATTCTTGAAAATGGGGAACTTAAAAATAAATAGACTTCAGGATTATTGGAAGAAGGACCCATTATTCCATAATGCAGGCATTGCAAATAGCATTAGCCGAAATCGTTTTTTATTAATTTTACGCGCATTGCATTTTGCAAAAAATAGTGCACCTGGAGAACCTCAACATACGGACAGGTTATACAAAATACGCCGTGTAATTGATTTTTTTAATGAAAGAATGTGCGAGATATATTATCCTAATAGAGAACTTTCATTGGATGAATCTATGGTCCTGTGGCGAGGTAGATTATTGTTTCGCCAATACATAAAGAATAAAACTCTTAAGTACGGTATAAAACTGTATACTTTGAGTACATCAAGGGGAATAGTGCAAAAAATTGCCGTTTATACTGGTTTATTAGGAGGACAAAATCATACGCAAAAAATTGTTTTGCATTTACTGAATGAAAAATTAAATGTCGGTCACCATGTTTTCATGGACAATTATTATAATAGCTTTGACTTGGCCAAGTAACTGTTAGAAAAAGACACACTGCACAAGTACATTCAGAGCCACTCGCATAAACACTCCAAAAGATGTTTAAACTACTAAATTGCGAAAAGGCTACACCGTTGACAAGTATTGCCAGGGAGCAATGATCGGAAAATGGAAAGATAAACGTGAAGTGTATTATATTTCTACGGTGTACAGAAATGAAATGCTTGAGATTTTAAATAAAAGAAATGAAATAAAGCAGAAGCCTTTGCCAATCATCAATTATAATACGTTTATGTGTGGTGTAGATAGGAAAGATCAAATGCTGTCGTATTATCTCTCGGAGAGAAAAACACTACGCTGGTATAAAAAATTGTTCTTTCATATTATTGAAGTAATTTTAACAAAATAACATGCTCTTTATAATAAATATTCTAGAAGTAAAATATCACTTTAAAACTACCGATTGACTGTTATAAAATCACTTTTGCCATCAACAGACGAACAAAACCAACTCCAAAAAATCTAAAACATACTCTTGAGAAAAGAGAACTTGTACCTGGCAAAACCAAAATACAAAGAAAAAGGTGTAAATATTGTTCCTCTGAAGGCAAAAATGTACGGACACCACGTATGAGTGCCCAGACTGTCCAGACAAATCAGGATATTGCTTGAACTGCTGTGAAATATATCATAAGTGATAATATATTGATGCAGTACTGTTCTACATAAATATGACAATTTGTCTGCATTTTTTAATTATTTTTTAGTATGTTGAATATGTACTATGTAATATTTGTTACGTTTTATAATGTTCAGAGTTGAGCATTCGACCGGCAGGTATATGAGTATTTTTTATAATTTTTATTTTGCTGCAACATTTTGATATAGTAGGAATAATTCAACAATGCGAATATCAGTATTTTGTACTAGTTGTTTGAAAATATTTTTTGACATTTTCTTCATAAATTTGACTTCTTTTTGTCCAATTTTACTTTTTATTTCTTTTTAACTGTGACTTTTTGCAATGTGTCAATAATTTCGCAGAAAAATGGTGAGACGCACTAGAGCGTCACTGGCACAGGGATGATAAATTGAACGTGATGTGCCACTGACGCTCTAGAGCCTCGAAATTTTTTTTTACACTAAACAGGGAAATAAAAGGTTTTTCGTTTTTCTGGTTTTACTAATAAAATATAAGGACTGTTTTTAATCATTAAAACGCTATTTTGTAATTCGGCTTCTGAGGATGGATATATCAATTTTAGTGGCAGCGAACACGTTAAGCATGGTGACTTTTATGAAGATCCGCATGTGTCCGCATTGTCAGTTTATGTTATTAGCGTATGAGAAATAGTTATTTTAAAATATTTTATAATACTGCCACTCTACAGAAATTCAGATTAAGTATTATAAATATCAGGCTTGGGTAAAAAAACTTTGAAAAAAATAAAAAAGGAATACTTTATTCTAGACACTCGAAACAATCAGAACGTACATTTAAATAGACACATCATTGTTGCTGTTTTACAACATCCTGTAGTTTCTCAGTGCACACTCTGCTTTTCCCTTCCTATTTGCAATATGCGCAATCTCTCCGACCGCGCAAACTCTCCTAGTTTCAAATTACTTATATGAAAACAGCGTACATTTATTTAATAATTTCCAATTAAAATATTATTTCAATATAATTAAAAATGGAATTAATTTGAAGTATATTCGTTTACAGATGTTATAAGGTTATTTTTATAACCTAATGAGCCATGCCTTATTTGTCACGTAAAGCAAATGAAAATAATTATAAGTTCATTATGCCACTTTCTACAAATTCATAATAACAACAATAATAATATACAAGAGGAAAAATAAAAGAACTTTTCGGAATGCATAATTGGCGCACATATTCAAATTTTCCTGTCTGACGAAAATGACTCATTTATGGGATGTTCTCTTTGAATATGTTTAGTCGTTTAACACACTAGCTTTTGCTGAATCAGTAAATGCTACCTCTTGAAGTTTTTCAGAAAGCATTAAAATGTAATGACTGATAACACAAACAATAAAATTCTTAAACTTGTTATTTATTTCTTCAATTGCTTTTCTTAAACGTTGAATAAAATAATAAATTATTTAAGTGTTAAGTGTTTATATTTTTTAAACTTATTTATATCTTCATCTTTAAAAAGGGTTTGATGTTTGTTTCAAAACAGATTTATTATATTGATTTTATTTGTATTTTACGCAAAAATACGCTTGTGTTGTTAAAAATAATAATAAGTTGTGCAAAAAAATTTATTTTCATTTGTGTACCTGTAATTTGTACTTTTTGCTGTTTTACAACAATCCCATTATACACTTTTAAATATTACTTATTTTAAACAAAAATACACATTTAGTATTTCAAACCATCTCAATTGTGAATAAACCAAGACGATATTATTTGAAAGAAGAATTTAAGAAAGCATCCAATGAAATACTTTATGTTAAGCAAAACGTTCCATCTAGAAATAATATTTCGTGAAAGGTATTTTGTGTTTATGAAAGCTATGAGATTTTGAAATATTTTTTCTAAGATACCTATTTTTCTAAATATATATATATATATATAACACCCAATTGCGCATACGAAGACCTAAAATAAAGACGATCATAGAAAAACTTTTGTATACAAGTTTCAAACCAAATGAATTTACAATATAATAAAAGAAATAATGCAGAATACTCTAAGTATATGAAAACATCGCCTTGTAACTGTTTTTTTTTTTTTAATGTTTGAATATAAATGAACGCTTACTATGAAACTTATTTTTTTTTAAGGAAATATTTTAATGTTAACTAATTGAAACTAAAAATTAAAATAAGATTTCTAATTCATATTTGAAAGAAGTTAATATGTAAAACGTATAACATATACAATGTTTTTTTACGGATTTAATAGTACACAATCATATAGAATATAAAGTGGTAATTAATAATTATAGGAAAGCTCAATTTATTAGAATACAGGCGTTATTTTATTATTATCTTGATTAAAACATTACTATTTCTATAATCATTACTTAGTAATGCAATATATTTTTATGAAGTAACAATGCGTTGTGAATAGTAATAACTGTGTTGAAGAATTTTATGTATTTTGAGATTGATGCACAATAAATATAGGTACCCATGTTATTTTACCGTGCACGTACAGTGCACTTTTTGATATTCATACACAACAAATTTACGGTATCCAGAATTTATTTATTTATTTTGGTTTGCATGTATGCGAAATGTACAATGTACATACGATAATTTAATAAAAAAGCATCACAAAACTGGCGTTGTAAAAAATATTACTTACAAACTTTGAATAAACACCATAAAATGCAATAAACTCGCAACAATTGTTTCGGGTCGAAAAAACACACGACCCTTCATCAGGCGAATAAAGTAAGCACGAGTGCTGCAGTCAAAACGGCAACGCAGCACTCGTGCCGCTTTCACTGCAGCACTCGTGCTTACTTTATTCGCCTGATGAAGGGTCGTGTGTTTTTTCAACCCGAAACAATTGTTGCGAGTTTATTGCATTTTATGGTGTTTATTCAAAGTTTGTAAGTAATACGTACGATAATGTTTGTTGCATTAACGATGAAATTTCATTATTATGTGCAGTAATGTATTTATTACACGCTTTTGTTTAACCTGCGTGTTCTGTTGGGATCTGGCAGTCAGTTTTTGACCTACTAACCTATTTTGCTTAAATTTACGTACAAATCTATATGAAAATAAGATATTTTAGCGTACTTTGGAATCTCTGTAAAGGAGCAGGATCCAGGGGTAAATTTGTCTGTCCACGAGAAATCTCGGGAATAATTTTTAATGCAATTATACCGAATTCATTATAATAAAATTTTAGGCAGGAACAAATGACATAAAATTGGCCAACATCTTTAGGAGTCTATCTGACCAGGAGCAGGTTCCAAGGTGAAAAACGTATCTGCCTGTGTCAAATCTTATAATTAATATTAATGCACTTTTGCTAAACAAGATTTACTCAAACTTTAGACATGAACCGATTACATTACGATATGCAAGCTTTTTCATAGATCTGTCTAATCAGGGAGAAATTTCAGGTTTAAAAGCTGCTTGTGTCAAATCTTGTAATTAATTTTTTGTGAACATTTTCCAAACTGTTTAATGTAAAATTCAGTCACAAGAAGATGACAATACTATATGCAAGAATTTCTGTGGATCTATATAAACAATCCTAGGTTCTTTGGGCGGAAGTCTGCCTGTCTTTCTCAAATTTTGCCGTTTAGACTTAAAGCAAAACATAATGATTTAAAAATACTCAACAATATGGAAAACATCAGAACATTATAACTAAGAGATAAAAAATAATTTATAGTTATTTCCAAAATTAAACATTTATAAATAAATGCGCATATATATGATATCAGCCATAGAAATTGAACGAGAAGCACAAAATCATCTAATAAGATATTAATTATGCATTGTATAATATTTAGTTATATTGTGTTTCGAAATTATCAATGCGGAACTTTTCCGTCCTTTTCAAGCTTTATTACTAAGAATAATCAAACTGTTCTCAATATTTTTTTGTAACCTATTATAAACATATTTATAGAACTTTTTATTATAAAAACATAAATTTTATCATAGCTGAGTTTTGTTGCATGCAGTTTCTAAAGTAAGGTGTTGGAAAGTTCCACACGATACATATAAATCTGCTTTTAGATATTATGATATAATTCATAGGATTATCACAGAGAGTATTGATCGTGCGAGTAATTAGAATTGATGAGGACTGTGTGTAACTAAAATGTGAGGATTACAAGACGAGAAGAAAAGATTAGTTGATGAACTAAACGAATTAGAACAGGATCCCTTGAACAAATCTTGATCATGTTTCATGAAATTCAGTACATCACAACATTATACAAAATTATACAACTAATATTGTTTTAAAAAATATTGAATTTTAACGTGATTTTAAACCTACTTTATTAAAAAGCTACTTTACACATACTTCATTAAAATAAATAAGTAAATAAATCCTACGTTTTACAATAAAATATAGTTTTCTGCGATATGTTTGCTATAAAACATTAAACTTATGATTTGTAAAGAATTATAATCATATATCACCAAAGAAACATCATGCTATATGTTAAAAGAGGAAAGCATATAATTTTGAGTTATTGAAATATTAGACTTGCAAACAAGCACATTTTAATTGATATAAATAATTAAATAAAAATAATTTAAGGTAATTTATTTGAAGAAATGCATTAATTTAGAAAAGATTAAACAAATTTTATCGTAAATTTTATCCATATTAAATTGGTATAATATGATTTTTTTCTGCATTCGGTCAAATCGCGTTTGTTACATTAGGGAAACAGTATATCTGATTAATATTTATTTAAACATAGGATTTAATAATAATAAATTTCTAATAGAAGATTTTTCTAATACTGGGAACTTGTTTCTAAATAAGAAAATAGTTTTTAGAGCATGTCTAGAAAATATAGGTGGATTTTGTGTTGTCTCATCATTTATAAGCAATTTTCACAACTTACTAGTAAACCTAATTTTTACAGATTTAAAAAACAATTTAATGGCGAATTACAACCAAATTTAGAGTTTCAAGCTCTAAAATCGCCGTCCTTCTGTCAAACCTTGTAACTATTTTTTATGCACTTTTTTGAACTAGTTTTATTTGAAATTCAGACACAAGACAATGACAAATCAATATGCAAACATTTCTATTGATTTATATAACCAATAAGCAGGTTCCTGGGCAGAAATTTGTCTGTCTTTGTCAAATATCGCGATTTCTTTTTAAAACAAAAATAATGTTATAAAAATTATCAACAATATGGAAAACATAAGAACATTATAACTAAGTGATAAAAACTAATTTATAGTTATTTTCAAAATTAAACATTCATAAATAAATGTGCATTTATATAATATTGGACATAGAAAGTGAATGAAAAGCACAAAATCATCTGATAGATATAAATTATGTATTGTAAATTATTTTGTTGTATTGCGTTTCAAAATTATCAATACCGATCTTTTCTGTCCTTTTCAAGCTTTATTCCTAAGAAGAATAATCAAAACTGTTCTCAATTTTTTTTGTAACTTGTTATAAACATCTTTATAATAATAATAATAATTTTTTTTAATACGAACGTAAGTTTTGTCATAGCTGTTTTTTGTTACAACAGTTTCTTATAAAATGTGTTAGGAAATTCCTTACAATACACATAAATCTGTTTTTAGATAATATGATACAATTCATAGGATTATCACAGAGAATATTGATCATGCGAGTAATTAGAATTGATGAGGATTGTGTGTAACTAAAATGTGAAGATTACATGACGAGAGGAAAAGATTAGTTGATGAATAAAACGGATTAGAACAGGTTCCCTTGAACAGATCCTGATCATGTTTCTTGAACTTCAGTACATCACAACATTATGCAAAATCATACAACTAATATTGCTTTTGGAAATATTGAATTTTAGCGTGATTTTAATTCTCCTTTATTGTAAAACATTTTCGAAAAAAAAAAAAAAAAAAAAAACACTTTCTTTAATGAAGTATAGTTTTTTGCGAAATGTTTGCACTAAAACATTAACCTTTGATTTGTAAAATGTTAGATTATAATCATATATCAGCAATAAAAAACATGCTACATATTAAAAGAAGAAAGCATACAATTTTCAGTTCTCGAAATATTAGGCTTGCAGATAAACACATTTTAATTGCTATAACTAATTAAACAAAAATACTGTAAGATCAGTTATTCGACGAAATACATTAATTTAGAAAAGATTAAAAATTTTAACGTACATATTATTCATATTAAATATGTACAATACGATTTGCAGTTGCATCCGCCCTGATCACGTTTGTTAGTGAAACAGTATCTCTTATTAATATTTATTTAAACATAGAATATAACAATCATAAATTTCCAATAGAAGGTTTTTCTGAAACTGGAAAATTGTTTCTAAATAAAAAAACAGTTTTTAGTGAATGTGAAAAAAATGTAATTGGGTTTTGTGTTGTCTCATCATTTATGAACAAAATTCACAACTGATCAGTAAAAATAAATTTTTACAGATTCAAAAAATAATTTACAGGCGAATTACAACTAAATTTAGACTTTCATGTAAGTCTCCTAGGAAAAAGCATCAAACTAATAATAAATAATAAATTAAATGGAAAAATAATGATATTTCATAGTATAACAACATGTATTTTTAAAAATCCAATATACATACGTCGAAAAAATAAATAAATAAATAAAATAAAATAAATAATAATAATAATGCGTTTTCCTACGAATACGGATTTATAGTTATTTTTATGAAAAAATAAAAATAAATAAATAAGTAAACTTTTCTGCAACTGTAACAAAAATGAATCAGCAAATATATAATCTATTCTATTTTCTTAATGTATATTCGTACTTTGTACAACATACTAGATTTAATTCTGTATAAAATAATAATAATTTTCATAGAGAAATACAATAGTATCCATACCAATAAAGATCCTACCGGCCGAGATGTTCTGTTTTTAAGCTGGAAGGTGAAATGTACCGGGTTCGATATCAGGTCACCCTCATCTAGCTGTAAGGACTTTTCTGCGGATTTCTCCGAAGTCGTGTATGTACGGGCTAGAACACCTTAAAAAATCTCCTACAGAAGGCTTTCTATCCAGGCCTAGCACACACGTGTAGCGAATTTGCCTCAACTCTTACACTACAATTACTATACCAGTAAAAGGGCCTTTAAAAATAATCTTTGTTTTTTAAAACTTATATAAAGAGTTGACTAAATCTGAGTCCGTTCATCATATATGCAGTATTTAGTCATTTTTACAACTGCTCAATGTTTCCTATTAACTTTTTTTTCAATTTTTTTTTCCTTTTTTACTCACAAAAGATACAGATAATTGTAAAGGATTTGTAGAAATTTTACATAAATATGTAAATTTTTAATTACGAATATTTATGTTTTTTTTCAGTATTCATGTGAGGATAGTGTGAATTTTGGCAAACCGTGGATGTAAGGTATTTGAGAATGTTTGGACTAAATACAGATATTTCGAATTATTGGAAGAAAGTTAAAAACTCGCCTTAGTTAGTAGAATAAAATGAAGAAAATCAAATTCTGAGTAATTTACTTTAACGATAAGTTTATAGCGAATCAGATTCTATATTGCTTAATTAAAAAAAAAAAAAAAAAACTCTTCTGCTGAAACAACAAATTTTTTTATTGATATAGCCTCACAAGTGTTTTGTTACCAGAACACAAAGATTTTTTAACAAAACAAATTTGTTGAATCAACCAATATTTGTTTAAACCAACAAAAATATTTTATTGATTTAAATAGTTTTGGTGATTCAGCATAACACCACGCATTGGCTGTTTACAAAGAGATCTATGATATCGCTTTTTAAACTAAACCAAACAAACTCAGAGCTATCGGTAGGCAATCGGTCCATTGCCGGTTGCCGTTTCAGGCGGTAACGGACCAATGCCGCCTGCCGATACCGGATGCGTAACTTTTGTGGTCGTTCGGGCGTCATTCGTCCGATTGACTGTTACACACAATCGTTCCGTTGCTGGCAAAACCGACAAGGAAGTCGGCACGACACCGCGCCGACATCAAACCATTTCTTAAATAAAGATATACCGGTAATGAACCGGCGTCGTCAAATAGAGAAGTGCCGAAAAAAAAGTTTCCTCCCCGACCGATCTTATCTTTAGTGCTGCCGTCTAGTAGAGGGATTGCGAACTTTTTTGTTTGCATTTTCCGCTTTACCTAGCCCTCAGACTTTCCAAATAGTGGTTTCTCTATGCACTGTGCATGTGTTTTACCATTCGACTATCCGCGCTTATAAAATTCCATCTTGATAAAGGATAGTTTCGTTGTTAATTATTTTAGATATTTATTATATACTTTTATGAGAAGTTAAGTCCAGTGAAATTATTATAAATTTTGTCTGTTAATAAAAATTTTATATTTAGTTTAATACTTTAGTAGATTTTAATAATTCATTAAGAACAAACTCTCTTGTAGAGACATTTAGCAGATAAGCTAAAAATATATTTAAGTCATTAGCAATACAAATTTTATCTTTAATTCTGAGACAGATTACATAATTCTTTAATTATTTCAAATTAAAAGCGTAATAAAAGGAAGAAAAATAAATGCATGGTTTCTTAAAGGAGGAAAATGATTTAATTAAGAAATGCATGGAAACTTCCCTTTTATAAAAAGATAAAGGCAAATAAAAAAATTCTCTATTAAATGCATACTTAATATAAATGTAAATATATTTTTACTGTTATTTTAGGGTCAAATTTTTGAAATTGATATTTTGTTACATTACATTCAATAACTAAAACCATCAGGCAAGGAGAGCGGCCATCTAGCGAAGAAATTTTGAACTTTCGATATTATAAGTTTTAAATATTGAGTTAAATTGATTTTAATTTTTGAGTTGTGCTTCAGATCAAATAATTTACAGAGTATGATTTGAATAAGAAATAATTATAACAAATACACACACACACACACACACACACACACACACACACACACACACACACACACACACATATATTATTTTTATTATTATTACTATCTGTGTATTGTTTAATGAAAATATTTAAGGTCATAGAAAATATTGCAATCTTAATAATTTCAACGGACTATAATATTTTCATTAAATTATTATATACATATTAAAAAAAAATATTTAAATTATACTCAAAATGTACATTTTATAGCATTTTTGTTTATTCATTATTATTATTATTATTATTACTTTATTTTTAAAGAAAAGAAAGAAAAATTATGTATTCTTTCTTTGGCATTTCAAAGAAATGAATTACTCAGTATTGTTTATTTATTTTATTTTAATTAATTAATTTGTTTTATATTTAATAGTATTATTATTATGACAAATACATGCATCTGTTATACTAAACTTTTTCAACATTTCTGACAAATGTGAAACTTAAAAAATAATAAAAAAAGTAAACTTTTTTTTTTTTTTTTTAATATTAAATTCAAACTTGAAGCAAACTGTCCAAAATTCGGACCGACGTTGGCATATTTCTTTCGGGCCACTAACGGATATCAGATATGGGCCCAGTATCGTATGTTGATAGAAATGGTTTGCCGAATTTTAGCCGTAAGCTTTCTGGTACAGCAACCGACATTGTTTTCTGCTGACGGTTGCCGGTTGCCGGCATTCTACTGACTACTTGCCGACCGTAGTGCACCTTCACCAATAGTAAACCGACATTGCCGATTCTATGCCAAAGGCTTGCGTTTGTTCGATATATCCAATGAGTATAACTCCTTTCTTCAACCATATTCTTTTGGACAATTAAAGCAAGTTTATGTGGTAACTGAAACAAATTTTAGTGAAAATGACCGAATAAATCTAAAAATCATCCAACGAAACAAATTTAGGTTTCTTAAGGAACTTTTATTTCGATATAAGAATAATTAGCTATTTTTCATCGAATAAATTACAATCTCCGATAGATATCTCATATTCTGACTGCTACACTTCAATTTCTCTGTCTTATGTAAATACAATCTATTTAATTGGTGAAAGCACTAAAAATATTTTCAATATTATTAATGTGCAGACCGATTAAAAAAATAAAATTTCTTCTTATTCCTCTTTTTTTATTTTTTAAATTATAAACTGATTTTCATTTTTTTTTAATAACGTAGTTTCAAATGATGACCCTTAAGATATGCTCTTGCCTTAATTTTCTGAGTACTGCTAAACGAAATGTATATTCATTGAGCTCTTGCTCCCTTTTTTGATATACATAAAATTAAAAATTACAAATTTTAACTTGTTTTTAATGCCATGTACAAGTCATGAATATTATCTTCAAGTGTATAATTATATTTTTCATATCATGCTGAAATAATGTTTAGTCTACTACTGTAAAAACTGAACAAATAAAACAATAATACGATTTTGCCTGTTTCCAAGGGGATTAGATGGAACACTAATTCTCTCTTTCAAAAAAAAAAAAAAAAAAAAAAAAAAAAAAAAATCAATGTCAGAATCATTATATTAATATTTAATTTCTACTTAAAAAAATTGCGAGATTTTAAAATTTCTCTACTTACAAATGTAATTTAAATAAAGGTAATCTAAAGGTTTATTTAAGTTTCGCATCTTTACATTAATATGCAGAGTAATTGAATAAGATTTTAGTTTTCAAAATAATTGCTGTTGTTACTTAAGAGAACCTTCATGGTAGAAATAAGTAATATTAAAGTAATCTAAAGATTTAATAAAGTTTTGCATCTTTACATTAATAGGTAGAATAATTGAATAATAATTTAGTTTTAAAAATAATTGATGTTGTTACTTAAGAAAATAATCATGGTAGCAATACGTAATCTAAAAGTAATCTAAAGATTTGATAAAGTTTTGCATCTTTACATTAATAGGTTGAATAATTGAAAAAGATTGTAGTTTTGAAAATAATTGTTGTTGTTACTTAAGAAAACTTTTATGGTAGACAAAAGTAATAATTTGAGTTATGACGAATCAATTAAAAGTAGATTATTTATTTATTAATTATTATTACTATTATTATTATTATTATTTGATAATTAAAAATTTAAATTAAACAAAAAATATCAAGATATAAATTAAATATTTATTATTTCCACTTCTTAATGAAATGTATTATTTGCTGCTATAATTACGAAAATTTAGATATAATTTAAATAATTATAATTTAAATAAGTATAATTTAAAGGTTTTAAAAAAATTCAGGTTTTCGTTTAGGATACAAGCCAAGATATTTAATAAAATTTTTGAAATATCATAAGAACACTCAGTAGAATCACACGCACCATAAAAAAATAGTAATTTACATAATATAAATAGCAAAAGATTAGTAGTTATAATGTAATGGACATTTTAAATATAAATCCATTAAACATGAATTGAAATCTATTATTGTTATTATTATTATTATTTTGTAAAATAAACCTTAGGTATTAAAAAAAAAAAAAAAAAAAAAAAAAAAAGATTATTTCTACTAAACTAAGAGCAGAATACTAAAGAGAAATTTTTAAGACATCCATTTTACTAATATTCATCTTAGCAATATATGTTTAATTATGTCTTAAATAGTTGTGCACTATTACATTTTTTTAAACATATCCTCTTTATGTTCTTTTGATTATTTAAAGAGAAATTGAATTTTCCGAATACGTAGGAAGAAAAATAGAATAGCTTCAAGTATAATTCAAAGAAAACATTTACGATAGATTAGATTGCATATATATATTTTTAATTACCTTGTGAGGTAATGTTATGTTAGCGTAACGCTACAAACGAAGTTCGCACTTTACGAATAACTCGTGAATGTGCAGAGTTTTAGCCCAAGTAGCACCAGAACGTTCTCTGAACGTCAAATAACGGTTGCAATAGTTCAAGCACCGTGTTTCGTGTCACAAAAACGTTCTACTCGACGTTCAAAAATAGTATTATTTGGAACGTTCTAAAAAGGTGTGTTTTGTACCATCCATAATACGTGCAATTAAAGTTTTATGAAAAACGTTAAATAGTTCACCGTCATAACACGTTCTGTTTCAGTGAACTATAATGAATATTATAAAGCGATTCATTTCCACTTATAATGTATAAAAAATTTGAAAAAAAAAAAAAAATGAACTTGAATTTCTTGATACGTTTAAAAATAATATTAGTTGGAAAATAAAAGAGATGAGGTGGACTGGTTTTTAACATAATTTTAAATTTTGTTTATCTGATATTTGCAATAAAATTTCTGTTTTATATTCTTGAACGATGTAAAACTATTTTTCAGATAATTTTTGAGTTGTATTATTTTTTTGTTTCATAAAATGTTAACATTAAATATAATATTAATATAAAAATTTATAATTGAATAATATTGTTTAAAAAGTCTCGCAAGTGCATAAAAACGGCTCTGTGGATTTTCTTCTGACTCGTCATTCTAACTTCCATCTAGACGTCCATTTGTATGTGATTTTAGGTTTAGGATAACGCGGTTAATTTACCAAATTTAGGTAAAACCGTAAGCGAGTATAAAATTCTATCTCAAAGACGGCTCTAATGATTTTTTTCAAATTTGCAACGTATCCCAATTTTTACATGTATTTTCGTTCGTAATTTCTAGTTACTACTGGAAAATTGTTAGGCATCAGGATTAGGTAGGTCAGAAATTGGTGTTTAAAAAATAGTTTTATCGATTTCTTTAAATTCGATATATAAACTTTCTTTTGTGTGTTTTTAACGCCGTATGTATAGCTGCCAATTTGTACTTTTTTTTTTTTTTTTGACCGGAAATATTTTATAGGAATTTTTCATACATTTCCTATAAAGTTTTAATGATTAAATAAGGTGAAAATTTTTACTCAGAGAAAATGGTGTAAAAAAAAAAAAAAAAAAAAGAGAGAGAGAGAGAGAGAGAGAGAGAGAGAAACGAGAAGTTGTCAGATATACGTATATATTAGATTGTTCTTAAGTCTTAAGTTAGGACAATTTGTTCAAAAATTGTTAGATGTTTAATGCATATCAATTTTATGTCTCTTGATCACACTATATCCAAAAGCAGTATATAATGTGTGTAGATGTAGGTAATTGAAGTCGGCTTGTTGTTACACAATAGATTTATTATTATTATTATTTAAATTATTTTTTTAAAAAATGACACTAAGATTTTTTTTTCACTACATTATTTTTGTTCATAAAAGTCAGAAAAAATAGTTTGATGTAATTATATACATATATTATATATTTGATTCTGAAATATTTTGTGATTTAAAAGTTGTTCAAGTATCGAGATACTTACATGTTAAATATTATATATTACTTGTATCTACAAATTAATTATTCATTATTTTTTTTTACATTTACTATTGTTTTAAATGTACATAAAAACCTTAATATATATACTTTATATATATATAACGGTTTAATTTTTGAATGTATAAATCCTTGCTTTTAAAAAGAAGCTTGAGTTGAATAAATATAATACTATTTGCATTATCAGCAGCCACAAACATCTGCGTATGCTATGCGGATGGCAGTGGTTTATAACTTAGGCGTGTGTTTCGCTCTTTGTGGCGATTTTCTCCTTTGTTTTTACAGAAAATAATATAAAAGAATTAAAGTCCCCTCCCCCCTCTTTTTTATTATAACTGTTTATTTGGATGCCTATTTAAAAAACGCATAGGATCATGCAAATGCACATCGACAATTTTCCAATGAATCCACATATTTCTCTTTAAAGGAATTATTACTGTTAATCTTGCTATTTTCATTTATTTAATCAGAAATATGTATATTAAATTCGCTATGATTACTGTAGCATAAATACGCTGAAATTCAATTAATTAAAATGCCTCTTTTTAGACCAATGTTTATTCGAATTATTTTTTTATTTTTTTCACAAATTAGTTGTATGAGGTGCAAGATTTTTTGTAAGAAATATTTTATACTTTAGCTATAGAACCTGAATGATACATATTGATTTCAAAGATTATTTAAATTATTTATGGAAATGTGAATGCAGGCAGACGAACAAAGATTATTAATTAATCTTAACTTTATTTGAAATTTTGAAAAATGCATAACTCAACTGAAAATGCATTTCTAGCGTTTTCCATTACATCTCTTTGTGTCCAAATATGCAAATCGTTGCTAACAGTAGCATAATCTATAGAGAAAATGCTTTTGTGAATCTAAATAATATATGTTTATTCTGTTTGTTTTTGTGCTGATTCAAAATATTATAATGCGCTTTAAAGAAATAATCGTCATAGACTGTAATGTATCTGAATTCGTTTTGCAAATCCTTGTATTAAAAAAAAAAAAAAAAAAAAACTGTGCTTTCATACTATTTTCAATAAAGAACATGACATAGTGCGCTAAATAACACTGTCATAGCTAACACAAAATCACATTCAAGGTATTCTAAAAATACTCAAGAAAGACAGACAGACAAACCGAAATCATAAATATTGTTCAACTTTCTTGGGAGAGCTAACATATTTGAATAATGCTTAATTTCTGATAATTTTTGTTTTAAAATTAAAACTCATATTTTAAATCTTATACCGATCAAATACTAATTATTAAATTTAATAATTAAAAAATTTAAGACACATATAGATGAATAATTAAATATATGTATTATGTATATTTATTGATGTTTTATGTCCCACTTTTTTCTTACAGAAATTTTTTGTATACTCTGGAATAAACTAGAGGGAAAATTACTATCCAAAAATAAATATATTAAAATCTCCGCAGTAGGATCTCTCATATATGTGTGTGTGTGTTTATTTATCTATACATAAGACTTTTTTTAAGAACATTTTCCGGCAAATTTTAAAATATTATATGATATCGGTTTGTCTATTTTTCGACCTCCCACCCCTTTTTCTTTCTTTACGGGGGGGGGGGGGGAGGTTAATTTTAAAAATGTTTTTATGATACTCTGAAACATATATATATATATATATATATATATATATATATATATATATATATATATATATTTTTTTTTTTTTTTTTTTCAAGTTCATTATAGTTTTCTCTTAATTGTAAATTATATAAATAAAGCTATTGTTTTATGTACGGGATGTCTGAAAAGGACTCTGGCATATCATGGACTATGACAGATACTTCTGCAAAGAAATATTTGTTTTATTTTTATGCTGCATAAAACATCAGAAAATACTCATATACTATTCATATGCACAAAAACATGTTTTCTATAAAATGTGGCATGATCAACATACGATTCACGTTGCGAGAGAAAAATATTAAGATACATTGGGAGATATACGTGAAAACTCCTTAAAGAGCATTTTTAGTTCTTTTATGCATTTTTAACATTATAACAAATTCAAAATGCGTTTATGATTTTGGTTCCATTGTGTATCTATCTTTCCGTTCTCTAATTCAGTTAATTATTTTAGAACATCTCTGATATATTATTCAGCTTTACTGTGGTGCATTCTTAATTAAAAAAAAAAAAAAAGTAGTTTTCGTTTTCTTACAGGATCTCAGAAAATAATTCCGACATATTAGAGTCTATGGGATCTTTTTTTCTTTAAAACAAATTTGAAAAGTTGTATAATCTTCACATCACAGCAAAATTAGCATACATTATTTAGATGTAAAATACTGTGTTTCCTGTAGAATATGATCAGTATTAATAATAGGTTTATAGGGATCCGAAATCATTTTCATGCCCTATATAAGTCGAACTCACGCAAAGTAAATTTTCAGTGTGTGAAATTCTTTTCGACTTTTGTCTTCTTTTTTATACTTTTTCTTTCTTTTTTTTTTAAGTATAGAAATATAGGACGTATGCAAATTTTAAACGATATACAAAGACAACCACAATAATAATTAAAAAAAAATCTATTTTATGCTTTCATTTTTAGAAAAAATAAAATAAAATAAATGATCTAAAACTAGATTTTGTGGGATTTCTTCCTTCTTAATTAAAACGATATACAGAATTGATGTGTCATTACTGAGGTAAATTTCACTTGAGGTTAAAATTACTTGAAAAGTTTTTTATAATTTATACGAATTGCAACATTTTTAAAATTAATAAAACATGCGTAATTGCTGTAATATTTGAATAATATATATATATATATATATATATATATATATGTGTGTGTGTGTGTGTGTGTGTGTGTGTGTGTGTGTGTGTATATATATATATATAAATTGTTTTCAAATTACATGATACAATAGTTTATGTTTCATACCGTTTAAGCAGTTTCTTCAATTAAAGAGCAAAAACAAAACAAAAAGTAATAAATATAAAATTTTATTGAATTTCTTTTATTTTTCACTGTGAATGTAATTTTTCTATGCAATTTTTATTCCATTTTGTTTTGATCAGGGCCCGTTTAAGACTGAAAAGCGAGGTAAGAGAGGTATCATTCAGGGGGTCCCCCTAGTCCTATACAAATCATCTATTCTTTGTTATATGTACAGATTTTTATGCAAGCTTAAATTATGTGACTATTCACCATAACATTTTTAAAGGAAAAAAAAAAAAAAAAAAAAAAAAAGAAGAAGAAGAAGCATAAGTTAATATCTAGTCTAATTTTTATGCAAATGATGTCAGAACAGTAATTATTTAACATATAATGCTAATTCTATATTAATTTGACACGGTGCAGAAAGGAAATGGCATTCGAATACACACAAATCTCATGTAATTACACAATACCTAATAATATAGTAGATACTTTGTCAGTGAAAAATAAATACAAAGCACCCTGATAACAAAATGGTAGTGGATGCTGCAGATAATTTTAGACAATATCAAACATTAAGTACTTAAATTTTATTCACATCAAAACTTCTTTTCATTTCAAACTATAATTATGGACTTTATATTTAGAAAACATAAAATGCATTAATATGAATGCAAAATAAATAAATAAATAGAAAATGATATGTCATTTAAAATACTTTTTTATAAACAAACACAAGACTGCCTAGTGAGTTTCGTAGTTTAGATAAAAGTTTCGTATAAAAAATAAAAAATAAAAAAATCTTGGACAAAAAATTATTTTAAAAAATATTTTAAAAAGTGAGATTTTGGGGGACCCCTTTGTAAATTCTTGAGTAAGCCCGGGCTTCACGGACCTATTCGGTAAACAGGCCCTGGTTTTGATGATTAGTTTTTTTTTAAAACTAAAATAACAATGCAATTTATTTGAAGTAACATAGGCATTCTGAAACAAGGATTTACTATTTTAGCTACGATCGAATTTCAAAATTTTACTTTAAAAACCTTAAAAAAAAATAATAATAATACATAGAATAAAAATAAAATAGTTTCTTTTTAATAATAGAATTAAAATAATAATCGTATGTTTTACAGAATCTCGCCAACCGTTCAGTTTTCGTATGGTTGCCAGCCGGATGTATTTTCAAAAATCAAAACAAGTGAGAAGCGCGAAAACAGTAGTCGTAATGAGTCGTTTAATGATACCATCTGCTTAATTTCATGTTTTATTCAGTTAAGATTTGCTGCTAGACGAAGTAAATCTACAGATAAAAGATAAGTTTAATTTCATTTTACATATTACAATTTTAGCTATTTTAAGAATTACAAATTTTATAAATATGTGCATCGAAATATAACAATATTATGTGAGCTTAAACTTCTCCGAAATTATTTAAATTTTTAAAAGTAAATTCAAAATATTTTTATTATTATTATTTTTGAAATTTTTTAAAATGTTCCATTTTAATTTGTTTTTTGCTGGTTTCATATTACTATTGTTTAACGATATATTTTAGTAGAATGATTAGTTAATTTCTTATAAATATTTTTATGTTTAAGAGCTGAAGTTTAAGTTTTAGCATTCAAGCTTAAAAGTGTTTTTAAAACATTAACAAATTATTGAATCCACACCCAAAGAAAAGCACTGCGCTTTAAAATAATCTGCGCTTTATTTATTTTTTTTTTTGTCATATATATTTAGAATTTATTGTTACATTGCAGTAATATAAAATCAGGTGAAAATAATAAAAATTAGTTAGAAAGAGATTTTTAAAAAATTAAAAAAAAAAAAAAAAAAAAAAAATTGAAATTTGTTATTTTTAAATTTAAGTAGTTTTGGAGAAAACTTTATTTATATTGTTGTATATCAATGCATATGTATGGAAAATTTTTAAACTCTAAATAAATTATTTAAATACAGTTTGCATTCTATATGCTTTGAAATATAATATCATTAAGTTTATTAAAATTTCTCAAAATCTATTTAAATTTACAATAATAATAAAATTTTTAGTTTTAATTTTTTGAAAATATTTTAGATGTTCCTCTTAACAAAGTTTTGTTTTATTTTTCCATCGATTATGTATTATTATAGTTTGGAAATAGAGTCTAAATACTTCTAGGTATTAATTTGTGTATACATTCATAAGTTAATGTTTTAAAAATATTTTCATTTTTAAATGAAAAAACTTTCCAACAAACTTCAGTATATAAATAAAAAAATCTTTAAAATTTTAACTTATAATGTACAAACTAAAATAATGTACAAACGGTGGAAAAATAAAACTTTTATTAGGAAAACAGTAAAAATATTTTTTAAAAATTAAATAAAAAATTTTTGTTATTATTGTAAATTTAAATAGATTTCGAGAAATTTTAATATACATAATAATATTATATTTTAATGGATTTATGTAAAATTGTATAATACTAAAACAGTAATTTACTAAAATTACTCACAGAATGATGCATTTGGAGTCACAAGGATTAAAACAAGCAAAATAATTCAAGAGTTTAGTTGTGCATAGCAGATGAAGAATAATGATACAAACAACAACAGGGATATGAACTACTTTTTTTATTAATTCAAATAATGTTTCAGAAATTTTAACATACTTACTATTCCTTTAATTTCAACGTATATGCATGAAAAATTCCATATTCTATGAGAGTAATTCCCAAAAAGTGTCATAACATCTCTACATCCCTTAAAAAATTCCTTAAATTTTTGCATTTAAAAAAAAAAAATTCTTTTTTCCTAATCTGAAGATAATGACGTAATAGTTTTGATTACAAGACTTTGACTAAACACCATAAAATTCAAGAAATGCAACTGTTACAAACAAAGCGGCAACAAATTCAATGTACTCAACGTGCTTGTTTGCAGCTCTCATGTCTACATTGTTCGCCTGAAGAAAAGTTGTGTCTTCTTTTGACACGAAACAATTGTTGCGAGTTCTTGCATTTTATGGTGTTTATTCAAAGTTTTGTAATGAATACTATATCTTCATTTTCTTCAGATTAGGGGAAATAAATATATATATTTTTTTTAAATGCAAAAATATAAGATATATTTTAAGGGATATAGCGACGTTATGACACTTTTTGGGAATTACTGTCGTAGAATATGGAATTTTTCATGCATATACGTTGAAATTAAAGGAATAGTAAGTATGTTAAAATTTCTGAAACATTATTTGAATTGGAAAAAAAAAAAAAAAAAAAAAGTAGTGGGGTGCTTTTTTATAATGACGTCACATTTTTTTTTTTTTTTTTTTTTTTTTTAATTGCACTATTTTAGAACGTTTACAGTACGTTTTCTAGAACGTTCTGAAAATGTGTATAACGTTTTGAAAACGTTTAGAACGTTCTGAGACCGTATACATAGAACGTTCTCTGAAAGCTTCTATAACACCAATGGTGATAGCTACACGTTCATTGAACGTTCCCTGAACCGTACTATTGTCCATTTTCAAGATGGACAAATAGACGTCTATAGCACATTCAAAGGGAACGTTCTTAGAACGTGTTTGCAGAACAATTTTTGAACGTTCAGAGAACGTTTCGGTGCTGCTTGGGAGGATTCGGTTGATTAATGGAGTTAGTTCTTAGGATAAACTAAATTATAATTTGCAGTATGTTAATATTTTGGGAAGTGAGTTTGATATAAAAGGTGATGTGTTTCGTAGTAAGAAAGGAAGAGAGGTGGATAGTGAATGAGAAGTAGTAGGAGGTCAAAGGAGTTAGTAGCGAGCGGCTATAATAGAAGATAGTTAGTCGAGTAGTGTAGTGGTTTAGGGAATCCTCCCACTAACGAAAGATGAGCAAAGTCGTGAGAGGTAACGGCGTTAAGTGAAGCTGTTGAGATTATTTATGGTTATCTAATTGCGGTTAAAACATTTATGAAGGCTGCCCCTTTAAGTTTATAAGGGTATTGAATGTGAATATAGTCCAACGTCCACCTTTTCATTAAGCTCTAAATAAAAGCTCGTTGTTTATTTTATATATCTGACTTTGTCGCTACTTCATAACTTAATTAAGTAAAGTTAAATGAGAATAATGGCGTCTAAAACTTCACAGTGGCGCCCATATTCGCTTGACCCCCCCCCCCCCCCGAGCCAGTATTTTTTGATAGCACTACTAGTGTGCTTAAATTTTTTGATGAGCTTGAATATTTTTTTAATTTTTATAAAATTGATATTGCCGAAAAATATGCTTGGTTAAAGTGTTCCTTAAGAGGTGAACCAAGACAGTGGCATGATTTAATCGCCCGCCATTCACTTGGCCCAAATCCAACCTATGAGGATTTGAAAAGTAGGGTTATTAGTCTCTTTGCTACTCGGTATGATAGATTAAGATTGGAGCATGAAATTTCCATCCCCCTCAAAAAGTCAGTGGAAAGTGGTAATAAGGGCAGTGGAAAAACCACAACATGTTATTAAGTCACAGGAAGCAATCTCGAGTAATTTAAATCACCCTAAAACTGGTGATAACAACTTTACTTCTAGTAGCAAAAGTCAAATACAAGTTGAAGCAAACGAGGAAACTTTGCTTTCAAACAGCAATACAGACGAATTTAAGTCTGCTATTCAGCCTTTGGTTACGGACAAAAAATCCGACAGTTTATCTAGTGTAGCGGCGGCGGTTGAAAGGAAAATACAATTAAAATAAATGTGGCGGCTGAAACCGTTAAACTGAGCGAAAGTGATAAATCATTAAATGATTCGGCTAATCTTTGTAACTCGCCTTTAGATGTCAGCTTTGAATCTATACAGCCGGCACAGTCGGTTATTTCTAATGAGAGATTGCACGTAAATTGTCGGCCGGTCTGACCCGCATCTCTGATTTTGCTGATATCATGGAATCAATATGTCAGGTGCTATGGTTCTTTATTTTTTCCTTTATAAAGTGTATTTCTAGCAGAGCAGTCATAAAATCTGCGACATGTAGTGAAGCCTTTTGAACTTTCAACCATCATCTGAAAGCCATGAACTTTCTTAAATTTCAAAATTCTAAATTTAAACTTGGAGCATGAACTTTCAACTCCGGAAATTTTATGTTTTCTTTTACTCATAGCCATCAACAGCAGTGATTAGTACGATATTTTTTTTTCTTTCCTTTGTATATAAATTTCCCCCTCTATAGCTTCTTTACATGATCTCTATGTATGAACTCTAATGTCTTTCTATTTTATAGCCATCGACGGCAGTTTTGGAACAAACTTTTTGAACATTTGTATATATATTCCCCATCTATGTTTCTCTAAATGTCGTATAAATTGTATAAAATGAATGTTTCTTATTGTTAAACTTTTGCATTCTAACTAAAAGTTCAATGTATCTATGTATTATTAGTATGGGGTATTTTTTTAGCTATTTTGCATGTAAATTTGTGTTTAACGACTAACTTTAATAAACTAACAATTTCGTTTTTTTCCATTATGCAAATAGCTAGTTGGAAAATATTGGTTATCTATAAAATTTTATGTGTCAAACTCTCATTTATCTATCTACAAGCAGTAGTTTACCTTCTATTTTTATTTATACGGTAAAAAAGTTTCGCATTTTAGAAATACTATGATGATTCCTTCAGCTGCAGACGGATAATTTCTGGACGTTTGCCAGCTACTTTTGAGCTCGGAAGTGGAAAGACTTTTCTTGGACGCATGCCAGCAGATGAAAAGCAGTTGATCCTTTCAAGATATAAGTCTGATAGTTAGAAACCTGGAAATTTTCTTTGATGCACTCTCAAGTTAATTTTACTAGCTGATGTTTCTGGGCCTAGACCGGGTTTTCAGATGGCTAAAGACATTTCAAGTTTTTTCAATAAAAAATATTTTCTTAATGTTGCTAGTTTTATGTTAAAGAAACCCCCCTGTACTTTAATACTCCTACAACTCAAGTTTAAAATTAAGTTTTTTACTTTCTGGATTAACAGAAAGATGTTTGTAATCCCCGCTGTATTGTTGGGCTATATTTCACTAAGTTTTTGACGCTGGGGTTTTCCAACTTAAAGTAACTTAGAACGAGCTTAAATTTCTTATCATAATTTTTTTCTAAGTGGATGGTTTTGCAGCCCGGCGCTCTTAAAATTTTTACTCACTATTAGATTTTAAAAGCAAGTAGTTATTGTTGGGCAGTTTAATTTAAGGTTCCCCCCCTCTTTTTTTTTCTAAAGTATTATGCAGTTTAATTTAACCGTAAATCACTGCATGGCATAACAATAATTTAAAATTTTCACAGATAAAAATGCGTTGTGTATTTTTACGTGAAATTTTTGTCTTTTGGGGAGGAACTGTGAGGTAATTTTATGTTAGCGTAACGCTACAAACGAAGTTCGCACTTTACGAATAACACGTGAATGTTCAGAGTTTTAGGATTCGGTTGATTAATGGAGTTAGTTCTTAGGATAAACTAAATTATAATTTGCAGTATATTAATATTTTGGAAAGTGAGATAGATATAAAAGGTGATGTGCTTCGTAGTAAGAAAGGAAGAGAGGTGGATAGTGAATGAGAAGTAGTAGGAGGTCAAAGGAGTTAGTAGCGAGCGGCTATAATAGAAGATAGTTAGTCGAGTAGTGTAGTGGTTTAGGGAATCCTCCCACTAACGAAATATGTGCAAAGTCGTGAGAGGTAACGACGTTAAGTAAAGCTGTTGAGATTATTTATGGTTATCTAATTGCGGTGAAAGTATTTATGAAGGCTCCCCCTTTAAGTTTATAAGGGTATTGAATGTGAATATAGTCCAACGCCCACCTTTTCATTAAGCTCTAAATAAAAGCTCGTTGTTTATTTTATATATCTGACTTTGTCGCTACTTCACAATTTAATTAAGTAAAGTTAAATGAGGACGATGGCGTCTACCACTACGCTTAATTCCTCACAACCTGAACTCAAATAAAAAATATTTAAACCATAAAACATGTGCTCAAAAAGTAACACAACATTATTTTTAAAAATTAGGCCTTTGTATATAACAGATAAATCAAATATTTTGATAATAAAACAGAAGTAACAATTACACATCGTATGGTTTTTATAAATATAAGTAGTTGTAATCATTAAATAAAAAAATATTATATTGAATAAAAATAATTTTAGATGTATCTACAATTATGTTAATTTTTAGTATCAAAATAGTTTAGTATAAAAGTTAATGTATAAAACGTTTTCTTTGGAAATACTTGTAATTCAACAAAAATGATGTATTATAATAAAATTGCATTATCGATAATAATTATATATATATACAAACATGATCCATGTTTATGCTTTATCAACTGATTGATGTTCAATATTGATTGTTCAAAAAGTTTAAGCATGTTAGACAAATACTAATTAAGTTTGCATTAATCATCTGACACTATGCTTTCTATGGACATGTTAAATCATATGTTGTGATTCTCTCTTTCTACTTAAATGCTTATTTTTTTCTTAAGATTATCTTAAGATTATCTTTTTTCTTTAGCTTAACTCAAATGAAAATATTTAAATTTTAAAACTATTATGTCACCGTGAAGTGATATGATCTAATTTAAAAATTATACTTTTATTTAGAAAAGGTAAATATTTTAACGACAAACTAGTTGTTACAATTTTATACGCTGTTTATTTTGATGAATATAAGTGGATTACGTCATTCAATATAAAGTATATTATTAAATATTTAACGATTTCATACACACCTACATTTATTCAATTTTTTATTAATAAAAATATTTTTATAAATTATTATGCATGTTTAGTTCTCATATAGTTAATCATTTAGTAAAATATGACAGTTAAATAAAGAAAAGTTAACTTATAAAATTTTGTCTTAAGAATTACTTGAAATTAAAATACAACTAACTGGAACCCGTCGAATTCGACGATCACTTTATTGACCGTAATGTTTCAAAAATCGTCGCATCATTATTTAAATGTATTTCATGTTAAATCATCTAATATAATTTACAACATTTCACTTAAAAAAAGAAAGTCGGAAAAATGCTTATAAATAGAAATACTATATATGACATCCCTTTTTTCAAAGTACTGTCAATGCGACGTCAAACTGACTCCAAATAAACATATGCTATCTTTTATTTTCTATTTCGTTTAATACTAAGACTATATGTTAGCTGACCCGTCCGGCGTTGCCCGGGCCCATGATACCTTAAATGAACCTTAAATTTGTATTATTTTTTACCTTTAACTCGATTTTGTTTGAATTTCTGTTTTTAAATGAAAGCATCACGAAAAAAAAAAATTATCTGTAACAAAACAATTACCTCGAACCGAACGAAACTCTGCCTTGTGACCCCTGTGCTTGCGGCAGCGCATACACGGGCCGCTAACAACATAAAAAAATTCCCAAAAATTAACCTGGAACCGAACGAACCCGCCCGGCAATGTCCGGGCCCATGATAATAAACTTAAATGAACCTTAAATTTGTATGATTTTATACCTTTAACTCAATTTTGTTTGAATTTCTATTTTTAAATAAAAGCATTGCGAAAAAAAAATAATAATCAGCTGTAACAAAAAAAATTACCTCGAACCGAACGAAACTCTGCCTTGTGACTCCTGTGCCTGCGGCAGCGCATAGGCGGGCCGCTAATACCATGAAAAAATTCCCAAAAATCAACCTGGAACCAAACGAACCCGACCGGCGTTGCCCGAGCCCACGATAATAACCTTAAATGAACTTTAAATTTGTATGATTTAATATCTTTAACTCTATTTTGTTTGAATTTCTATTTTTAAATGAAAGCATTGCGAAACAAATAATCATATATAACAAAAAAATTAGCTCAAACCAAACGAAACTCGGGCTCGTGACCCCGGTCCCTGCGGCAGCGTATATGCGGGTCGCTAATAACATGAAAAAATTCTTAAATATTAATCTTGAACCGAACGAACTTCTGAATCGTGTTTCCGCCGCCTGTGGCAGCGGCACCGTATAGCAGGCATACTACGAACGCGCTGCAAAATCCACTTTCCTCCACCAGGGAGCGCAGTATGTTGCATACGAACATCACCAATCACCTTGAATTTCCAAGACCTTTCAAATAAGGTGTCACATGGTAGTGTCAACTGCAAAATCCTTTAGTTGCACTTTCCCCCGCCAGGCGGCACAGTGTGTTCTGTACGAACATCACCAACTGTCAGGAAATACCAAGACCTTTAAAATAAGATGTGACATGATAGGGTCTACAGCAAAATCACCTAGTACCATTTTTCACCACCAGGGGTCGCACTATTTTGTATACAAACATCCCCAATCGACAAGAAATTTCAAGACCTTTAAAATGAGGTGCTACATGTGTAGGTCTAGAACGGATTTCCCTCTCAAACTAATTTCCCCCCTCCCCCCCCTTTTTTTCCCCTTTAAAATCGAAAATTCCAAATTCGCAGAAAGTGATTTTTTTAGTATTCGACTCTAGTCCCCATATCTACAATTTCTTCACCGTGAAGTAATTTGGAGCTTTAGTTTAGCTCGTAAACGTGTTTTTAACCCGTCCCCCCCCGGGGGGGGGGAACCGTTTGACTTTTTTTTATTTTTCTCTTTTCATAGCACATCTACAGACCAAGACCTTTTTTTAGACACCTCAACCAAATTTTTACACCTAGTAGTTCTCTCAATATAGTGGAGAAAGACAAAAACATGTTTCAAATTAATATATAGGTGCTGTATAAAAATAAAATTACGTTATCCATAATGATATTTTTTATTTACAGACAAAAAGGATGTTATATCTTGAAAAAACCGATGCTGTCCAATATTAATTGCTTAAAAAGTTCAAACATGTTAGACAAATACAAATTAAGGCTGCTTTCTATGAACATGTTTAAAGCATATATTTATTTCTGTCTTTATTCTTAAATGCTAAAAGTTATTGAATTCTTTAAATAAGGCTATTTTAATATTTGAAATATACTGAAACTGTATAGAACCTTAGGATATTAATAGATTTTTTTTTTTTTTTTTCAAGACAAAGAATGTAAAATAATTTTAAAAGATGATAATGGCAATGAGGAATTTGTATATGACAATGATATATTTGCATCATTTGCATTGATAAACAAAACGAGAGATTTGAATTTTATTGAATCCCATTCCATCACACACAAGTAATTATTCAAGCAAAACTATATTTAAAAAAAAAAAGTAATCATGCTTTTAATAACTTAAAAGTATTTTTGGCATAAATAAATGAAGGTACCTAATATAAATATCATCTGGGAAGGGTTTATATGTTATTTTATTTATTTTAGGAGCAGAAAAAATATAAAAAGAAAACGTTGTCAACAATTACATAAAAACCAGCAAAAAATAAATAAATAAATAAATAAATAAATAAACTTAAAAACATATGTTTTACAAAAAGAAGTGAATCATTCGATTCCTAAATAATAACAACACATTTGAGAATTTCGTTATTAGTCAATGCAATCTTGTGAGATATGTCAGTTGTGAGATATGTCAATTCCTCTTACCCATATAATGACAGATAAAGTACTGCTTTTGATTCAAATTTTCGAAACTTAGTTTTTGATATATTTACACATTTTGTGGCTTCATGATTTCTATTTTAAGGGCGGCCTGAGTGTCTGTGTTTGTGTTAGGGTGTTATCAGAATAACGTAAGAACAATTGTTATAAAAAATTTGTATCACTGTATTCAAAATCTGTATTAAATGGGTTGCTACCCGCAAAATATAATTGAAATTGGACAGATGATTTACGTACTGGGACATCAAAGAAATTTTAACTACATTACATGTATGTTCAAAATTTCTGATGTGTGCAGTTTAATAACTTTAGATCGAACTAAACCAAATAAAAAGAACATATTTTTATAAGCTTAAAAGTATGTTTAGTATAGGCAATGGCAGAAGAATTTTTCATAATTTGTTTACAGGGCGTCTACTGTTAAAAATGTCAACAGAAAAACTACTGTTAATCATTTATCTTATACAAAATTACAGAAAAAAAATATAAAAAAATAAATCAAAGGAAGCTGTAACGTATTACTCTCAATTTCAATCGTAAATTTTAAATTCTTGTGTAAACTGGCGTTCTAAAAGGTTCACCACAAACAGTATTTTTACCAAGACTGACGTATTATTTTAATTTTATATTTTTAAATGATTTATTAAAGCTGTTACCATGTTTTTTTATATTTTCAGCTATAATTTTTTATTATTGTTTGCACGTGACGTAGGTATCAGATTATAAATTTAAGCAATTAAAGCTAAAAAAAAAAAAAAAAAAAAAAAGGAAATTAAAGGGGACTAAAGTGCAAGTTGTACCTGACGGGACTAAAGTGAAAGTTGTACCTCAAGGGACTAATGTGAAAGTTGTATCTCACGGGACTAATGTGCAAGTTGCACCGAACGAACAAACTATTTCTTTCAACGAAAATGCCTACTAACCCTGGACGATAGGTCTAATATAATGTATCATATTACATATCGTATTTATCGTAATATAACTCAATACTTATTTCGCTTCCTTCTTCGACTCGTTTTAATACGCATTTTTTATATGCATGAGCAGCCCCCGAAAAACAAAAACATTAAATCATTAAATTCATTTTTTTACTTATTTTTATTTCATATTAATTCACACGCACTTTCTATTTCCTAATTCAAAATTATTAAAAAAAACTTTTTCGATATCACTTGTAACGATACTGATTATTATTAATTTTCTTTTCTTTTTCTTTCAATAATAATAATAATAATAAAAAGATTTTGATGAAATTTTGGCAAAAGCAGAATTTAGTTTAGGACGGAGGACTATTAGTTTTTTTTTTCTTCCCAATTATAACATCGCTTTCAAATTATTCAATTATATTTTCGATAAATTTTAGATTTCGATAAATGCCCAACTATTGAAAAATGATTTCGACAAATGTCCAACTATCGAAAACGACAACGCAAAAATCCCAGATTGAGACTAATAGACCCTCAGTCCTAAAAAATGAAAAAAACCTCAGTTGTATATGCATTCTAATGGCTAATATTAATTTCATTAAATGTTGTCTCGTGATCATATTTGTGATCATATTTGTGACTTCTTTTCTGCAGTAGTAAAATTCATTTGTAATTGTAATTAATAAATCAAATAAATTAATAAAATAAACGAAAATGCAGAAGAAAAAAGAGAATTTTGATTATTTACTTTTAAGTAAGAATTGTAAATTTACAGAGACACTGAATAAACATTTCAATAAATTTACAGAATTTTTTTACAGTGTACTGAAGAATTTTGAAGCAATTAGATTATACAGGGAAAATGCTGGAAGAGCACTTCAATTTGTGATAGCTATTTTTCTCCTGTGCTAAATTTAAACGCACAATGTGGTGTGTAAGTGTGTAAGAATTTATATACAATATACAAAGATATCTAAAATTAGGTCAATATAGACTTAAATTGTATGTAATTCATCAAAGTGCTCTACGAAATTTTATGAAGTCCAGTAAAACCATTTAAGAATGACAAATTCAAATTTCAACGCTATTTTTTTGGTATAATCAAATGCTTTACGGGACCTAGAATATAAAAGCAAAGTGTTTACTCTTTGATTAATGTATCTGTCCCTTTTCAGTAAAATGTCAGGATAGATAATGCCAGCATAAAATTATGAGGATATTTAAATGCTGTATTTTGAAGTTTATATGAGATTATTCGAAAAGTTTGTTGAGTATTGGAAAGTTTCCAGAAGGCGTGTCGGAGAAATTTGTGTGAATAACTGGAAATAATTTAAACTTTTAAGTTTAATAACAGAATTATACTATTTTAAGAATGTATACAGTTAAAATAAAAGCCTACATTTCACTAGGAAAAAAAAAAAAAAAGCTTCCAATTACCTACAACTAATACTTTGGTGATATGTTTCATTATTTGAGTGGTGCTATTTCAGTAGTAAGCACCACTGAAATTGGTATCAGCTATAAACGCCTATTTACACCATTGTTTTGGTGAAAAGATGAGCTAATATTTTTTACAGCTTAGGTATTATTTTCAAAACGGAGCTTAGAGGGCGACAATTCTCTCACGCAGAAACACATGCTAAATAAAATTATTTATATATATATTTAAATTTTTTAAAAGTGCGTTTATTTATTTTGTTGCAATTTAATCTGTAATCCGTCATTTTATTTTTTAAAGGAAAGTAAAATAAGTTGAAAGTTTTGTAAGCATATATTATGTCTTGTTTCAAAATACTGGAAAATTTTTATTCTGGTGACATCTCATGAAACGAGAAGTTTAACTAAAAAAGAGAAATTTACATAGCATGTAATAAGTCAAATTTCACCGCAATAAGAAAAGAGTATTTAAAATTTTACAATGTTCAGTTCTGTACTTAGAATTCAATTAAATAACATTCTACGGAAATATTTTAATTTTTAATTTTAATAGAAAATATGTTTTAATAAAAAATAACATAATATCAAGAGTAGGTTTATAGATTTCTATATAAAAATTACAAGTTCTTTGAACGTACAACAGTCTTTCTACGCAATATGTACCATACGTGATTTAAATTTATGCACTTTATTAAGTCGAGTGAAAACAAATTTCACTATTAAATATCTTAAATACCTTTCTGAAAACAAATTTCAGTATTAAATATCTTTATTTAAACAAAATTCTTAACTTCTGCCGAAATAAATATAATAATAATTTATGCTAATTAAAAATACGAATGAAAAATATAGTCATTAAACCCATAGCAAAACTATTAGAAAGATAATATTCATTGAAATTTCTCATAACTGCTGAAGAATAAATCTGCATGCGCGATATGAAAAATATATCTCAAGCTGGGGAAGTGTTCACTGAGAAAAAAAAAATATACCGCCTTTCTCTAGGATGAATATGTGGCCATTTTCGAAATCCCTTAACTAGAAATATAGATTTTTGAGCTATGCGCACAAGGCACGCCAATAAACTGAATAGACAAAATTATCGAGAATTTCTACTGTACACATTTATAGATGATGAAAAAATATTCTGAATACTCTAAATATTCTAAATCATTTATATTGCGAGATATTTTCGCTTGATTTTCTAGAATTTGGTAATAAACCAAGATTGTAGTTGCAGAAACCCGCCTCTTGTAGTCTCATTTATTTGCAGAGATTTTTAAATAACTTTGCCCTCGAGAATATAGGCAAACGCACTAGAATTCTGATAGGGGCTTCCAGAACTCGCTTTCCAAGGGGACTAGAATTTAAAAAAATGACATGTAACTATTTTTTTCTAGAGACACAATTTAGATTTTAGATGTCAGTTACAGAATTTTTTCTCAGTGTTGGGCATTGGGGCCCTGAGACTATCGTCGTGGTTTAGCTATGTCTCGCCTAATGTAAGACCTGAATATTTTTTTTTTTAAAGAGTTGCACTATTTGCTTATGAAGAAAACAGTTGAAAAATATGTATATAACCTGAAGAAAAAATTAACGTTTCTTAGTGCTAAAGAAAAAAAAATACCAACTATTATTGGTGAAAAATAGCACAAAATAGAATAAATTAAATTGAACGAGGAAGGAATGAATTCAAAAGGGATGAATTCAAAAGGAGTTCTACACAGAAAGTGCAGTTTCTTATAGATATGATAAATATGATAATGCTGAATTCAGGCAATTCCAAAACTTTCAAAATTTAATTTGCATAGAGTATATGAAGGGTTAAAATAAGAATATAATAGTTCGTTACAGAATCCATCGCTAATTTAATGAAAAATATTTAACAAACTTTATTTGAATAGAATTTAAAGTGAATAAAATTCAAAACATATATTACGTAAAAGTAATAGTACCAAAACCTAAAAAAAAAAAAAAAAAAAAAAAAAAAAAAAAGAATTATTTAAAAAAGTTTTTAGCTTAATACAAAATATGACTCAATTTGTTCCGTGAATCAAAAAGGATGTTATTGGAGAGCTTATTATTCGTATATGTATAGACAAAAATGTTTCTGTTGAAAAAAAAAAAAAATTAAATATGCATTCTGAATTTTAAAGGCATAAAAATATTAAATATATATACATATTATATAACTAGGAAACCAGAAATATGCTATGTTATAAAAAAAGATACAAAACTTGATGTGTCGTGAAATTTCCACTTTGCTTTAAACATTTTCATGTAAAATGTTCTCATAATTAAGAAAAATATTTCACGTTTCAAGATATACTGCAGGCAACTTTTCGTCCCCGGCGTAATTGAACTTTTTTTCTTTTTCTTCTCAAAAACGAGGATGTAAAAAAGATGCTTTTCTTGAAAAAAAAAGTCATATTTTAGTTTAAGATTTTTAAACTGTTTGTAAATATATATTTAGAAGAAATTGCATTATATTTTTTAGGGTAGAAAAATACAAGTTATATAATTTATTCTTGAAATATATTACTTTAAATTTATTTGTTCTATTATTTGGTGTATTTACTCAATATATATCTTCTAGAAAGTTTATTGTATTGTAAAAAAAAAAAAAAAAAAAAAAAAAAAAAAAAAAATCATAACTTTTGATAAATAGAAGAGTATTTCCAAAGCAAATAATACTGTGTTTTTCACTGAGAAAACATAACACAAAATGGAAAAGCACATTGATAACAACAAAGGATCTTTAGGGACATAAGAGGCTACCGCCTAAGTCAAATATCGCATGCACATAGTACCAAAGAAGAGAGATAAGTAACAGCTGAGAACCATTTCTGAGATCATTTCATGGCTGAGATCATTTAAATGCAAATAAATATGGAAGAAAGGCGAGAGCCCAAATTATTGTCAAAAATGGAAGTGCATTCAAATGGAAGTGCCGCTATACACTATTAATGGGCATTTATTGTAATTTTAAATACTTACTTCTGTCTGCATAGTGTTTATGGAGACCGTCAGAAGGTTGAATGCTGGTTTTAAATGTTCAATGAACAAACACGGACTGCTGAAGTTGAAGACCGATCTAGGTGGGCTTTATCGCTTCCAAATGCAACAAAACGTTAACAGAATACAGAAAAAGATGTTAGCGTATTTGTTTCTGGTATCACTACACTGATTTGCACTAGAATGAACTCGGGCACGGTATTCTACTGCTCCTTCTTTTTTCTGCACTTTGTACATTAGGGTGCAGTGAAAAAACTTTTCTTTTTTAAATATGAAAATGTAATAGCGATCAAAAGCTGACTTTTAGATTGAATAAGAAAAATACCGAGTTTCACATTTTTTGAAATATATCTTGAGGGTAACTACAAAATGTCGAAAAATTCCAAAAAAAATCATTATTTATATATATATATATATATATAGTTTATAATTCATATATAAATATACTTCTTTATATGTAATTGAAAAATAAATAAATAAATAAAATAAAATAAAATAAAAATAAATAAAAATAAAATAAAATAAATAAGATAAATGTTATTTAAGGACTGCGCAAATTTTATATATTATATAACGGTATTTTGATGGGCCACAATTGCACCAAAATTTTCATAAAATTACAAAAACTGAGTATTTTATGATAACATTTTATCTAACATTATCTTGAGGGTTCAAAATTATCATAAAATTCGAAATATTGGGTATCTCAATATTATTTTTAACGCATAATTAAATATCTCTCTTAATATAAAATAAGGTACACTACCAGTGGTGTACCTTGGACCTAATTGCACTTTTTTTTTTTTTTTTTAATATAATTGATATAATTTTAATAAAATTTTGGAATAAATATATGTTGTATATAACACCCTACAGTATTAAAAAAAACTTTTTGTATTTAGTTTTGAGGAATAATTATAAAATTAAAATTGGAAAAGTTAAAATATGTCCGAGGTACCCCACCTTTCCCTATATATATTTGTTTTATTTTGTATAACATATTATAAATACAGAAAATGCATATGTTCTGTTAAATATTACTTTCATTTTAATACCTTCAAATTTATAAAAACAACTTTTCTTAAAACAGGAATATTAATGTGACATATATTTTGTAAACATGAAACATAAAGTTTTCTTTAGATAAAGAAGTTGAATTAAATAACACCGAACAAAACGTTCTCGAGTTCTCTGAGCCTTTTTTTTTTCTTATTTCACAACAGTGAATATAAAGCTAAAAGGCATAAACGAACAATAAAAATAAATAAATAAATAAATAAATAAAATTTCTGAATTGATTTATTAAAAAAAATTGATTTTCCGTGAAATATTCTGAAAAATTGAAAAACCATTTTGATAAATACAGGATTACAAAAAAAAAAAAAAAAAAAGAAAAAAAAATTAAAATTGTATTAAATCTCCCCAATGCAACGACATTTTTATCTCCTACATCAAAAATCAAAATGTATTACGTATTTTGTTCAGTCACGTTATATATATATATATATATATGTGTGTGTGTGTGTGTGTGTGTGTGTGTGTGTGTGTGTGTGTAAATAATAATCCTGCTGCTCTGTTCATTTCGAATAAATGAAACCGACATTTATTTTTGAATGCACCAAAAAGGAGTCTAACCAGACCCAATATTTTTAAATTCAATACATAAACATAATTTCCTTTTACGTTTTGAATAAAATTTATGTAACAATTCCAGGTATGAAAGATTTCCGCTTTTTCTGCCACCAGTATTTCTATGCGGAATTTTTTATCATATAATTACATTTATTTTTGTGATCTTATAGAGTATAAATAGTTGTAAGAAAACACTGGTGAAAAAAAAAAAAAAAAAAAAGAAAGAAAGAAACTCATTTATCCCTGCAATTCCTATTGCATTTTGAACAAAGTATTCAATTTTACTAATAAAAAAAAAAAAAAATAAATAAATAAATAATTGATTTTAATCATTTATATTATTTGTTGATAGCATTTTTAATCCAAATTCAAATGTTCAAAAAACCTATTCAATAATATTTACAATTTTTTATTTATTACTCTAAGTTATTTTAAATAATATGATTTATTTATTTTAATTTTCCAATTTAAACGTGTTTGTTTTCTTGGTGTTTAAATATTTTCTTTGGTCTCGAGAATAAATACGTAAAATTAATTTTTATGAGTATTTAAATATTGAATCATAACGGTTTTTTTTTTTTTTTTTTTTTTTTTTTTTTTAAATGAGACTGATTTCCATAAATTTTAGAAGATTCTGGATAATGCAGAATGACAGACTGTTTGCTGATTTACATTTCTTAATTTTTTCTTACATCCCATGCTGTGACTAAGGGAAATAATTCTACAGCTTAAATTTCTTTCATTTCATATTAAAAAATATTATAAATGAATACAAAATTTCTATCTAAAAACAGATTTTACTATAAATTACTTCGTAATTATAAATGTATACGATTTTTTTAAGGATCTGCACAGAATACCAATAAATTACTACAAAATACTACTACTAATAATAATAATAATAAAACAGTAACAATAAAGATTTTAAAAAAGCTTAAGATAAAATTAAATTACCCAGTCACTAACTTTAAGATAAAAACAATTACTTTATATAATTTTGGCAATTAAAACTTAAAATAAAATAAAATAAAATAAAATAAAATAAAATAAAATCCTTTATTTATCCCTGAAAGAATATACAAATGCGTTAAGAAACATCAATAGTAAAAAATCTTTCTATTTGTTTTAGAAAGAATCGTGAAATATAATGTAAAATACAAATATGATTGACACTTGCGATCTTGCATAAATTAAACATTTATTTTACACTGTTATATTATTTCGTTAAATTATCAAGTGTTAAATTGTTAAATTATTTGGTTTAAATTTGAACCAAATCTTGGTACTAAAGTGGCTGCAACTACCCGATGGTTCAACCTTTTACCATGATTTGGTAATTTTATGTCGATCCAAATATTGTTATTATGCAAATTATATATATTAAATAATAAATAAATAAATAAATAAAAGTTGAAAATTCGACTGTGACGGGGATCAAACTGAAGATCTTCTTGTCTGAAGCCGAACGCCCTGGCACTGTGTGACACTTTCTTGCCCGCTAATTCTGTTTCGTTAATTTTGATAAAATATTCTAAATTTTCTAGGATCTTATCATTGCCCATGGGTGATTTCTTGCACAAAATTTGCACTTTACCCTTTGTTTTCGACCACGCTCCTTAATTTACGCTCAGTTTGATTTCAATAGAAAGTTTACTGATTCATACTTCCCTTGTGAGTGGATGTATGAAAACTCCAAGTTTTGGTGCAACTTAAATTAAATTTCAAGAAATAGTAAATTTAGAAGCAAGGTTATATCTTATTAGGGTACTGATTATAACTTTACTATATGTAATGGTTCAAGTTTGAACTGAAATTTTTAACAGTGTATGTATAACAGAATATTTTATGATAAATGTTTAATATAATAAATTTTAAAGTAAAAATCGTGATTAATTTACGAAAATAAAAATCCTAAATGGAATTGTCAATGTTATTTAAAAACACAAAATCTCATTTAGATTTTATGATGTACATGTAACACTGGGTGAAATTATTTAATTCAACATTCTTTACAATTTCCTTTAAATAACGATTATCAAAGAAGCGCTAGGAGCTAAGGTGGAACAGCGCCTCTTTGCATCAATTTGCTGAAGTATATAATTAAAACACATATACTATTAAAGAATAATATAGACTACGATTAATTATCTAAAATGAATTATATGAAATTGAAATTTCTATACTTAAGATTTAACATTGTTGTAACACATTACGTACATCAGCTCAAAATTAATGGCAAAAAATCTTTAATCACTTTTATTTTGGTTGAAAGAGAAACTAATGATTATCCATTTCTTATTAGAAACATGTAATCTAACGTAGGTGAGAAAGGAAAATTAAGTGTTACAGTTAAGTTAACAATTTTGAAAAGATGAAAAATTGCGAAGCATAGCATTGTCTCTTGCACTTACAGTCTATTTTTTTTTTTTTTACATTAGTGAGTAGGTAAATGATCTAGTTATTTGTCTACACACACTCACACATGCATATATATATATATATATATAAGGAAAAATTAAGCAAAATACCTCTAATGCACATTTTTCGCTTTTTTTGGCGCTAATTAATTATCCCCCCCCCCCCCATAGAATGCTATGAAAACACAACAGAAAGCTACGAGAATGCTCACATGTCAAAATTTTCAAAGAGGAGACACATTTTTTCTAATATATCTTGAATAATATTCGTCCGTGCAGAGGAAAAAAATTGTAGATGCATAAGTAAATTCCCCTAAATGTAAGTAAATATAAAGCATTACATTTGCATATGTAAATTCTACCCTCCATAAAGCTGAGTGTTAAGTTCACTGTGTTTAGCGTCGCAATATGTTTACTCAGATCACTATTAGCGACGGTCTAGGATTAACACCAAAAGGTAGTCCGGAGACATGCCGTCACGTTCTTGATTCTCTCTGCCTTTTCCAGTTCATCCCATCTCCAAAAAAAAGTGTTTTGATAGGTTTTGAAGGTTAGCATAATAATCATCTATAACATATGAAACACTTCTATCATATCTTTAATAATTTAAAGTTTAAATGCATTTTCACAAAGAAAATGAATAAAAATTTTAAACTATCTCGAAGATTTACATTTTTATTTTAAACAAAATACATATTTTATAATACAAAATAACGTTATTAAAGATACGCACATAAGTTTCCATTCATATCTTTAGAAAAAAGTAAGTAATGCACTATATGAATGTAAATACAGCTTGTGCATGACGTTTAGATTTGGAAAAAAAAAATGCAGAAAATACAAGAAATGAAGACAAATTATTATAATTATATATAATTTTAATTTGTCTCCAGAACCATAATTTTTCCACCCTAACTAACACCCCTTACTAACATGCAACAAAATGATCTTTCTGTATATAAAATAAATGTAAACTCTCTATGATAAGATAAAACAATTATAGATAGTTTGTGTTTTCAAAAGACTGTAATTTTATTTTCTATTCCTAAAGTCGTACTAGTATTTTTATTTAAACCGTAGTTAAAAAAAAAAAAAATACAGAAACCAAAAATACATCTATGTTTTCAAGTAAGATGATTGATAAAAATTAAATAATACAATTTTGAAATTACACTACAGAATTTTCATATTTTAGGAAGTGTTATTTAAACAATAGTGAATCATATTATTTTTATAGTGTAATATGTACATATATATATTTAAAAATGTACAATTTTTTGTTTTATTATTATTATTATTATTATTATTATTTCGTTAGTTAACTAGTTTTGCGTAAGTTTTTAATTTGTCATATTATTAACCTAATATACAAATAAATACTAATGAGTGAAATGATAATACAGCCGTTCATGTTGCAACGACATTTTGAATAGAAGCATTATTAATTAAAGGAGAAATTTTAAATGACAGTAAAAATAAAAGGGAACAATTGTATTATTAGCATATTAATTAATGAATGTACAAATTATACCCAAATCATTATACTTGATCAAATTTAATTCAAGAATACTCTTGTTACAGGTGTTATTTACATCTAACGTCGAATTATCGTTATACAAACCTCATTATTATTCCATGAAACTTGATTACATGGAATGAAATTAATTAAAATAACGTTGCTTGGTTCCTAAATGATGTTATGATACTTTATATAAAATTTAATAAATATTAGTTCCTGAATAGGTACTGAAATATTGATAACGTGTAAAGTAATACTTTGAATTAAAAATATATACATATATTCTTTTGTTTTTGTAATAAGATTAATTTTTCTGTTTTTAACGAGGACATATTAAATTCAATATAAATTACACTAGTTGTTCCAGTAAAATAAACTAAGAACCAGTCGAATCTGAATATGTTATTAAATTACTTTTTACTATTAACATTTGAACAGCCGCCAAAATAAAACATAGATTTTAACAATAATGCATATTACAAACATAAATAAAATCTTTCTATATGTGCGTGCACGTGTGCATTCTGTAATTCAAGTCACTTTTTGCAGTTTTACTTTTTGGGAACTGCAGTCAATTTTTAAGAATACTTTGGACAAAGAACAAGTGTAACTCACTGAGCTTTTTCAATTTTTGATATTGTTTTGATATTATATTTATTAAATTATAAATAATTTTTCGATTGTTAAATTTGTTTTTTTAACTTGAAGTATTTTAAGTAAACGTAGAACTAGAGTTTATTTATTTAAATTTAGTTTAATGTTGTTTGCGACTGAAACATTAATTTTAAAAAGTTACTTTTACAAGTAAATAAAATAATAATTATAAATACAAGTAATTTGTAAATTTATTAGGTATCAATTCATTACTTTTTAATCATCATTATAATATTTTTTATTTATTTTTCAGTTTATAGGTTTACTAGAAGGATACGACCGCTTCACAGGTCACGATTTTTTAAATGAATCACTATAATTAATGAATTCTCAAAATTGCATTAATTTGTATCATGTGAAAAGAGAATAAAAAAAAAATTCTGATCGGGAAGAATATCTCACTCTGCCTTCAACAGGGCAGGTCATTGAGCGCTGCGCAAATGCATGTACGTTCGACACTCTTAATCTTAAGGAATAACTATGTTATCGTAAGGGGAAAACATAAATATAAAATACAAAAAAAAGAAAAAAAAAAAAAAAAAAAAAAAAAAAACCTTCTTTCATCCGTGGAATAATCGGCCCCGCCTCCATTGACTGCGGCAGCGTATACATGACGCGCGTGTTCCTTCTCCAACAGTTCTTCCCCTCCTAATTATTTTACACTTTCAAAAATATCCGCAATCGTTTTCTGGGGCTTTTAAACGTAACAATAGTAATTTCCAAAGTTCTATCAGAATTTCGGTATTTTTGCCCCAGCGTCCACCCCCCTTCCCGCCCCTCTTAATAATTCTACAATTTCGAAAATGTCCGCAATCGATTTATCGGGCCTGAAACCTAATAATACAAATTTTCAGCATTCTAACTCTTATTTCTATATTTTTGCCTCTTCGGCACCCCTCCTTCCCGTCTATCCTAATAATTTTAAAAATTCTAAAATATCCGCAATCGACTTGTAGGTATCAGAAACCTCTATATGTACCAATTTTGAACGATTTAACTCTATTTTTATTTTATTTTTCCCCCTTCGGGCCCCTCTTTCTCGCCCCTCCTAATAACTTTGCAAATTCCAAAATGTAAGCGATTGATTTGTAGGCATCAAAAACCTGTATGTACCAATTTTTAACGATCTGACTCTATTTTTAATTTTTTCCTCCTCCGTCCCCCCCTCTCTGCTCCTCCTAATAACTTTACACTTTAGAAAATACATTCGACTTGCAGGCCTCTTAAACCTATCTGTACCAATTTTGAACGGCCTAACTGAATGTCTATTTCTTTTGCCCCACAGCCCCTCTCTTCCCATCCCACCTGGGACGAATTTCTAAAATTCCAGAAATTAGTTTTTAGGTATTTGTGTGAGCTATATATTAGAGGAAAAATTATATATATATATATATATATAATTTTAATATATATATTTAATAAAAATTATATATATATATATATATATATATATATATATATATATATATATATTGCGACATAAAGGATTATTTGAAATCACGTTTTGCCTCCTCTCCCCTTGGGGGCTGAATTTCTAAAATTCCAGAAATTGGTTTTTATGTATTTGTAGTAGCTATATTTTAGAGAAAAACTTTCACGTATTTCGTTGTTGTTGTTGTTTTAGTTTTGGATATATAGGATTATGTGAAATCACATTTTGACCTCTTCTTTCCCTTGGGGACCGAATTTCTAAAATTCCAGAAATTAGTTTTTAGATATTTGTGTTAGGTATATTTTAAAGCAAAATTTTACGGATATCTGTTTTTTTTTTTTTTTTTTTTTTTTTTTAATATGAAGGATTTTTTGAAATTATTGTTTCCCCCCCCCTCTTGGGGGGGGGGAATTTTGTAAATCGCTTCTTAGTGGATGTCTACGTAATAGAAGGACCATTGTCACAAAATTTCATGCTTCTAGGTCCAGCAATTTGTGCTGGGCGATGATGACTCAGTCACTCCCTTACTCACACATACAGGACAAATCATTTTAAATATATTGTGATAGCGTGGAAATAAACAAACAACTAAATAAGATTAAACATACAAAAATTAGGCAAGATTGAAGAGCCATTTGGACATTTTTCTAGTTTAATTAGGAAGAATGTACAAAAATTACTATATTTATATTATAAAAAGCTAGACTTAATAGGCATCATGTCTGATTAAAAATAAGAATTAAACGTCATTTCTAGGCTCCTTGCCTTTTCCAGATCTACAAGCTCGATCTCTGTCTCCTTTCTGATCTCTCGCTCGTCTTTCGGTTTTCCTCTGGACTTGAGAGAGGGGGGTCAAACCCTGATGCATTCAGGCCCTCATAGGTTCTCAGGGGTTCCAAACCACACCTATAAACACTTGCCGGCCAGTCGCTTGCCTACAAGATAGGCGCCATCCTGTCAGTCCCTCCTTGATGTGTTCGCTAGACATCGGAAGCATCAAACGACAGCGTGAAATCGGGATTCAATGGTGTCGGTAACACTCTAAGACCAGGCTAGCCACCAAATCCTTTCTATCCATTCGGTATCTGCTGTCGATTAAGTTCGTGAGATCCCGATACAAGATTCCGTGAAGAAAGGGGGTGTCATCACGATATACATAGGTTTGTAGATTATTATTAGGTTTTCAATTTTTTTATATTTCACGCTTTTAAACACAGTTCGGTTATTCATCTCAAAGGCCGTCGTAAAATTCATTAAAAATCTAAGTGGAAATTGTTGAAAAAGAATAGTACCATTAATTTAACTTGTATTAAATACAATATGTATTGTGTAACTAAATACAATATTACGTATTTTAATAAAAATAATTTAAAAAGAATATTGTAAATTTTAAAACGTTGATATTACACACTTTTATTACATTCTTGTATTCACTGACTGCAACTTCTCGACAGTTGAAATAGCTCAAATCAAACTTTTCTGTGGTCATTTATTGCCTTCGGCTGTGTCATCTCCATACTAACTATGGCTGGCCCATTGTTTTCCCGACACCGATTGCTGAGGAGAGAATTTAAAAGATGCAAATTCTAATACACAAAATCCATTTATTAAATAATGTAATACAGAAAAAAAAAAAAACAGGCTGCGGTTAAACGGCTGTTTAAAATAGAAAAATAACGGGTGTACCAGAATAAAATAGACTGATATAAATTGATGTATAATTAAATTTATTTAAGTGAAGCCCAACTTCGTTTTACACATAAACACTATAGATAGAATAATAAACAAAATGCAGCATATTAATTTATGTAAACAATCCCTGTTGCTGTTTGCCATTCGATGTAAGCGTCTGGCCCAACTTAGACAACTTTCCATTATTACGTCCTTTTTTATTCTCTTTACAGCTCGTTTTAGTTTTGAAATCAGTATTTTTTTACATTTTTTTTTATTCCAGTTCATCTGCTGTACAAATTCATCTAAAATGGAGTAGTCCAGTGGATATAAATCCTTTTTTCATCAGAAAAAAGGATTCTCTTAGTATAACCCTTTCTGAAATTGTGTCGCACCCAATTAGCGAATTTGATTCTTTTCTGCTTTTGGGTTTCTATAAGTTTAGGTTGTATTCTTTTTTGCAAGGTCTTAATCCAATGTCATTTTTAAGTATTCGCTGTACAGATGTTGTTGATACTTTCAGTTTCCTAGCAAGTTTCCTTATGGATGTGCTCTTCTTACGTGTCAAGCAACTCTTCACTTCTTGAATCAGATTTTTGGTGCGGACAATGCGTGAACAGTCGGGAGGTTGAGATGTTTTAATACTGTCACTCTTTCTAATCATATTATACCACTTAAAAACAGTGGAACAACTTAAAACACCTTTCAAATGACGAAATATATTGCTTCTGGATTCTCCACTTTTGAACTTGGAAAGTACCAATTTTTGTACTTGTTTGCTCTTCATGCTATCCTGTAGTTGTAATGTAATTCTTGCTTTTGAGATTTTGCACAGATTTTACCAATGTAATTAGGAATCTATAAAAAACTTATATGTCTATATATAATATAAAATATCCATGCATACATACAAATAGTAATAGTCTATTTTATTCTGGTACACCCGTTATAAATATACTAAAATATATTAAAAGGAGTTTATTATGGGAATTTTTTATCGTTGTCAAAATTTTAAGTAAATTTAAGAAAAAAAAATATCTGCATTGCAGCTGAATTATCTTTGTTAGTATATTTTCCCCAACTTTTTTAAAAAGTGGGAATAATTTCTCGCAATCGCACATCTGAAAACAATGTATCTAGGAACACGGTAGAGTTCTGCCAAGCTAAAAGAAACATAAAAAAAAAAAAATTGAAATTTACAAAGTAGAAAAGTAAAAGGCGAAACGCTACAAGTGTATATTATGTCGACGTAGCATCTTGGACTTTTTTGACTACCTGTAACTCAGCTCTCTGGCCTCCAAGACCTATAGTTTTTTACACAGTCTTTGATCATACCCTTAAGACAAAGCATACAAATTTGCAAGTCGATCCGAATTAAAGAGAGTGAGTAATATAACTTTGAAAACCCGAAATTTACCGGTTACTTTCTGCTGCTATTGAGCTGAAAATTTGCATAAACATTCCTTCTGACCTGTTTTAGTGCTTTTTGAAGTCAAAAAATTTTTTGGTCAATACAGAGTGTATTTATTTTCTATTGTGTAATATTAAGACCAAAAATTTTGTGAGTTCATCAAGACATGGCGCTCGTTTTCAATGAATTTAATTTTGACATTTAATGAGACATTAAATAGTAATAAATAACGTTCTTTATTTTATGTATTTATTTATTTACTTTTTTTTTTTTTTACAAAAATGAATAGAAATAAATTAATTAAAGACAATTTTTTTTTTAAATTTTTACATATTTATAAGAAACACGTTTATTAATAAGAAAAATAATTGGATAAAAATTGGATTAAAATTCGCAGAGTAATTTTTATCGGCAAACAAATTACATAATAAATAAATGTTTAAAGCATGCGCCAAACAGTCTTTTAACAAAAGTAAAGCGGAGGATTAAATAAAAGAGCAATTCCTTAACTTAAAAAAAAATAAATAAATAAATAAATAATAAAAATAATACGGATTTTTAAAGAAAACATAAAATTAACTACCGATCATGTATTATGTTAGAGAAATATTGCTATCGTGGAAAAATTAAAATTTGACGTTATAGTGTGTCTGGGAATTTCGAGGTCTCCTGAATTCATTTTTATTTTTTTATAGTGAGGAATGTATGCTTAGTATGTGCATGAGTGAATATAATAGCGTCTAAACGCTGCATTTGATTCAGCTCAAATTCGATAGGTATGCTAGAGGTGACACAGAAATACCTAGATTTTAATGATGTGGAACTTAGTTGTTTTTCTTTACACGGACACAAAATAGATTTCTTGTACATAACGGTGTACAGTCTGAAATTATTTGATGTTCGTTTAATATGTTTAGGGGATCTTCTGAATTCAATTTTGCTTTTATTTAATTTATTATTATTATTATTATTATTATCATTGTTATTATTATTATTATTATTATTATTTTTTTTTACGGTGATGTCTGTATTTATATGCGGCTGCATGTATGTGAGTGAACGCGATAACGTCTAAACACTAAATTTGGTTGCATTCGAATATGTTATGTATATTATAGGTGACCATCGCATGAAATAGCTGAATGAGTATAGGACTAATGAGTATATACTTGGGAGTGAATGCTCACGATAGCGTCTAAACGCTGCATTCCATTGAACTCAAATTTAGTAGTATGTATAATTTTAGGTTACCATAACATGAAATACATGAATTTGAATGAATATAGGATTAATGTATATATATATATTTGAGTGGGTGAACGCAATAGCGTTTAAATGCTGCATTCAATTAAACTCAACTTTCACACACACACAAACACATTTATATATATATTTATATATATATATATCTATATATATATATATACAAAATAGGTCATCATCATACAAAATACGTAGAGTTTAATGATTGTATGATTAATGCGGATATGTACGTAAGTGAGTAGACACGATAGCGTACAAAATCTGAATTTTCTATTCAGCTTAAACTTGGTAGATATGGTTAAGGTCATCGTTACAAGATCTATTCATAAAATTTTATATATTTGGGACTTATGGTATATTTCAAGCAATACAAATTAGAACTCTTTTGTTATACTATGAATGCATATTATTTGAAATTCGTTTATTAGGGCTAAATTGTATAAAACAGAAAACGTGCTATAAAAGATTACAATAATTGGCTAAAATGTGATCAAAAGTTAAAGTATTTTTACGGCGAGATGCGTCCGTTATGTAGAAGTTTTAAATAATAAAAATTTAGTTAGTAAAGATTAAAATATTTTTACTCACCCAGCCGTGAAAATACTTTAAATTATAACTTTATAATGCACCCAAAAAACTAACACAGATAACAAAGAATGTTGAAATGTATTAGGATTTATTAGAAACATGCATGATGAGTTATTGGCAGATCTTCATTAAGCAATGCATTGAGTTCCCGGGAATCAATAGCGAGGGCGAATTTTGATACTAATCCTTTTTTTGGCTGCGTAAGAAAGGTAAGAGTTTTTGCTGGGCGGGGTAACTTTTACAATAGTACTTTTTTATACGATTTTTCTTATGGTAAGAACTCTTACATTCCTATAAAGGGCATTTTATGAGCTTTGGTTACGCCAATTCCCGTATAGTTTTTCTCAGTTTCATTAGAATGTAGAAATGGTTAAGTTTTCTCAATAAAATAATGGCAGTATGAAAATCAGAAATCAAAAATCCATATTTTCGTTAAATAATTGTAAATCTCAATCGAATTTAATTATCTAAAAATCCTCATCTTAAAACTCAAAAATATTCTCGGCAATGACTCGGCAATTTTCTTAAAAAATAAAAAAATAAAAAAATAAAAGAATAAAAGCACCTTCAACATTTTGGAAGGAACAACGTTTGCGATAACAATGGGGTTTACGAAATTTGTAAGGCCGTGAAGTAGTACAATGGAATTGTAAAATAAATGTAACATGTCATTGTAAGATAAATCACCGGGGATATATTTCAATGAGAAGATATTCAAGTTTAAGACTTGTTAAAAAAAAAAAAAAAAAATGGAAAGTTGAGTTTAAAATCGTTAGGAATTTTTATTTTCTTTTGGATTTAAGAGATTACGTTGATGATATGTCTGATGATACATAGAAGAGTTAATCTTAGTCATGCAGAAGATAAAAAGTTTTCAAAGTTAAAGTAGATAAGTAAATTAATAAGTAAGGAATATAAATTAGACGATATTAAAAAAAGAATGGAAACCAAATAATGAGAAATATAAATGTATTAGCAATAATCTTAATTCAGAACTGATTCTTGGCATAATCCGAGTTCCATGCAAATGATCTTAAAGAAAAAAAAGTAAATAAATAATAATAATAATAATAATAATAATAATAATAATAAACATTAGAGAAATTAGTAAATAACAAGAAATGTAAGCAAACGATACAAATTACAATATCTTGCAACGATTGTTTTGATTCAAAGTAATAACATGTCTGTCCATTAGTCAAAGAAAATAAATAAATAAATAATAATAATAATAAAAAAAAAAGCGTACAAGTGTAAGAAAAATTCGGTAAAGTCTCTGCGTCGCGGATAAGCGTCGACATGCCATTTATTTTTTGTGTTGTTTTGTATTGTTTTGTTTAATAAAGTGTCGTATTGTAAAAAAAAAAAAAAAAAAAAAAAAAAAAAAAAAAAAAAAAATCAGAGCAGTCTTTGGGGACTGCCGATAGAAGTGAAAACTAAGTAACTTGTGAATTGTATTATTATTTGTTGAATTCTGTTATTATTTTCGAATTATTTTTGGTTTGTAAAGAAGTGTTTATGATCTGTATTATATGATTCGGCTGATTAATTGGTAGCTGAGATACAAAAGAAAACTGATTCAGGACACCTCAAAACGTGTAAATCACGTGAAATCTCGAATTCCACTTTCGATAATATAAAAGAACTTTAAAATATCTTTCGAATGATGTATTAAAAATATTTTAATCATAATGAGAATTTGAAATATTGAAAATTTAAAATATTATAGCGCCATCTGGCGGTAGAAATTTCTGTAATCTACTGTTCGATTCCAAATCAACAAAGCTTTCTAATGATGTATTAGGTATGAAATTATTTTAATAAGTAGCTGAGATACAAACGAAAGTCGATTCAGGAAACCTCAAAACTGTAAATAAGCTGAAATCTCGAATTCCACTTTCGATAATATAAAAGTACTTTACAATACCTTTTGAATGGTGTATTAAATTAAGTTAATCACAATTAGAAATTGAAATTTTGAAATTTTAAAATATTACAGCGCCATCTGGTGGTAGAAATTTCTGTAATCTACTGTTCGATTCAAAATCAACAAAGCTTTATAATGATCTATTACTTATGAAATTATTTTAATTAGTAGCTGAGATACAAAAGAAAACCCATTCAGAACACCTCAAAACGTGTAAATCAGGTGAAATCTCGAATTCCACTTTCGATAGTGCACTTTCGATGGAGGTAAGCATCGGTTGCGACCGATTGCAGGTACTACGAAACAACTACGTTGACATTGACAAAAGGACTTTAAAATATCTTTCGAATAATGTATTAAAAATAATTTAATCATAATTAGAAATTGAAATACGTGTATTAGAATAAAATTTAATTTGCAATTAAAATGTAATTTTTTTTTCAAAATCGATGAAATTTGAACTGCAACTATACCGTGTGGTGTTAATTACGCAGAGTAAGTTTCAAAGAATTTAGAAGAAATTTGAAGCATTTTGAAATTTGCAACTTTTATTCCTAGTAGAAAACCACGTGATGTCAATTGAGAAAAAATATGTTTCTTCCCGATCAGATTCTCTGTGATTGGTGTGTCATGGTAAAGAACGCCTGCAGAATTTCATTCAAAGCGTTAGCTGACGATGACGCGAGTTTCATGATTTTTGTTCACCCAAAAGTGCTCAACGCGCCTAAAGATGTTTTCACTTCAAAAATGCTGGGTATATTTGTAGTTTATGGTGTATTCTTAAAAATATATTATTCTTTACTTTCCAATGTACGTTTCACTATACATTTTATGATGAGGAGGAAAATGATATCATTTATTGCATGCACTTTTTAAAAGATTTTTCTTGATTTAGATTTTTATATTCTAATTTAATTGAATTTAACAAATGAAATTTGCTCAGATTTTAATTTATTTCATAATGAGCAAAATAAATAAATAAATAAATAAATAAATAAATAAATAAATAATAATAATAATAATAATAATAAAATTAATTAATAAATAAATAAAATATGTTAATAAAACATTTACAAACATTTTAAAAATTACGAATAATTGATATATGATTAACTAAAATAAAAAGACTTTTTGTTAATTTATTTAAACATTGCTACCAACTAGAAAAAAAAGAAAGAAAGAAAATAAAGAAAATAAATTGAGTCTTAAATTAGCTGTAATATATACCATGTAATTTTAAACACTTCTAGCTCTGCTTTTTTTTTTTTTTCTTTTTCATTTCTTTTTCTTTCTTTCTTTCTTTTTTTTTTTTTTTCATTTTAGAAAATAAAGATATTGTTTCTCCTGACACGAATTGTTCAAAATTACCCGACGTCTAATATAAAATAAAAGAGTGCATAATTTTTAATTAATATATTATTGAAGAAAATATTTTGAATTCGTAAATCCAACAACTTTAATTTTTACTTTCTCTTACCCTATATATAAAAAGTGTAATAATATACATAAAAAAAAAAGTGTTGTTTTGGGGTCAAATTTTTGAAACTGAATTTTTGTCTTATTTACACGTTTTGAAATCCCAAGATTCCGAAAAACATGTTTTCAGGGGTTGGTCTCTGTGTGTAACTATCTGTATGTGTGTCTGCCCGTGTGTCTGAGTGTGCGTCTGTTATCAACATATCTCATGAACAAATTGTAGCAGTAAGTCGAAATTCAGTATTCTAAACCTCATATACTGACGCTACGCTAAAGTTTTTGTTGGGATGAGGCAATAGTTTGTGTTCAAGGACATCCATAAAAATTCAAATACGTTACGACTATGTAGAAATTTCTTGTTAAGTACAGTGCACCAACTATAGGCTGACCTGTACAAAATGGAATGAACACATTTTTTTTATGTACATAAAAGCATGTTTTGTGTTGATTATGGTATGGAAATCATTCATCATTTGTTTATAGGGCTACCCAAAGTATCTGGATAGAATGGACTGTACATGAAAATTGCTGGAAATGAATTTCTTTTTGTTTTACGTGTTTTTCATATAAAACTAAATTTAAATTTTTCAATGTGATGTGAATGTAGTACATAGACAATGTACAGGGCTACCCAAAATTAATTAAAATTAAATTCTTTTCTATTGAATGCTATTGATGAAACTGCTTTGCTACATTTTACTATGTCGAAGAGCACTGATCAAGAAGAAAAATAAATTTTTCATATCCAAATTATAAATAAAGTATGCTTTTATGCAATTTTTTCAACTATGTTTTTATATATATATATATATAATGTCACGTTTTTAGGTGCTTTCAATGCCAAAATTCAATTTTTAGCAGTGTATATGTTCATATATCTGTATCAGTATAAACTCAAATTTCACGTTTTGAACTTCGTATTAGTTTACCACTTAAAATATTGATCAAGATTGGAAAGTCTGAAGGCAAATTATGAACAGCCTTGATTTTTTTTTAAGTAAATGTTGGCATTATAATTAAACAGGGGGTTGATTGGAGCCGTAGCTTCCTCACATGGAGTTATATATCAAATAAAACTATTTTAACCAATATTTTAGGTTATTTAAAAACAAATATCCGTACAAAATACAAATTTGCCATTCTGAAATTTCTTTTAGGTTACCACTTGAAAAATTTAATAAATGCTGACACGTTTCATGGCAGATTAATAACAGCCTTAAAAATAAAAATAATAATAATAAATGTAGCCGCTATAATTTACGGATGTTGAGGGGGCAGTATACCCCACCCCCCTACACCTCACAAACCATTATGTGTCAAGTCTAACTGTTCCTAATTTTATTGTAGTTTATTTTTAAAATTTATTGAATTTTATTATCTTATCTTACGGATCTCACGACTTAATCTACAATCTATAATCTATAGTATTAAAATGCAGGGTAAGAGAAAGTCGTGTGAGGAACACGCCAATTTTTTTTTAATTATTATTATTATATTTAAAATAATATTTAATTGAATTTTATTAAGATAACTGAAATTTCTAAAGGAATCTTCCTTTAGCTTAAAAATCCATACTTATAATTCAGCTTTTAACTAAAAGTATAATTACTGTATAAATATGAAGATCAATAACACTTATTTCCATGCTTTTGTTAGAATAAAAGATAGCTGTTTGGAAAAGAGATTTTAAATAAATAACCAGAAGCTATTTTCGTCATTAAGTTATATACTAAGGGCACAATTTCGTATGACTTATAAAAGGAATAGTGCAGTATTTTTACGTAAAATTTTTTTACTTATTATATTTTTTTACATAATTTATTTTCACGAAAGTTTTAAAACGCATAAAAATAATAAGTCTTAAACTATTAGAATTTTGATAGTAATATTGTATTATTATTCCGTATTATGATAAGTAATAAATATGAAAAGATTTCGAAAAAAAAAAAAAAAAAATCTTAAAGCTGATTTTATTTATTTTATTTTCAAAGCTAACAATATTATTAAGATTATACCATTATTTACAGATTTTTCCGTATTTCTTTTTCCCTAGAAAAAAAAGTTATTAATAATGCCATTTTAGAACAAAATGCAACTTGCACATCAAAATTTTATGAAAATGTAAGAAAATTTTAATTAGTTACCTTTGCAGTTCTTTTTCTTCATTTTGGACATTAATCTGTTTAATCATTCTATAAAATTTTTAAGATTTTAACCTTATTTCAAGCAATTAAATCCCAATATATTTCGTTTTTTACTAGTGTAATAATAGATTTTTGCATATAATTTTGCATCTTAAATTAATTAACATAATTTTTTTATTTTTTAATTATTGTATATGTAATTTCTTGATATTTGTAAATCATATTCTATTCTAAAGTTCACTAATACATTAGTCCAAAAAGAAATTAAACAGTATGAATTGCAAAAATTAAAATTAAATTTTACGTGCATATACATATATATTCAACAGATATCAGAATTAGTTTTTATACGCTCAGAATTTTTATAAGACCATATATTTTTTGTATATATTGGAATCAGAAAAGTGGGTTATTTAAAACTTAAAGTTTCTTGAAATTAAAGACAGTTATATATATATATATATATTTCTCTAGAAATTCAGCAAGAATTTGAAAAGTGGTTATTTTTAAACAGTATTTTTTAAAAATAATTTTCGAAGACCAAACTTGGCACTGTCCGAAAATAGTGGTATTCCGTAAAGCTCTAGATGAGGGTTAGCAGCACTATGAAAATGGATTGGTTAAAATGATAGAGAAAATACTTTTATATATTTTCTGATGACCCATTAAGTAAATATTTCCAAATACGTTATGAGATGCATACATTCTTGATAATTACTATTTCAAATTAGTCAAAAAACCAATAATAATAATAATAAACAGTTAAATTATGATACAGGAATTTATCCAACAACAGATTAAAAAAAAAGTAGATCACATAAAATTCTGCTTTGTATTTGCTATTATATTATCTAATTAAATTTATATTTTAAATCGCATATTTTACTTTAACACAGCCTATATTTTAAATGTTCATTTATTTAAATTCATAACACGCAACATTTTTACATGCTCTAAAATAACAATAAGGCTTATCTTGTTTTTTAAAGCAACAAAATTTCGAGTATATTTATTTTATTTCTTATTCAATAAAAATTTTTCGTTACAAAATTTAATTTAAATTTAGATTTTTGACATGCTAACAGTTTTTTTTTTTTTTTTTTTTTTTTATGTTGGAAGAGAAATTGCATTATATATGAGTTTAAAATACATATTAAAATTCTCTAAATACAATCTTCTTAAACAAATTATTTTTTAAGCGATATTGAATAACATTTCTATTATAAATTAGGAAAAAATAAAAATAACTTTAAAAGTTTATAACCGAATAAAGATAGAACATTATATTCCAAATACCATGTTGCAAAAGTTAAAATCCATGTTATCCAACAACAGATTAAAAAAAAAGTAGATCACATAAAATTCTGCTTTGTATTTGCTATTATACTATCTAATTAAATTTATATTTTAAATCGCATATTTTACTTTAACACAGCCTATATTTTAAATGTTCATTTATTTAAATTCATAACACGCAACATTTTTACATGCTCTAAAATAACAATAAGGCTTATCTTGTTTTTTAAAGCATCAAAATTTCGAGTATATTTATTTTATTTCTTATTCAATAAAAATTTTTCGTTACAAAATTTAATTTAAATTTAGATTTTTGACATGCTAACAGTTTTTTTTTTTTTTTTTTTTTTTTTTTTTTTTTTTTTTTTATGTTGGAAGAGAAATTGCATTATATATGAGTTTAAAATACATATTAAAATTCTCTAAATACAATCTTCTTGAACAAATTATTTTTTAAGCGATATTGAATAACATTTCTATTATAAATTAGGAAAAAATAAAAATAACTTTAAAAGTTTATAACCGAATAAAGATAGAACATTATATTCCAAATACCATGTTGTAAAAGTAAATTTACACACACACACACACCACACCACACCACACCACACACACACACACACATACACACACACACACATATATGTGTTTCTATAAAAAAAATCCAGATTCTACATCATTTTACTTTTATGCCTAGTATAATGTCTCTCTCTCTGTCTCTCTCTCTCTCTTTTTTTTTTTTTTTTTTTTTGCTATTTAACAGTATTACACCAGTAAAAATTATTAAGGAACAAAATAAACTTTAAATATAGACGCGTAGTACACCTGTAAAGTATGGGATAGAAGCAAAAAATAATGACAATTATTTTTTTTTCCTTTTTTCAATACAAAAATAATTATTCATTTTTAATTTATGTATATCTCTGGCTAATATTATTGTCAAGCAATAATTTTTAAACAAACACTTCATCGAAATTTCGTGTTTATTTCTTTTTTAATTTACATACAAAAGAAAAAAAACAGATGATGTACAATAATAATAAAAAGCAAATACATAAATAAAGAAGAAATATGTTTAAATAAAAATTTTGAAAGTATTTATCCTCTCAAAAGCAGAAGAGACTCGTGTACCTAGGGCTGCTTTTTTTTCAAAGCTGAGACACATAGTCCATGACCTGTTTAAAATTTAAAACTAGTATTGTACATATCTTTAGGACTAATTATTTTTTATTGGAATTAATACAAACACTTAAAATAATAAATTTTGACAAATAGAAGGTTTTCTAATAAATTTCACACATGGGCCTAGGTATAATACCCTTATTGTACGTAGGGCCATTCCTTGAAAGTTAGGTTTCTCTTCGCAATGAGTAGAAAACAAACATATAAGCATGTGTTTTATAAAGAAACAATATAAGGCAATACATTTATTTATCATATAATAACTATTTAAATTGCAAAGTTCCAAAATTACAAATATTGTTATAAACTATTCAACTATGAGAAATTAATTTCGAAAGTGAGCTACATGCGGAGTGTCTGTCAGGATTCTACCCTGGTTTTAAGCGGCCTCTTCCTTTATATTCTAAGTTTCGCTTTTGAAAATGTCGTACCTTTTCAGGCATTACACATGAGATGGAATTAGATGTTGAAGACTTTGAAAATTCTGCAGCAGAAAAACAGAGTTTGATGCAGAAATGCTAAATATTCAGCATTGTTAACTCATTTTCTTTCTCAAATTGAACTCAAATATTTATCATCGGTGAATATGTTTTTGATTTACAGGCCATACACAAGGCACACGGAAGTAAAGGCCAAAGGGTAGGATTTTTCAATATTTTCCGCAATGTATATTAATTTAAACCCTTTTCCTCTATTTAATTATGAAAACTTTTTCAATAAAATATTAGCAAGAAAAAGAATATTAATATAATTGTACCTAAAGTCATGGTCCAAGGTACAAGGCAGATATGCGGCCTTAGGTACAAGACTAGTAATTTCATTCAAAACGCCTTCTGCTAAAAAAACTCAGGTAAAGAAGAGATTTTTTTCACTTAATGAATGCTTAATATAACGAGCAAAATTTTATACTAGAAATGAAAGACAAATATTTGACTTGCTTTTGTAAAACATTAAAATAAATGAGCAGAAAATTTTACTTTAGGCCATATAAAATATTTTTCTACCTATAAATTGCCAAAACTTTCTCTTCAAAGATTTCAAAGTGGCTGAGAAAATAGCAACTGGGGTTGTTACTCACTCATTTAAGTAATAAAACTTTAAAAAATAAAATTATTCAAATAAAATGGTGTGGTCCTAGGTATATGATGGCACTAGGTACACAGGTCTCCCCTACATATTCATATATTTATAATGCATATTTAACATCGCTTATTTCTTAGTTTTCTATTCTAAAACTCTTTGAGTTCATCATTTTTCAGAAATAAGTTTAAAAAAATCTTAAAAGTCATTCCAATGGTGAATTCAATCAATTATTTGATAAGGAAAAGGATAAGGAAAATAAATAATTCATATATTATGTTCATATGGTCATTTCTGGAAAATTTATTTTAAAAATGAAAAGAAAAGAAAATAAGTGTTGTTATTTAGATTATTGAAAATCAGCGGTGAAATTTTAACTTGTGAAATCTCTCCTATTTTTATTGGGATATGTATATGGTTAATAGATAATATACAGTGATACCCGAAATTAGGCTAAATGATCTTTTATATTAAATAATTGATGGAAGCGCTTTATTACATATTAAAATGTCAAGAAGGAAAATTAATCTTTTCATATCATATTGTAAACAAAATATTTTTTGAAATTTGATTTTTAAGTCTGATTTTTTAAAAAATAATATCACTTTTTGAGGTGTCCTGAATGCCAATGTCAATTTTTTAGTGGTTAATCTGTTTGTTATAAGCATAATCTAAAAACAAATAACCCCAGGAAATTCAAATTTGGTATTTTGAGTTTCATATGAAGTTGCCCCTTGAAAAGTTTGATTGTAGTTGTCAAATTTTTCAGGCAAATTAATAACGTTCTCGATATAAAAAACAAATAATAATAATAATTGCAGGCTCAATAATTGAACGTGCGTTTTCCAAATAAAACTGTTCCTAAACCTATTTTAGATTATTTTAAAAGTGGATTGAACTTCATTATCTTTCCTTATTGATCTTATGTCTTAATCTGTAATCTGTCTCTATTGTATTGAAATGCAGGGTAAGAAAAAGTCGTGTGAGGGACACACCAAATTTGTTTATTTTATATAGACATACACATGAACAGGAGGAAAAAATCTAAAAATGTGTTTTATTAATGCATCAGTTTTTTTTATGCACAAATTTCAAATGTACACTATGCTACAAAATAACGATATTGTTTTTACAACATGTTTCAAATGTTTGGTATTTATCATGTAAAACGGTACAAAATATCTTTTTCCTTCTTTTTCTAAAAAAAATATACATATTTGTCAACACTATTATTTTTAAATTTAATTCGTTACATAATATTAAAAACTAGATTTAATATTTTTGAATAAATGTAAATGTAACAAGTATAATATTTTTTTTAAATAAGAACTGGCATTTATTTTACAGCAACAACAATATATGTGTATAAATACAAATTTTTAAAAATATAGAAATGAATATTTGATGCAATAATAAAAATATTAATACGGGCAAACAACTATCTTCAGGGAAATGTACGTTATAGAAATATTTATGCTATGTCAACAAATAATAACAAGCAAAATTTATTTCAGATTCAATTGTGGAGATGAGTTATTTATCAATACAGATAAATCTTGAGTATTTTTTATTAAAATTAAATTTCAAGAATGTTTTCTTTATCAGGAAATATGTACCTTGGGGAAAGAAAATTTAATGTTTACATAATTTTACATCAACACGGTTTAACATCAATGCGAATTTCTATGGAAACGAATAAATGTAACAATTTACATTTTAATATGAAAATTTAAACATGAAATTTAATGTATGAAAGGTTAATACAATATATATATATATATATATATATATATATATATATATATATATATATACTGAAATAATATTAAAAAATAGATAACTATTTATTTTTTATTATTCGTATTAAGGTAGTGATTTACGGTAAAGATTTTCTTTTCGAATGAGATAATATGTGTATTTCGACTTCTTCCACAGTTTGTGTTTAAGAGATAAATATTTAAAACTAGTTGGCATAGACGGACTCTACTTAGTTTACCCATCATATATATGTTCTCATGAATTTTTTATCATAAGGAATACCATAATAATGTTAAAAGAAATAAATTTACTCGATACGTCGACAGATTGAAAAACATCACCTATTACACTACCCTCCTTTCAGTTCAATATATTGACTATATCTTAATTTGTTAATAAATTTAATAGAGTTAGTTTTGAATTTTACATTACATACTATTCCATACTACATTCAATGCAATGATCACCATAATCAAAATTTATGAAAAGTATTGTTCTATTCTACTATGTTAGTAAAAATCTTAAATTTCGAATAACCTACGAAATTTTCAAATTAGAAGATTCGTTGTCAATTCCGTTCAAACTAGAATCGTAAATGGTATTTTCAAAGTAGTCTGACATCTTTACAATAGAAATATCCCTTGTAATGGTCTATTTAAATGAAACTTTGGCCCGTTCGGGCATGTTAAGAAATTTGTAACTTTAAAATAACTTACGGACTTTTAAAAGTTGAATTTTCATAAATAATGATGTTCATATCAGCATCATAAATGTAATTTATAGCTGGTTTATTATCTTCACACTAATAATTTTCCCTTTAACCCATGATTAAGTGAAAATTTGCCTTATTCTCCCACGTTAAAGAAATCGTAAATTTCGAATAATTCACGAAGTTTTTAAATTAGAATGTTGAAAATTCAGTATGGTTTTTTCCATTGGCATAAGTGATATTTTAAAACTGATTTAACCATTTTACGACCAATTGGTCTTGTGATATTGTGTACACAGTCTAACAAATTAGCACATCATGTAACTACCACACTAACAATATAATTGAAACTTGTACACGCTTTAACACACTAACACGCTAATAAAATTACTGAAGACGTACACTACGTCGAATTTGAGATTTTTTGGATTGTTGAGGGCTAAACACGTGTATAAAAGTTAAAAATCCGACTTCGAAAGTTCCCCATATCTATTTTGTAAGACGGGGAAACAATCTCACGAGATTCGCAGTTTCAACTAAAACAACAGCAACAACAACAAAAACAATAACAAAACGAATATATAATCTTTTATAGTAATATATTAAATATCTAAATTGGCAATTTACTGAAACTGTTTCTTTCGCCCACTTAATTTTTAACTATTGGATATCCTATCACCTCACCAACTGGTGGAGGCGTTGTCAATATACATGTATGAAAAATATTCATACTAATTATATCAACTTTTAAAACAGGTTTTTAAACAAACAGGTTTTTAAAACAGTTGGTTTCCATGTAGTAAATAGATATAATTTTCTTACACTCTTGACCTCTTTTTAAATGGGTAAAGATATTTTTCAATAGTGTATTGAATATGGATTCAGTTTTCATGCCAAATTTCATAATTATAGCTTTTTTTTTTTTTTTTTTTTTTTTTTTAAGTAACAACTAAAACTTTACTATATCCCTGTATATTTAACTTTTTCATAAGATGTCGCACTAAACTTTTAGTTTTGGAGTAGTTTAGCTAAAGATATTAATTATTTTTGTTAGCTCTTTCACAGCACATAAGAGTTAAATTAAACGACTGTGTAAGGACTTTACATGCTTAATTTTTGATATACGAAAATGAGACTTTTCTGCACTTTTTCTCGACTACTATATTTCTAAACAACATATATATATATATATATAATACAATAAAGATTACTGTATAAAAATAGTCGTAGCTAAGAACGCATAAGATTCTTTTCCCTGGATATAAAATGCATATATATATATATATATATATATATATATATATATATATATATATATATATATATAGTAAAATGCCTATACTTCGTTCCGTATAACTTTCATCCACATTTTGATGCGACATGCTACAGAATAGGCTCATATTTTATCAACATAATTACGAACTTTAATTAATTATGTTAAAGTAAATAGTTGCATGCTAAAAGTTTAAAATTCTTTGAACTTTCGTTTGTGCTTGGAAAATGTTAATTAGAAGTAAATGTTTATTCATTAATCTTGTGTAGAAAATGTCATGTTGAAATCTACTTTAACTTTCTACTTTAACGCTCTTCATCAGAACATTAATGACAACAAATGTTGTTATTCCTTTAGGAGAGATGTAAAACTATTAGATCATATAGAATATTTCTTCCAATCTAGTACATTAAGTATTTATTATTATTATTATTATTATTCAAAAAATTTATATGACTTAAATATTATTCAATATTGCTTGTTTTAATTTCTTTTCTACTCTCTAACATATGTAAGTCATTAAAACCAATCTGATCCATGACTTTGATTTTAAAGATCAATTTAACGATTAATACTTCAAATAATAAACTTTCCGCTATTCGAAACGAGAAAAAAAATAAGGAGTTATTTTATTTAATAAACTTTTATGCGTGGCAAAGAATAAAATTATTATATATTTACTTTAATCATATTTATTCTAATCATAATATTTTATCAAATAAGCGTCGATATCCACTCCCTGAAATATTTTATAAAAATGTATTGTTATTATTATTATTTTTTTAGAATAATAAAATATAACATGCTATTGTATATTTATATATTATATTCATTATTTCTAACATTTACAATTTTCAGAAACAAACAAATTACTTGTACAAAATATGCAAAAAATATTTGTCAGTAAAAGTATAAAAATATAATTACTAAAATATTTTTCTCTTTCTTCAATAGTTTTTAATTATAAAATTAAGTATCAAGAGTAAGGTAAAACATTTTTCATGAAGTTAAAACTAAATATACATTTTAGTCTCATTTTGTAAGGAAATAATATTGTGTGTCATTCGCACGACTTTCTCTTACCCTGAAATTTAATACTATAAACACAAGTTGGAGATTAAGAGATAAGATAACGACTACTGTTATGTAAACCTATGCTAAAGCAATTGAAATTAGGTTTTGCAAGAGTTTTATTTATAATTAGTTTTGTATGAGGGGGCTACCGCCTCCCTCGACTCCCCGTTTCATTACAGAACTTACATTTATATAGAATTTAAATCTGTTATTAAAACAAGACTTCAGTTAAAATTATTCAGACAAATTTCACACGCAACATCCCTTGAAATGTGTCAGTCTCGATCAAAATTTCCACCAACAAACTTACATTAACTTGAAAATACAACTTTCGTATACCCTGAATTTATTCCTTTTTAAGTTACTCTAAGAGACACAAAGATCAAATGTTAAAATCTTGACTTCGGTAATCAGGAAGCCTCAAAACATGTAAATATACAAAAAAAAAGAGCGTTGAATTTTTAGCTTAAAAACATACATTATTTATCATATGCCTATAAGGACTTCATTTCAATTCATGCGCACGTTTATTGGACATGGTAAAATATTACGGTAAACCGCTTTCACTAACTTTAAAAAAGAATGTTATTGCTTAAATATTGGCAGCCCTGTATATCTTTGAAAATTATGTACAGAACATATGGTGCCCCTAAATATAATCCTATAGCAATAATACATGACACAACCTGAAATACACTTCCATCAATTTTCAGCTATTGTCGCACTATAATCTAGTTAGCCTTGTAAATGAACTGTGAATGATTTCCCTACCATACTCTACATGAGACATGATTTTATGCACATAAAAAACATATATTAATTTCATTTGGTTTAGTGTAGTTTATATATGTTAATCTCTACTTACCTGCAATTTCCCCCATAGACGTATGTATTTTATTTCTCTTGCGTGTCCCCGTACACAAACCATTTGTATCATCCCAACGAAAAGCTTAATGTTTCACCCCTATATCATACACATTTAGAATGTAAAGTTTGGACTTTCTGCTATTATTTTTTTCTTGAGATATGCTGATAAAAGACAGACACACAGACAGGCAGACACACACACACACACACACACACACAGAGAGAGAGAGAGAGAGAGAAAGCAACCGCTAAAAACACGACTTTTGGATTCAGGGCACTTCAAAACGTGTAAATATAACAAAAACTCACTTTCGAAAATTTGACCCCAAAACAATACTTTAAAAGGACGTTTTGCATTTAAATAAAATTCGTGTGATTTTTTCTTCTTTTTTAATTAATTGAATACCATTCTTAAAAAAAAATAAGTCTGTTTTTGCCGAAAAATATAAATAATTTTTAAAAATAAGTTTCATTTACAATGTGAAGTAATTTATGAAAGCTATGATCTGTCATATAATGTGAAATCTGCGAATTACATTTTACTTTCTTAAGAGCAATGTGTTTATTTTTTTTTCGAAATACAACAATTCCTGTTAAATATTGTTGAAGTTTTTTTTTTTTTTTTTTTTTTTTCTGTGTTTAATGTTCAGCTGACGAAAATGATTTTTTGTTCTACTTGTTTTTGATAAACATTTTCTGGATAAATTAACAAATTCGTTATGATTTGCCAAAATGAAAAATAAAATCTCATTTTACATTAATAAGGACTGTGGCTTTGTATATAGGCAATTAAAATTTTGTTTCAAATATAAAAATATGGTGTGAAACAATCCCACGTCTTTCATCACCTATTATTACACGTGTTATATACAATTGTTTAGAAATAGTGCGATCAGAAGACATAAATTTAACCTAACGAAGTAGGCACCTAACAAATTTTTAAAAGAACGCACTTGCGAGACTTGAAATTGAGTTATTTATACAGAACGCCTATCAATTTTCCTGAACTAACCAACGATATCATTTGAAAGGAAATATAATAGAGTCTTTATACAGCAAATTTGAAGAAAAGTGATAGAGCCGTTTTTGAGGTACGGATTTAAGGTTCCACTTCCGGTTTCCGATGTCCCACTTCTGGTTTTCCAATTTTCCTCAAAATTTAGAAAATTCATCTTTACACCTGTCCTGCCTCAATTCTGAAGTTTCGTAGTTCTATCATTATTAGTTCCAGAGATATGGTAGCCAAAACATTCTCCACATACATACGTACGTTCTTGGCACTGACCAATTGCCAAAAACTAATTTTTTGGACTCAGAAGACATTAAAATACCGAATACAATACTTCCATTACCTACGGTAGTCGGATTATGGAAATAAATATGGATACAGTAATAATTTTTAAATAAAAATTTTATTTATTATTACTCGTGATAAAATAATGCCTGTAATGCGCTGTTGAAAGAGCATATAATAATCTGGTGTGGCACTCACATGAATTTCTTTTAATCTGAAATTCAATACCATAAAGTCAGACTGGATAATATTAGATACGATAACAAATACTGTTATATAATTCTTCGTTAAAAACAATTTAAAATAGGATTCGGAAAAGCTTCATTTTACAAATAATTCTGTATAAGAGGGATAATAGCCCTCACCCCCCCCCCCCCAACCCCTTGCTTTCATATTGTACTTTCATTTAAAAAGATTTTAAAATATGTTATTAAATTTAAATGTTCATTTCAAATTATTCAGACAATTTCACCCACACCATTTCTTGAAACTTAATAATTTTTTCAAGTAACAACCTTATATTACTTTCAAAATACAACATTTGCATTGTCTAAAATTATTTGTTTTTAAGTTATTCTGATAAAAGTGATAGACAAAGATTAAATGTTAAAAATATGACTTCAGTATTCAGGGAACCTCGAAACGTGTCAGTATACAAAAAAGGAACTCTAAATATTTAGTTTTAAAAATAATTTATTTACAACATAGGTATGAGGGATTAAATTTAATTTCGGAGCAGTTTTTGTGAACATGGTAAAATATTATAATAAAGTACTTCCACTATAATTACATTCAATAAAAAAGAATGTTTTCGATTAAATATTGGCAGCTCTGTACATCTTCTAAAAGTTATGTACAAACTACATTGCGCACTGAAATATAATCCTATAGTAATGACATATAGCACAGCCTTAAATGCACTTCCATGAATTTCCAAGTATTATTTCACTACACTCTAGTTCTTTTGTGTAGCCGTGTAAATGAACGGTGAAAGATTGTCATACCATATTCTGTATGAAACATGCTTTTATGCCTATAAAAAATACATATTCGTTTCATTTCGTTTAGTGCAGTCTATAGACTTTAAATTCTACTTACTTTCAATTTTCCCCTATAGACGTAATGTAATTTGAATTTTTTGGATGTCCCTGTACACGAACAATTTTCTAAATGTCAACAAAAAGTTCAGTGTAGCATCTCTAGAAGATACAGATTTAGAATGCCGAGTTTGGTCTTCCAGCTGCTATTTATTTTTCCGGTATGCTGATAAAGCACAGCACAGACACACACACACACACACACACAGACCAACAGCTAAAAACATGATTTTTAGATTCAGGTCCTCAAAACGTGTTAATATTACAAAAATTCACTTTCGAAAATTTGACCGAAAAACAATACTTTCTCTACTATGTATATGGGTAAGAGAAAGTAATTAAAATGAATTATAAATAAGTAAATGGCCGTACTTGGAATGCTTGCATAATATTTTCTGCACGGGCCCGGGCCATCCTGAGTGCAAACTCTGCTGTTGGTGTGTGCTTGCTTGACTGCCAAAACTAAATATTCTCCGATCTCTATCTCGTAAATAGATGTCTCCACTTGTCTATGTCCGGTATCTCATTTTTGTTGCAACTGCGCTCATTGATCATAATTTCCACGGCTTCGCGGTTCATAGCATAATAATGATTTTCGTAATTCGTAAATTTCTTAATATCATTAAAATCAATTTTAATATTATCGTTTTGAAAAATTTTGGTTAATACGGTTGTAGTTCTATTGAATTTAATATCTGTTTTATGTTCTTTAATGTGGGTTTTTATTTTTCTTTTAGTCATGCCTATGTAATACCCTTTATTATTATCATTGGTTTCATAACTTATTTGATAAATACCTGCAGTTTCCATTTGGTCAATTTGATCTTTGTAATTTCTAACTCTTTTAAATATATTTGGGTTCGGCTTAATAGGGATATTAATGTTTATTTTGCTTAATCTATTGTTTATTTTGCTTAATCTATTCTCATCTTACCTGCGGGTTATCTACCAGAAATTACGGTACTTAAAATTTTTATACATAAAAGGACATGTAATTTTTATGGATTAAAAATACGCAAAAATTCTATAATAATAATGATAATAATAATAATAATAATAATAGTAATAAAATTTCAGTCCTTATTTTGTCGTTTTTTCAAGATTATAAAGTGTAGTTTTTTAAATGACGTTTAAATAAGAATGGTAAAAAATGTTTTATGTTTACAAATGTTATGGCGTTTTAAGAATTATGTGGCATATTTAAACAATTATTTAAAATGATAAATATATTCATCTTTATTCATTAATTTGCATAGTAAATTTATTATATTTATGGATGTTTTTACTTTTTATTACTTCCAAAATTTTAATTTCTCAATTGCTATTCTGTTCATACAATAACTTATTTGGAACATGTCATTTTATTAAATATATATATATATATATATATATACACATTTTTATTACAATTTAAGCTGTTAAATTTTAGTTTAATCTTTATACAAGGTTGTAATTTTTAATTAATCCTCCAAATATTGTGTTTGTGAAACTTTTGCGATTCGTTTATGTCTAATTATACACACAACAATGTGTAGTTTATTTATGATAACAAAATTCGAAAAGCAGTAAATATCAGCAGATGATGTATTTTTTGCATGTATTATTTGTTTAGTTATTTTTATGTAACACGGCTCTTTAGTATATATATATATATAAGGAGAGCGATTTATAAGGAGTATAAATAATATTAGAACACTTTAATACAATGTGATATATGCATGAGATAAAATAAATTTAAAATAAACAAATTTTTACTTTTAATTGGTTTAGACATTGTGGTTTTTAAATCATTTATTACAAATTTTCTTAAATAAGACCTTCTTGCGATATTGGAACTGTCATAAATAAATTGATAACGTAATTTATGTAGCTCAGAAAGATAATTTTTGTTTGAGTTACTTTTTGGTGAAAGAAGGATTGCATTTATTTGTATGTAATTGACATGGTTATACCTCGTTTTTCATCACAAATATTAAAATATCCAACCAATTTAAAGCTTTTAACTTCCAACTAAATAACCAGAATAAATATTCTTTCTTTTCTTTTTTTTTTCCTTTTTGTAATAGAATATTCTCTCACAGAATGGGAAATTTCTCTACATATAACACTGATTTTCATGAAATCAAAAGAAATAACGTGACAAGCGAAAATGATGTTGCAAATATTTATTATGTGTTCTTTTGGAATTTTTTTTTTTAATATATAATAAACGAGGGTGGATCTGGGAAAATTTGTAAGTTTTACAAATGAAAAAATGTAAAATAAAATGATAAAAAAAAACGATAAAGAAAATAATCATAATAATAAATAATAAATAATTGTATTCAAAAAATAATTTCTACATTCAATGTACTTAATCATAGGCAAAGGGAATATATATATATATATATATATATAAACAACATTTTCTTTTTAAGATGTTATTCTTCAATAATAAAAACTAAGAATACTGGTTTACTAAGAATTTAGTAAGAGTAAATTGTGAAAAAAATAAGTAAGTAAATAAAAATAAAATACAGTTTTAAACCTTTTTAAACTGTAAATTAAAAAAGAAATAGATATATAAATAAGTAATTAAATAAAAATAAAATTCAATGTCCTTAAAACTGGAAAGTTTTTGCAATTTAGACAGTAGGTAAAAAGAAAAGTTCTTATTTTTCTTTGAAATGTTCATGCAAAATATAAATATTCAAATATTTTAAATTCCTCTAAATTTTTCATTAAAGCCTTTAAATATTCTGTACAAGGTGTTTGCTTATTTACTAATAATTAACATAATACTCTCACTTCTTTCAAAGAATTTAGCGAAATTCTTTTAAAAAAACTGCGATTTTTGTAAAATTAAAATATTTTTAAGTAATTTGTTCGGCTTTACATTTTTGCGAAGAAAAATATAAAAATACAAAACTTTAAAATTTGTTCCTTAAAGCATTTAAATATCGATTATTAGCTAAAAAGTTTTTTAGTAGCACTTACATTTATTTCGACTTTTTTTTTTCTTTAGATGTTAAAGAAAGGTTATGTTATTATTTTAAATTTAATACGGTAATTGCGTTAACTTAACACGCCTGAATAATAATAATAATAATTATTATTATTTTTTTAAATGTATTTTACCCTATATATTTTTTACAATTGCAAGTATTAGATATTTACCATAATTTAAATTAGGTTTAAAGGTTTGTAACGTATAATACATATTTTAAATAGAAAATAAACGAGAGAGATATATTTATTTTCTTGTTTTATGAATAATAAATGGATAACTTATCTTTTACATTTTATGTTGAAGGGACATTTTGTGACGATTTTTAACCCTTACCATTCCAAGAAGTTTATGAAATGATTTTCCGCCTACAAAGAACCTCACCGCTGGTAAATGGATAGGTAATTTTTATAACAGAAAGTGCTTTACAAAATAGTGGGGGAGAAAGTCAAGAAACTTTAGGGATCGTACAAATCCTGTCAATAACAATATATATATATATATATATATATATATATTTAAATTTCCGTATTCGTATTTCACACTTTATATTTGTGTTAAACGTTATATGCCGCCGGTGTATGTATACGCCAGTTCAATTTAACAGACTGATTACTGAGGATCAGTGTTAGCAACTCGTTGTTGGGACTTCTTATAATGATCAACAATAGTATTTAAGAGTTACTTTGATACCTATGATAGTCAATTAGAAAGACATGGGTCATTCTGAAAAATATGTAAATTTCACACTTTAAAACTTAAAAAATAAAAATAATATTTGCAAAAGAACTTTATATTCCAATGATAGCCAAGAATGCATTATTTATTATGGCATAAAATTTAATATGATAAATGAAGTATTTTTAAGGATTTCCTCCGTTTTCTGTCACAAAATGGAGAATTTTGTCCACTCTGTTAAATAAATGTTTTTTGATTAATCTGTGTTAATCATTTAAATTGAGCTTTATCCCTGTAAATATATGCAAATACATAAAAATTTGTCATACACATTGTAAAAATTATCATAAATATAATTATTTATATTTTTCCTTATATTGTAGTCCACTATGTTACGAATTATGATACAACAGAAGAAAAAAGTTTATTTATCTATTATATATTTAGTTTACATAACTCTTGTTTTAATGTTTTATAAAAGGACTATAATTCATATTTAAAATAAAATACATTTATTTTGCATTACTATGTTTGTTTCATTTAATAATGATAAAATAAGCTTCTGTAACAGAGTGGACATTTTCTGTAACAGAGTGGACACCTTCTGTAACAGAGTAGAAATATTTTATAATACTGGTCATTTTCCCCCTTGAAAATAGGAGAGGGGGGGAGCTAAAAAAATTGCAAACATTATTAAACGATTTAATGGTGTTTTACACAATTCTTGTTATATGTTCTTATGCTTTCTCACAAATATCTACACTACATGGAAATTCATAATATAGTCGCAAATCCTGCAATTTAAGTGTGGGCGCAGATAGCATTTCAATGATCTGATCAAATTCTATGTATGAAATATCTTAATTGTCAGCTTTGAATAAATTTGCACTTTTATTAGCAATTTTTGAAACTAATAACTATTACTTCTCCATCATTCATATCGTCTTGTATTACTACAGCATATTTGATTGTTAATTTATGAGTACCATCTGTGTTGAACTTTGCAAGCACATGGACTCCAGCTTTTATATCTTTTTGAAATATTTGTTTTTATTTTTCTAAGTTCTTCATCCATGGACAATAGTTCATCAGTTTCTGATGAAGCCGATAAGTAAAAATTATATATTTTCAGCTTTCAGTTGTTGTTGGATTTAAGGCAGATTGACTTCGCTGGGGTCCTAGGAATAAATGTATTGACCTTACATGATGGTTTTTCTAAGGAGTCCTAGCACACATTTACGTGAGTGTCAAAGAAAACCACAGAAAACTCTGCATATTTAGGATGATGAGCGTGGCCTAGGATCGATCCTGGCACTTCCCATCTAATTTATTATTTTAATCTGTTTATCTTTAATTAAGTATAATTTCACCTTAGTTGTATCTTTGAAGGAATTAAAAATTTAGTAGCATCCTTTATATTATTACTGCATAATATTATAACCAGCCTTTCTTTTCAGCATGCCCCTATATCATCAGCAGCTCCTTCGTGGTGACCTGCTTCGAAAAAATTCCAAGTGCGCCACTTAAAGTCAACTGCATACTTATTAAATAAGTATTTATTATTATTATTATTATTATTATTATTATTATTATTATTATTTGCCGATATTAAATAAAAGGTGTATCGGGGAAAATTGAACAACATTTATTTTTGTATCTGAATCATTTTTAAAACTGGGTCCAAATAGATGCTAGACCATGATCTAAGCACAGATTCCGTACATACATGACTTTGATGTCAACTTAAACTGTTCTCTAATAATTTTTCAGGGTCTTCCAAAGTGTTGAATTTCTTACATAATACAACTGATTTATATTTTACATTGCTTTGTTGAAAATACAAACCTGTTGGAAATATTCTTAAAAATTAGAATCTCTCGATAATGGATTTAGTGCTCTGCATTACTTTCTTTTGGCGATATCAAAGAAAAATAAAATATTTCCAGTAGCATATTTAACGTATTTATCAATTTGAAAAATAAATATATTAATTAAGGTATTTATAGTAGATAATATTATCTGTTTTTGTCAATATGTCCATTCTGTTACATTAATGGTCCACTCTATTACATTCTTTGTGTAACAGATTGGACAAATAACTCTAAAAGTAAGGTTAGAGACTGTAAATTTCTAGCTATAATAAAAATAAACTTTCCTGAAAAAAATAAAAAAAACTTCATGAGTTACATATTAATTTTTAATAATTTATTCATTTAAATTATTTTATGAAATAAAAATTTAAATGTAACAGAGTGGACATTTATTCAATGTATTCAAGATATTGTAGACATAAAAAGCAACTTATCTTGTTCTTGGAAATTTTATCTCAAATTACTGATTGCAGGGGAATAGTAAACACTTCATGCAATTCAGTAGTGTTGCCAGCTTTGGTATAATATTACTTTTTTTTTTTTTTTACTGTGACAGAGTGGACATAACAGAGTTGAATAAAATTTGGGACACAGGCAAAAAAATTGTTTTTCATACAAATAAAAGATGATGATTTTTCTTTTGTGTCAGTCCTTTTTAGAATTTGTATTTTTGTTTTATACCAGTAAACTGATTATTATAATTCATTACAAAACTTGTATTAAATATGTTTGAATTTTATAAATTTCCGCTTGGGACAATAGGTGTTTCACTCTTCATCTATTAAAATATTTTATTGTGGCTATTATACTTCATCTAAAATTTAAAGAAAAATATCCAATGAAAGAAATATAAACAGGGAATAAAAAACAAGCATAGTTGCGTTTTATATCTTTATCATTATTTAAATAAAAAATCATATTTTCTCGGACATTATTTTTATAATTGTTTTCGGAATGACCAACATACAATTAGACAAATATTATATTAAAAAAATATAGTGAGGAATATTGAATGAAAGAGTCCCTACAAGTTGAAAACACTGCTAAGGATAAAATATGAATGATTTAATTGCGAATACGAAAAATCATTTTGTTAAATAATGTTGATTAAAATAAATAGTGTATTGAATGATAATTATTATGAAGTTTTATGATGTCTGAATATATATATAACATCAGGAAATTATTAGAACGTCTGACACCATGCCAAATTATCATCACAATGTTAACACTTTTTGCACTGAAGACGGCAGGCTTAAGGCTGCCGAAACAGCTGTATGCATTTCCAATATTTTTCTTTGGCGTTTCTGACGTAGTAGTTTATTCGGGTTTTAATATTCCAACGCCAAGACTCCTGTTATTATTATTATTATTATTATTATTATTATTATTACAATGTTATTATGTTTTTTTTTCCCTTAATATTTTGTACTGTTAGAATTTATTTAAAGCGGTTGAAAACTTATAAATCATGAAACACACACACAAAATAAATAAATAAATAAAAATAAAAGTAAATAAATAAATACATTTTTTTCTTTTTCTTTTTTTTTTTTTTTAAATAAGCAGAAAATATTATGTATTAATATTTTAAGCAAATTGAAAAACGTTATTTTCTAATTTCTCTTTTTACAGTCATTCCAAAACACACTTTTAAGTAAAAAAAAAAAAAAAAAACTCTCTATAAAATAAAAGAAGGCGTTTGTATGTGTGTGTATGTTCGTCGCTTTCTAGGCAAAACAGCTGATCACAGAGCTCCAGAAGTATAGATGAAGTTTCTCCAAAGGCCAAAGCCCAAAGCCCAAATTCCTAATTTTTTATTAGTTTTAGAAAATTAATTTAAAATATACAAATTTCTGAAATGATCAACTCTAAAGAGACTCTCTAAATGCTAAAAGATTTTCCGAGGCCCATTAGCTTAGCTGGTTAGACTGTTATGCTGATAACTCGAAGGTCATTGATCTGCAACAAGTCAATGTGTTACAGTTTCTAGTCAATTAATAGAAAAGGTTACAATTGATAAAAGAGAATCTTTCAATGTCTCCAATGTCCTAAATCGTATGTATGGAAGAAAGTGACCAAAAAAAAAAAAGTTAAACTTAGAGACTTAGAGGCATATTGGACGTTATGTAGGCTAACGGCTGATCCCAGAGCTACAAAATTTTACATTTTGACCTCACCAAAGGTAAACATTCGTGTATATTCGTATATATACTTTTTTTTATGGAAGTTAACAGAAAGTCTATTGTTTAAATGTAAATTAGATAAATAAAATATGCCTCAATTTTAGCTGAAAATAAAGAGAATTTTTTCAAATCCCCTCAATAATCTAGTAAAGACAACTCAGTAAAACTCTCAGGGCTAAATTGTTTTCGCTATATGTCTAATAAATCGAACGTAGATGTACAGTATACTTAACCCCTTACTTTCCGATGAAAATTTACGAGATTTGCTTCTCAGTAACACAGTTTTTCACACAAGCGCGCGTAGTTATACTTTCATTGATCAATAAACATTCTCTTTCAGATTCCTCCCCCACTCCTCTTTTCTGAAATAAGTAAATCCATTGAAAACACTATCAAAGTCCCACTCAAGGCCATTTTATTGCATTCTAAAGTCGTGAGACTTGTTTTACTGGTAGCAGCGCAATACAAAGGAAAGACGCGTATATACATCCGGGACAGTTAACACATCGGCTTAGTGAGACGAATATATACTCCCAGGACAGTTAAGGGGTTAAACAGGTACTATTTAAAAATATCATAATTTAAGTGTATTTTTAAACAAATTCAACATATTTAATTTTTAAATGGCTTTTCGTAGTAATATTTTATTTTAATATGCTGATGCAAAATTTAAAAATATTTAATTTAAACTATTACTTTTGATATTCGTTTTTTATTATTTTTATCTTTATTTTGCATGCATTTGCTTTCATTTTTACAACTGTATTAGCAAAATGTTCTCGTGTCCAATATACATACTCCCTTACAAGATTATTTCATTTTTTAACAGCACGGTTTATATATTTTTTCGTTTAAATATCAATTTCATGTTTTTTTTTTTTTTTTTTTTTTTTTTTAAGAAGTCTCAAAACGTTCATACATTAAACATAATCAAAATTATAATTAGATGCCAAAAAATGTCAAGTAAAATTTTTCAATATCCAACAAAATCAAATACTTTTCGGTGTATAAATCCCATCACAATAATCTTTTGTTTCGATTACAATTTGCTTTGAAAATTTTTTCACCTCTCACGAAACTTACATAACACACATACATTATGATGCAATCTTCCATTTATTTTGCGTTTTGTTTATTAATTTCTTTTCTCACCTTGCAATTTGTCTTAACGCTGATAAAACGTACGTTTATCCCTCATGAATTAGGTTTTTCTTCTTAAATAATAAGAATAACTTTGTTTTATCTTCTTTTTCTAAATTCAATTACGCCTAAAGCTGTTTTAAAGATTAAAAAGAAGATTAAAAAAAAAATAATCTGGTGTGTCACTCACACGACTTTCTCTTACCCTGAAATTTAATACTATAAATACAGGTTGCAGATTAATAGGTAAGATAACGAGTACTGTTATGTAAACCTATGTTAAACAATTCATATTAGGCTTCTGAAGAGTTTTATATGATAATTAGTTCGGTTTGAGGGGGAGCTACCGCCCCCCTCAACCCCCCGTTTCATTAATGCACCTACATTTATATAGAATTTAATTCGATTATTAAAAAATATTTCTCTTTTTAAAAAATATTTTATTAAAATTATTATTTAAAAAAATTATCTTTTATGATAAGGCAGACGATTTCCATATTAGAGAAGTAGTATAACACCAAATATCCAAAAAAAGTCCATTTTATTCTCAATATTAACAAAAAAAAAAAAAAAAAAAAAAAAGTACGATTTTTTTTCAAAGTTCTTTTTTCCGTTAAAAGTAAAAAAAAATAGATAACTTAGTTTTATATTATCGCAGATTGATGGTTCAACCATTCGTTTTAAAGGTATTGGCGAGCTCTTTTGAAATATACCCATCATGAAAATTTACTCCCCTCGAGGGGGGAATTCCCCCCCAGGGGGGAGGCGAGGCTCCTACATACACAAAAAAATTTTCCCAGTTAACTGTCTCTATTACAAAAAAATATGTATTTGTTTCATTTGGTTTAGTGCAATCTATAGACGTTAAACTCTATTTTCCTGCAATTTCCCACATAGACGTAATGCATTAGAATTCTCTTGATTGTCCCTGTACACGAACCATTTGCTTGATCTTAACGAAAAGCTTACTGTAGCATCCCTATATGATAAACATTTAGAATACCAAGTTTGAACTTTCTGCCATAATTTGTTTTTGAGATATGCTGGTAACAGACAGACACACAGACACTCACACAGACGCACACACACACAGACCATTTGCTAAAAACATAATTTTCGTATTCAGGGGACCTCAAAACGTGTAAATATAACAAAATCTCGCTTTCGAAAATTTGACCCAAAAACAATACTTTCTCTACCTTATGGGTAAGAGAAAGTAAAAAGTCATTCGAAATATACAATAAGAAACGTATATAATAACCATAAAATTAAAAGTATGACACAATCAATCGTTGTATTTAAGAATTTCTGCATAACAACTATATTTTGTAAAACGAATGTTACTAAATACTTTGAGAATATACAATACTATATTTCAAAGGAATACTTTCGTTTGAAGATAATTAAGAAGATTTTTTTACTATTTAACTATTTAATTTAAATGTAGGTTATTTTAATTTTATCGGCAATGCAAAAATTTTAATTATTTGATTAATTTCTAATTTCTGTAAAATAAAGTCAAATTTTAAACCTTTTAAAATGTAAGAGTATTTTAAAACTATCTTATTTACCGATGCAATTCCTTTGTATATTTGTTAAATATCATTTTCTGAAAGAAGACCGTATCCCGAAGTTAGTTTAATTTCATGGATAAAACTTTTCAGAGCACAGAGCATTCTTGAAATTCCTATGTGAAGAATGCATGAATCTGAAACAAGAAAAATATATTAAACATATTCTGGTGTAAAATTTTAAATTAAGGTTGTATTTAATCTAAGATAAAGGACGATCAATAGCATTCCTTCCAGCGCAATTTATTGCAATTCAACTTCTGTCCAACTAATTTTATGAAAATTTGTTTTGATAAAAGTCACGTCTTTACTTGTTTAATAACTTAAAACTCGTACATAAAATACAATCTTAAAATATCGTATTAAAATGAAATTTACCAAATTTTTATTTATTTGAATTTATCTCATCACACTAGAAGTATAGTAGTATTTTCTTTTTCATCTAGAGATTCTATTTTTAATGTTCTAGAGCATTTCGATATAAATATATTCAACAACACATATTTTGCTTTTAATTAAATTAAAAATTGGATAATTTACCAATTAATAAAAAATAATATGGTATTTAAGACTTATGATTACCATATCAAACATTTGTACAATAATACGTATGGAATCTGTTTTTGTTTATTCGTTAATTTTTTTTCTTATACTTTTAAAATAGTTGCGGAAAAATGTTTGTATTGTATTCAGATTAAAACTGATATTTTTAAAAAAGTCTGTTTTCGAAGAACCTTTATAGATAATTCAAAGCTGTATATAATTGATATTTTAATCTTTAAATTACACGGTGGAATTCAGTCTATCTAATATAGAATGTGAAATTATTTTAATATTAATTATGGTAATGATTGAATTAAAACCTCTGAATTTGTGAGAAAGATTTTCTTTGATAAAAATATCATAACCTAGTCAAACAAGAGTATAACTCTTTATACTCGAAAGTAATTTCATATCTTTCAATATTTTGATTAGAAAAAAACTACTGTTTAAGAATTTTTTTGTACAAGTTTCATTGATTTTTATTTCCTGATACAAAGTATAAAGAAGTTTGTAATCCTGATTTGCGAAATGAATATCGTATCTCGTATATCTCAAAGAAAACTGATTGTAGAATGTTGCAAATTTATATGTGTGACTCTCATGATGTCTAGTTGTACACCTACAACTTTGAATTTAATCCAAGCTCCCGTTTTAGAACATTCTACGATTTTACACGATTTTTTTTTAGTCTGTATGTGCGTTTGTCTGTATATGTGTGTATGTGTGCATGTAAATACGCATGGGAATATTCCGCCTAACTTACAAACGTTTGCTAAGTAGAATGTTGTAAAATGATCTATAGGTTTGTTAAAACCTCCAGTTGTGCTTATTGGCCATTCTGTGATTTTTCGTTTATAAGATATTTACGAAAATATCTCCAAAATACAATAATTACAAAAAAGATCCGAACATTTTATTCAGAATGATTAAAAATACAACGGTTTTGGCCATTAAATATGACCTAGCATCATAGAAGTTCCAAAAGAAGGTAATAATAGTGCCCGTATTGATATTGTTATGACAATTGTCGATATTTTTGCATGTACAAAGTAATTCTTAAAGATATAAGCAGGCTCTAGCAGAGAAATGTACATTATTTAATGAATATTCAAACAGTAGCTAGAGTTGTAATGATATTTTCATAAAAATTGTCGACATTTTTGCATGTAGAAAGTAATTCTTAAACATATATGTAGATTCTGGTCAATGAATACATTTTATTCAATGCATATTCGAGACACAGTTGAATATATATATATATATATATATATTTGCCACTAAATTCAATTATTAAAAAATATTCTCGAAACACTCCAATGAAACAGTCAGTCATTCTTACTACAGAAATCAAATAAACATTGTTAAATACACTATGGAGCAGAAAATTCTCTAATTCAGGAAAAATGATCAGCAGAAAATTTCAAAATATGAATAGAATTTAAAATCATAGAGATATACACTAAGCAACAAAAAAAAAAAAAAAAAAAAAAAAAAAAAAAAAAAAAAAATGCCTTACTTGGATATTTTCCTTCTCCCTTTTTGCAGCCGCCAACTTTTTCATTTAAAAAGCATATTTTTGAACAGATTTTATTACGTCGCCCTCCACGTACAGTTTAGGATTGAGCTCAGTGTTAAAAATAAAATGCAACTGTCAGAAAATTATAATTTTATAAAGTATTTCAAAAAAGGCAAGTATAAGGCATTTAATGATGCCACAAAAGTATTAAATTTAGAATGAAAGTCAAACAAATATTTTAGATGGCATATTAATTAAATGTTAACGAAATATTCCTGAGATGATTTTTAAGAACATATAAAATTTTTTGGCTGTTTAAATGGAAAATGTGTCTTTAGGCGGCCATGTTGCCCATACAAGCGAGATGAAGGCAAGTTAAGAAACAAAAGTTTAATAAAATCGATTTGTACATGCTTATAACTTAGAAAACATTTTTAAAAAGTGCATAACAATGTCATTTCTTTAGAAACAGCGCGGGAACAATTAAACAAAGTATGTTAAAAACCAGAAGATCTGCAAAATAAAGTCATTACTAAGGAAAAGAATAAAAAAAAAAAAAAAAAAAAAAAAAAAAAAAAGACTTCAGTTGACCAAAAATTAAAAAAAAATATATCAGTTAATTATTAGGCCGAACTGGTTTTCTCTGATGAGTCAAGTTTATTTTATTTCGGGCTAAGAAAATAAACTAGTAAGGTGATAAAAATGTGACCGAATTATGGAAAATTGCATTCATAAAACAGTGACTCATTCTCCGTACATTATGGTACGGAGGTGCATAAATTTTCAATCAGTCGGGCAAATTTTTATGCTCGAGGGATCAATTAACTCGAAATAAAATGCGGTCATTTTAAAAACGGCGCCTGCCCGACTATTTTGAAGTTATCTCAGACTTTCCAGAAAATAGAATTTCAAGATGACATTGCACCATACTAAAAGGCGTCTGCGGTGCATTCATTCAATTCAAATTGTTAAAACTACCTATCCTATCCCATGAGCACCTATAATTTTTTAAGCAATCATATATTTTTTAACTTTAAGTTAAATCCCACAAAAAATATCGTAGAATTTCTTTTTCATCAGACTTGGAAATAGCCCTAATCTCAATCCACTCGAAAATGTTTAGTCCATAAAAAAGCGCGGAAAAGGGGTGAGGATTAAAAAATTAAAGCCTACAACTCTGCAAGAAAAAATTATTTATGGTATTTGGAACAGAGAAATTTTTGATATTTATATTAAAACACTGCATAATACTATGCCATTGCACATTAAAGCAGTAATTCCATATAAAGGTGGAATAACTCAATGCAGAATACATATTTTTATTAAAAATCGCTTAGATCTAACAAGCAAATAGTTTTATTTCATGTATTAAAATATAACTTGTTTATATCATATAATAAATCATAATACAGTAAAAAGTATATGTTTATTATATTACGTTTAAAAAGAATGTTTTATGTAGATTTTTAATAATTAATTCGTAGAGTGTAATAAAGTGAATTATTAAATCAAAAATGTCCATATTTATCACTTCATCTTTTTGATATCATGCTAACATAACATTTTTATTTGTTTCAACCATTAGTTTTGAAGTTATTACAAATGAAAAAGGTATAAGTCAATTTCACTGCAGTGTGTCTTTTTTTTTTTTTTTTGTCTTTAGTGTATGTCAGTGGTTAATAGAATTTGGAAGGTAGCTCTGCGATAGAAACCAGTGTATCAATCCGGAAAATTCCAGAACTCGACTCCTTAAAATTTTCAGAATCTTCAAATCCAGAACTACCAGTTTTCACCCCAATTGAAGGCAAATTTGCCAGATATGACGCAAAGTCAACGCCCACCTTCATAGAAATGAAAAAAAACTACCGTCTGTATATACTTTTCTGTAACACCATATATAAAACAACACGTAAAGATATAGGAAATTTCCAATCTACAGTAATCAAACATCCCCACTAAAAACTATCTTGAGGTAATCTTAAAAATATTCTACTTTCTACAGAAATATTAAAAATATCTGAATAAATTTTGCATATTTAGATTTATCACCAAAATAACCACAGATGTTTTTTACGTCGTTTTATGGGTATTATAAAGATTTTGTTTCATCATTAAAATAACTTCAGATTTTTTTAAGATATACCACACTTTCATTATTTTAGGATAGAGTAAAAAGTTAAAATTAAATCTGCAAAATATTTGTAGAACTTTTGTGGGCATTTTGAATCATAAACAGCTTAGTACGAGTTTGTGCATGGTGTGTGTGGTGAGTGAATTATGATAATCCAATTCATTGCTTTTATTAAAATTTAGATAAATATATAACAATGACCATATATTTTGCTTCAAGCTCCTGCAATGGAATTCATTCAAGTTTAGAGAATTACAACTCAACTCGAAGATGTGACGAGGTAAAAATAAAAAATGTTTGTTTACAATATATACAGCCGGCGTGCTGGCGTTAGGGATAGCTATAATGGCGATTAGAGTGGTTACTCGATTGCATTTTGTTAAAAATATCTTGTGTTTCATGTGTTGTGTTACAGTATTTTAAGCGATAAATGATCAATATAATAAGTAATAAACATAAATATTAGCAAAGTTTTAAAAAATCCACTTAAAAAAAAAAAAAAAAAAAAAGGCTTATACATTTGTTGATCAAGAATGTTTTACTTGGAATAATTAAAATGAGTAATTCGTTAATAGATTGGGTAGTTAGGATAGATTCGGTAATTGCATAGATTTATGCATTACAGGCCAAATATCGTTGTGTACACTAATGGTGGCTGGTGCACATACAATCTGTCGTGGCCGCAAAGTCCTCCATGTTTCCATCCACGCTATACCTCTGGTGATCACCAAAGCGAGAGGAGGGGTGACCCCTCAGCGAAGGATCAAAATTGTGATGGCATGTCTCCGGAACATCTCTAGGGGTGTGTCCCAGACCGTCGCCAATTACGCATAGCGCAGGGATGGAACACGGGCGCAGAATTCATACCACTATCAATGTAAGAAAATTGTCTACTTCTTAAATCAACGATATTATAGATAGAGAAATTTCTTAAACGGATTCCGGTATGAATTCTGCGCCCGTGTTCCATCCCTGATAGCGCAGTACTGGTGTGACGTTAAATCCAACGTACCTACCTACCTAAGTACAATCATGGATCATATTTTAATTTTCCCGTGTAAAATGACTTCATGACAAAAGAACAACGTCACTGGGAGAAACTTTTTTCAAAATGGCAAACAGAGTACCTTCATAAACTTGTTGTTTTTAGTAAATAACTACTTTAATTAAAATGATAGAAATTTCTAAGCAGATTAAATGTCCTTCTTGGAGTATTCGGAACACACTAATACCTCTCATGACGCGAAAGATCCTACCCTCCGCTAGAAGATGCTGTCGCAGACAAAAAAAAAAAAAAAAAAAAAAAAAATACGCCAGTGCCAGTAACTTTTTTTTAATATATAGAGAAATGTGAAAAAAAAAATTCTTTGAGCGTTTCGCAAAATCTCGCAATTATTGGTAAGTTTTATTGTAAATATACAGTAAAAAGTTTAAAATGTGTTTGCTTTAGGTGAATATAATATTCTTTCTGTGCATTGAAGTATAAGTATGCAGAATAAGGGGCTTTTGATGGAAATTTTTAAGAAATTAATTTTCGGATTTCGCGGTACAATGTCGCTCGAACGTGAAAACTCATATTCAAAAATTTATATATTTAAAAGCTTTTTTTTTTTTTTGCTTCATTTTAAAGAAGGTAATAGATAAAAGCATAAAGTAGTTACAGATTGCATTTTGAGTATGATTTTTTCTATTTTTGTGAAACAAATGTGAAAAAAAAAATTTCCTTTAGCGCTTAAAATTAGCAATTATTGGCAAGTTTTATTGTAAATATGCAATAAAAAGTTTTGAATTTTTTTCATTTCAGATGAATTTCATGTTCCTTTTGTGCATTGAAATATAAATTAGCAAAATCATTTCGAGGTACGGTGTCGATCGAACGCAAAAACTGATATTAGCTCATATTAAAAAATTTATACATTTAAAAACTTTTTTTTTTTTTTCTTTTGGCTCCATTTTAAAGAAAATAATGGATAAAAGTATAAAGTAATTATAAATTGCATTTTGAGTATGATTTTTTTGGTTTTTGTGAAATAAATGTGAAAACAAATTTCTTTTTAACATTTCACAAAAATTAGCAATTATTGGTAAGTTTTATTGTAAATATACAATAAAAAGCTTAAAATGTGTTTACTTTAGGTGAATATAATGTTCCTTTTGTGTACTGAAGTATAAGTATGCAGAAGAAGAGGCTTTTGATGGAAATTTTTAAGAAATTAATTTTCGGATTTCGCGGTACAATGTCGCCCGAACGTAAAATCTGATATAAGCTCATATTCAAAAATTTATATATTTAAAAGCTTTTTTTTTTTTTTTTTTTTTTTGCTCCATTTTAAAGAAAATAATAGATAAAAGTATAATGTAAATAGAAATTGCATTTTGAGTATGATTTTTTTCTGTTTTTTGTGAAACAAATGTGAAAAAAAAAAAAAAAAAAGAATTCTTTTTAGCGCTTTGCAAAAATTAGCAATTATTGGTAAGTGTTATTGTAAATAATTACAGTAAAAGGTTTGAAAATGTTTTCATTTCAGGTGAATTTCATGTTCCTTTTGTGCATTGAAATATAAATAAGCAAAATATGGTGCTTTTTATAAACATTTTAAAAAAATTAGGTTTTACATTTCAAGGTACGATGTCGTTCGAACGCCAAAAATTGATATGAGCTCATATTCAAATATTTATACATTTAAAAACTTTTTGTTTTTTTGCTCCATTTTAAAGAAAATAATAGATATCATTATTAAATAGATATAAATTGAAGTTTGATTAGTATTTTTACTTTCTCTTACCCATAAGGTAGAGAAAGTATTGTTTTTGGCTCAAATTTTCGAACGCGAGATTTTGTTATATTTACACGTTTTGAGGTCCCCTGAATACGAAAATCATGTTTTTAGCAAATGGTCTGTGTGTCTGTGTGTGTGTGTGTGTGTGTGTCTGTGTGTCTGTTTGTTAACAGCATATCTCAAAAATAAATTATGGCAGAAAGTTCAAACTTGGTATTCTAAATGTGTATCATATAGGGATGCTACAGTAAGCTTTTCGTTAAGATCAAGCAAATGGTTCGTGTACAGGGACAATCAAGAGAATTCTAATACATTACGTCTATGGGGGAAATTGCAGGAAAATAGAGTTTAGCGTCTATAGACTGCACTAAACCAAATGAAACAAATATATATTTTTTGTAATAGAGACAGTTAACTGGGAAATTTTTTTTGTGTATGTAGGAGCCTCGCCTCCCCCCCTGGGGGGGAAGTCCCCCCTCGAGGGGAGCAAATTTTCATGATGGGTATCTTTCAAAAGAGCTCGAAAATACCTTTAAAACGAATGGTTGAACCATCGATCTGCGATAATTTAAAACAAAGTTATCGATTTTTTTTACTTTTAACGAAAAAAAAAAACAGAAAGAAAATCGTACTTTTTTTTTTTTTTTTTTATTGAGAATAAAATGGACTTTTTTGGATATTTGGTGTTAAACTACTTCTCTAATATGGAAATCGTCTGCCTTATCATAAAAGATAATTTTTTTAAATAATAATTTTAATAAATTATTTTTTTAAAAAAGAAATATTTTTTAATAACCGAATTAAATTCTATATAAATGTAGGTGCACTAATGAAACGGGGGACCGCCCCCCCTCACACAGAACTAATTATCATATAAAACTCTTCAGAAGCCTAATATGAATTGTTTAACATAGGTTTACATAACAGTACTCGTTATCTTACCTCTTAATCTCCAACCTGTATTTATAGTATTAAATTTCAGGGTAAGAGAAAGTCGTGTGAGTGACACACCAGATTATTTCTTTTCTTTTCTTTTCTTTTTTTTTTTTTTTTTTTTTTTTTGGAAATATACAGTAAACCACTTTCATGGCGTGTTTTGTTTAAGTAAATTACATGTTTCTTTTTCGCACATACTGGTATAAATACGCGTAATAAGGTGATTTTTATAAAAATCGAAATAAATAAAAGCATTGCCATGCGTTTTTAAACAGACACACACAGATACAAAATACACTGTTAAAAAAATGCAGAAAAAATACAGAAATTCTCTGTAATTTCAGAAAAAAAAGTCGTAAAATATGTTTTGTCTACGTATTTTTTCCGTAATTTACGCCTTTTTTCTGAAATTACAGAGAATTTCTGTATTTTTTCTGCATTTTTTTAACAGTGTAGTCTGAATTTTGTAGAGAATGCCATACAGTAGCATTAAAATAGGGATTAAAACTCATTTAGAATGATGAATGTCAATTGTTTGTGATACTTTTTATTAATTACTTTCAAAAATTTCATGATTTCATTTTTAGTACAAAGCTATTTTTTTGGTTGTTTAAACAGTTTTAATGTAGTTATATAACTAAATTTTTGCTAACAACTATTAATGTTTTTGAAAAATTCTTTTCCTTTTTGTTATGAGTGTAAATAAAATTAGATTTTCTATGATTTTTTTTTTTAAATATAATTTTTAAATCTAGCCTAAAAATATATAAATAAAATAATTTAAATTTTGAATGTATAGCTCATTTAACGGCTTTTTAAACGTTTTGATTAACTGATAACTTTTAATTAACTTTACAAATTATATTTTATCTCTTATTGAGTAAACAGATCTGAATTATTCGTCTGTTATTTTTCATAATAGAAAATTAAAAAAAAAAAAAAAGAAATATTTCATGACAACTAAGTTATATTTTATTCTGAATTATCAAGCACCGTTTTGAAAAGCTTTTTTACCGAATATATAAATGGATAGAATGCTAAATAAAAAATAAATTAGTTAAAATTTTTAATTTATTATTTTTTGATTTATATTTGTTGTAATTATTCACCATGTATGTGAAAAAATTCCGATTTTCTGTAGATTTTACTAAAACTTCTTAAAAATATCTTAAAAAATATAATCTGCAGAATATCTTAAGTTATTTGGCCCACTTTTAAGCCTATATATTTTGAAAAAAATCTTAAAATTATATTCTGCTAATTTTCTTCAGAAATGTGAAGAAAATCTGCAGAATATGTAGGCTTAAGAAGTGGGCCAAATAACTTAAGATGTTCTGTAGATTTTTTAAAAAGATTAATCTAAGATTATTTTTAGTGGGGATGACTCTTCTTTTTATACTCTTTTTAGTCTTTTGTGAAACTTAAAAAAAATTAGTTCTGTGGTATAAACTAAAGAAACTTTCTGAAAAATTCCAGAAATCTGTTCTTATTAAAATTAAAGCTTTCAAACTTTGGCAACATTAAACTACAAATTTTTGCAAAATTTGGTCATCAAGTTTCCATATACTGGCACTAAATCGCCAAAACCTATTCCAAGACAGAAATCTGCGTGGGCTACAAACTTGGCTGCTTGGAGAGATAAACGATGAAATTTGGTGATAAATATTGTTTCAATATAGCCAGAATTAGTAAACCCTATCTGAATTTTATAGGAATTAATAGTTTTTACTTTTTCTTATCACTAAAGAGAACAAAAGTAGCCATCTACACTCGACTGATTTTCAGATCAGAGTGAACTATAAGCAATGCATTTGCTAATGAGAGATTCTGCATTAAGCCATGAAGTACTATTCCTTAACAAACAACTGTAACTGTTCTTGGCGGTATATATAATTCAATTATCGTGACTTTTCTGGTTGTAGTAGCAATTTTTATTTTTATTTTTATTTATTTTTTTTTTTTTTTTTTTTGCTTTAACTCAGGATCGTTCGTCATCTGGATCCTGCCTGTTTATTTACGAATCAAACACCCCAAACAAAAATGTCAGAGTTTACATAGCAATATGTATATTCCGATAGATATATAATGAAGTCATGTGGTATCCATATCAGATGTCTTTGCATTTGCATAAGGGCAATGTTTGACATTTTTATTTGTAAATGTGAAACGTCGCGTCGAACGTAAACACATGCATTACCATTTAGCGCCAACCGATAAAATTAAGGCAACATTTTTCGGATATTTAAAAACTTGGAGTTGATCGATAGTGCCATTTGTACTTAACAGTCACTTGAAGCTGTTAGCTATCCCATAATATCCATTGAAAATAAATGCAGCATCTATTAAAACTTAACAAACAATGATTTAAGGAATAAAGAAAGGGCCAAGATTTTTGAAACAAACTGTATGCATATAAATAATTAGATTAATATTTAGACACACACACACACACACGTGTATATGCTATAATTTCTGATGACTGCAATGATAGATAGTGATAAATAACAATGTGTGCAGAATGCAAGAATAATAGATTATCATATGCAAAAAATTACGATAAGATAAAAAAAAAAAAAAAGTAATACACTAGCTACCAATAAGTATTTGGGCACTTTCGAAATTAGGCGTTTTGCTAAATATCTAGAATTCTTTAGGAATCATCTTAAAATTTTGGGACTACAAAGAAATGTTATATATTTCAGCAAAACTTTATATTTCAGTTAATATTTCAGCAAAAAGTGGAAAAAGGGACCAGTAAACAATTAAGCAATAATCAAAATGTTCTGGATCACCATGTAGAAATTACTTTTTGAAATGCGTTTTGGTTGTAGCATATGATTATGAAGATTCTTTTAATTATTTGTATAAATTTTTATGAGGTTAACACATATATTCATAAGAGGCAGATCAACTTGCCAAGAAAGGGAGAAATCTCAATAATGAAAATATCGCCAAGGTCACTCTTGCCGATGTTAATGCGATGGCAAGGTTCCGTTTGAGAGAAAACACCATTAAAAAAGACTCGCAGATTTGTGAAATAAACGCTAACAGAGACCTTACCAAAACTATCACCCGCCTTAGAACTGGTCATTATCGAGGTATGAAGATCCTGAGAGATGGCAATAGAACCTACCGTCTCTGCAGCAACTGTGATGATGTTCCACTAACACCAAAACATATTTTTGACTGCGCAGCCATTTTAAGATCCCTGGCTCAGCTTGGGGAATTCTCCCCCTTTCACATCGAGAGTCAGTACTCCGATAACATCAAGGAGTTGGCCGGCTGTGTTTTGCACACTCATGGTTTTCTATAGTTCTCCCCATGGACACAACACCAACCAACCAACATATATTCATGGAGATATAACGGTTTTTTAAAAAATTGCAAATAAAATTACCACTTTTTCAATTAGAACACGAAGCGTATTAGAACTAGTTCAAAGCCATTTTTAAAACTAGTAGGCATAGGTGGACTCTGCTCAGTTCCCCACCATATTTATGTTCTCATAAATTTCTACTGCGAGACATATTATAATCATGTTAAAAAAAATGAATTTGACCAAAGCTTGATACAGTGACAGAACGAAATCCCCACCTAATAGGCAATCCACCGTTCACTTCGATATATTTATCTTATTCTAATCTATTATTTTATTTTATCAGGGTCAATTCCGTTGTTTACTTTTCATACAACTATTTCCAATGCAATAATCCTCAAAATTCATATTAATATGAAAAATTTACAATTTCGCTATGTTGATAAAATCCTAAATTACGAATAATTTACGAAAATTTCCTATTGGAATATTTGTATTCAATCATGTTCAAACAAATATCACAAATGTAATTTTGAAGTTGTCTAATGTATTTATGATCCTCAAAATGGAAGTTTATGCTCAATTTTGCCTCATTCTGACATGTTAAGTAAATCGTAAATTTCCAATAACTTACGAAATTTTTATGTTGGAAAATTCATTGTCATTAATATTCATGCCAGTGTCCTAAATAATATTTCAAAAGTAGTCTGACATCTTTACGATGAAAATATATCTCAAAATGGACGTTTATGGGAAATTTTGCCCTATACTGCCATGTTAAGAAATTCGTAAATTTCCAATAACTTGCGAAATTTTCAAAGTAGCATATTTATAGTTACTGATGTTCATTCCGGCATCATAAGTGATATTTTAAAACTGGTCTCAAATTTTACAGTAAAAAGTTTCCATTAAATGCACGTTTAAGGGAATTTTTGTCCTATTCTCCCATGTTAAGAAAATCGTAAATTTCTAATAACTTACGAAGTTTTTAAATTAGAATATTGCAAATGAATAGGGTTCTTGCCAGTGTCGAAAGTAATATTTTAAAACTGATCTGACCTCTCTGCGACAATTGTTTCTTGAGATATCGTGTACACAGACTAACAAACTAACGGACTAACGGACTAACACACTAACCCACTAATCCACTAACAGACACCCTACAGACAGACACCACACAAATTTTGTCATTTTCGGATTCCTCACACCTGAAAACGTGTAAAAAAGTCAAAACACCGAGGTCGAAAATTTTCACGATTACCTAAGTTCCCCATACCTATTGTATGATGGGGAACTAAAAACCGAGATCGAAAATTTTCACGATTACCTAAGTTCCCCATACCTATAGTATGATGGGGAACTACTTGGCATACTGCATTAGGCACAACATACTGCAATAAGAATGCAAAAATGTTGAATACCTTACGAAACATGAGCATTTACTAAATAGGATAAAACTTTTGCTAAAATATATGTGGTATAAACTGTTATAATGCCAATATTTCAAAATAATTTTTACAGAATTTTCCAGATATTTAACAAAACATCTACATTCGAATGTGTCCCAGTACTTATTGACAGATAGTGTAATTTTATAAAAGATACGGAAATTCCACAAAACACACATGAATGTTATCCATAATGGCCGTGTACATTGAAATGGAAAAAATGTAATCTATATCTATATCTATATCATTATATAAAGCGCAAAAAATTGTTTGTTTGTGGAGGGTAATCTCTGAAACTACTGAACCGATTTAAAAACTTCTTTCACTGACCGAAAGCTACAGTATGCCATATTGTTATAGGCTATATTTAATTTTGATAAAATAAATTTTAGTTTAAAATCTGAGCATTTTAATTAAAATCCCCATAGAAGCCGTAATAGAAATGGGAATAATGAAATATTAAAAAAATTAGCTGCTGCCAACATAAAAGAAACATTTACATATTCATTTCGTTTTTAAAATATCTTGACGTGAAAAGAAAAGAAATATATTTGCACGTGCATTAAATTGAAATTCATATAAAGCTTTTTTAATTGTTAAACTTACACGTTAAATCTGACGTCATTATAGAATTAAAAGTGTTTATTTTTCTAATAATTTAATTTGATATGATATGATATAATATCTAAGCATCAATGTTTAAACCACGGAGTCTTTATTACTCCGTGGTTTAAACTGATGTGTGTAAACGAAATTGGAATTTAAAAATAAATAAATAAATAAAATGCCAAAAAGATTTACGATATAATTTATTTTTAGACATATAATAAATTATATTTTCACGCGAACAATAATATAAAAAGTGAACTGGATTTTTTGTAAAAAAATAATAAAGATCGATGAAAATTATTTCCCCATTTTAATCCCCATATTTGGATATAGATATGTATTAGTTATCATGTGCATCCGTTAGATTAAATTGTTTTTGTTGTAAAATTGATAAAATTGGAATTTTAAATTTCAAAACTCTAGAAAAAAAATGGCAAATTTCCATATTCGATTGAAAACATAAACATTTCATTTCAAAGGATGATATTTACACAATAAACATCCAACTAATAAACTAATTAAAAGGGAAAGGATAAATATTCTATCATAATTTGAAGTCAAATTTGTTTTCAAATGTCTAAATAAAGTATCTGATATAATATACTAATATGTTGCAGCGGAATAGATTTGATATCCGTCATCCTTGGCAGAAAAAAAAATATCGCCAAATTATCTGGCGAATATAATTTAATTCCTTTCAAAAATCATGGTTATTTTAAAAACTTACATTAAGAGTGTAACGAATAATATGAAACAATATTTCGTACAATACATATTACGAAAATATACATCTGGCATGTATATTTTCGTATTACGTTTTTGATCGCCAAATACAAAAAACGCCAAGGGTGACAGTTTTGAAATTTAAAATTAAAATTTTGTCAATTTGACAGCAAAATAACTCAATCTAACGCATGCATACAATAACTAATACATATCTATACCCAAATATGAGGATTAAAATCGGGAAATAATTCTTCTAGAATTTTAATTAAAAAAAAAAAAATCCAATGAGCGATTAACATGGAAAATCTTTTTCTTGCATCCACGGGCGGTCAGTGATGTCATACTTCGCTTGCGTATTGAGATGTTTAAATTTATTTGGCGACTATTTTTAGCAACTAACAGTTATGGCAAGTAGCTCAATATACATAGCGCATACAGCCATTACTGAAATATAAATAGCATTTAATTATTTGAGTTACATTATGTTGACTGGAAACCTATTTAATATACCTATGCTCTATAGCTATACTAATATAAAAAAAAAAAGAAAGGTTTATATGCATATGTAGAGAACGATCGCTAGAACTAAAAAGCCGATTGCTTTTTTTTTTTTTTTTCTTTCAATAATCAAAAGTTACACTGTCTCTCTCTAAGTGCTAGAAGCTATAATAAATTTTGGTAAAATAAATTTTTAATTAAAATTTTCAATATTTTAATTGAAAACAAAGCATAGATTTGATATCTATCGTCACTGGCGATTTTTGTATTTGGCGATCGAAAACGTAATGCGAAAATCTGTATATTATCGTAGTAAATACGAGATGTATGTGTTTACTTCAATTACCCTACTACCGTAGGTAGTGGAAGTATTGTATAGGTTTTGGCAATTGGTCAGTGTTTGTGTATATGTGCACGTGTGTGTGTAATCTTTTGGCTGTCATATCTCCAAAACTAATAAAAATAGAACTACTAAACTTCACAAGTGATTCAGGTCTGGTGTACAGATAAATTTTCCAAATTTTCGTGAAAATTGAAAAACCGGAATTGGGTCATCGAAAACCAGAAATGGGACCCTAAGCCCATATTCAAAAACACCTCTAATGATTTTCTTCAAAGTTGCTATATAAATAATATATTAGATGCCCTTTCGATTGAAAAGTTGCTTAGTTCAGGAAAATTGATAGGCGTCCTCTATAAACAGCTCAATTTCAGACTTCGCAAGTGCGTTCCTTTAAAAACGCCTGTACGGATTTTTTTCAAACTCGCCATGTTAACTTCCTATTAAATATCCTTTTGTATGTAATTATTGTTTTTAAGTCAATAATTGAGTATGTTAAGTTTTGGTAAAAGTTGGTATCTCAAAAACGGCTCTAACGTATTCTTGAAAATTTTTTCTTTAATCCAATTTAGATAACCTTTCTCAAGTATTACGTGCTTATTACAGGAATATTAACGGTCATCCTGATTAGGTAGTTCAGTTTTAGATCTCGGAAATTCGTGTTTAAAAAAATAACTATCTATATTTTTCCCCTTATTTTTTAACTCGCTATGCAAACTCTGTTGTATGTGTCTTTATACGTGTATCAAGTTTCTCTTATTCGAAAATCTCAAAAAATGCAAGTAATATCTCCAAAAAATTGTATATATTACGTGTAATAGTGGGTAATGGAAGTCGTGTGGTTGTTTCACACCAGATTCTGTAATAGTATATATTGTACGAATATTGTTTCATATTATTGATTTCTCCTTTAATATACATTATTAAAATAATAATCAATTATGGAAAAAATTAAATATATTTGCGAAATGAAAAAATAAATAATAATTAAAGCTATTATGACGTCAATTTTATCAAAAACATTTTGTCATATGTTTATTTTTCAATATTTTTTATTCATGAGTAAAGAAATGTTTCTTTTTATGAAATAAACAAATAAATAAATAAATAGCATTAAGTAAAAATTGCCAACATTTAACAACTAATTTAAAAAAATAATTGTAAAATTATATTTTGACTTTCCAGTTAATAATATTGCCTCACTATAACATATAAACTGATATATTTCTTGATTTTTTACATATCAATCCATCTTTAACTAAAATTTGGTCATCAGTGCGAAGCCGGACGGGTCAGCTAGTCATTATATAAAGCGCAAAAAATTGTTTGTTTGTGGGTAATCTCTGAAACTACTGAACCGATTTAAAAACTTCTTTCACTGACCGAAAGCTACAGTATGCCATATTGTTATAGGCTATATTTAATTTTGATAAAATAAATTTTAGTTTAAAATCTGAGCATTTTAATTAAAATCCCCATTAAAAGCCGTAATAGAAATGGAAATAATGAAATATTAAAAAAATTAGCTGCTGCCAACATAAAAAAAAACATTTACATTTTCATTTCGTTTTTAAAATATCTTGACGTGAAAAGAAAAGAAATATATTTGCACGTGCATTAAATTGAAATTCATATAAAGCTTTTTTAATTGTTAAACTTACACGTTAAATCTGACGTCATTATAGAATTAAAAGTGTTTATTTTTCTAATAATTTAATTTGATATGATATGATATAATATCTAAGCATCAATGTTTAAACCACGGAGTCTTTATTACTCCGTGGTTTAAACTAATGTGTGTAAACGAAATTGGAATTTAAAAATAAATAAATAAATAAAATAAAATAATATAAGAAATTCTATTTTATAATATTATTTATTTTAATTTATAATTGTTGCCAAAAAGATTTACGAATTAATTTATCTTTAGACATATAATAAAATATATTTTCACGCGAACAATAATATAGGGCAGTTCCTTGTTTGTAAACAAACATCTCAACTTTTATGAGTGGTTGGCAAAAAGGCTTGGGAAAAGTATAGCGATGGTGGATCACCAATATAGTAAATTGCGCGGGAAAGTCGAGCGCGCTTTTTTGCCAACCACCAGACGTCACGAGGAAATGCTCTATAAAAAGTGAACTGGATTTTTTGTAAAAAAATTATTAAAAATCGAGGAAAATTATTTCCCCATTTTAATCCCCATATTTGGATATAGATATGTATTAGTTATCATGTGCATCCGTTAGATTAAATTGTTTTTGTTGTAAAATTGATAAAATTGGAATTTTAAATTTCAAAACTCTAGAAAAAAAAAATGGAAAATTTCCATATTCGATTGAAAACATAAACATTTCATTTCAAAGGATGATATTTACACAATAAACATCCAACTAATAAACTAATTAAAAGGGAAAGGATAAATATTCTATCATAATTTGAAGTCAAATTTGTTTTCAAATGTCTAAATAAAGTATCTGATATAATATACTAATATGTTGCAGCGGAATAGATTTGATATCCGTCATCCTTGGCAGAAAAAAAAATAATATCGCCAAATTATCTGGCGAATATAATTTAATTCCTTTCAAAAATCATGGTTATTTTAAAAACTTACATTAAGAGTGTAACGAATAATATGAAACAATATTTCGTACAATACATATTACGAAAATATACATCTGGCATGTATATTTTCGTATTACGTTTTTGATCGCCAAATACAAAAAACGCCAAGGGTGACAGTTTTGAAATTTAAAATTAAAATTTTGTCAATTTGACAGCAAAATAACTCAATCTAACGCATGCATACAATAACTAATACATATCTATACCCAAATATGAGGATTAAAATCGGGAAATAATTCTTCTAGAATTTTAATAAAAAAAAAAAAAAAATCCAAAGAGCGATTAACATGGAAAATCTTTTTCTTGCATCCACGGGCGGTCAGTGATGTCATACGCTTGCGTATTGAGATGTTTAAATTTATTTGGCGACTATTTTTAGCAACTAACAGTTATGGCAAGTAGCTCAATATACATAGCGCATACAGCCATTACTGAAATGTAAATAGCATTTAATTATTTGAGTTACATTATGTTGACTGGAAACCTATTTAATATACCTATGCTCTATAGCTATACTAATATGAAAAAAAGAAAGGTTTATATGCATATGTAGAGAACGATCGCTAGAACTAAAAAGCCGATTGCTTTTTTTTTTTTTTCTTTCAATAATCAAAAGTTACACTGTCTCTCTCTAAGTGCTAGAAGCTATAATAAATTTTGGAAAATAAATTTTTAATTAAAATTTTCAATATTTTAATTGAAAACAAAGCATAGATTTGATATCTATCGTCATTGGCGATTTTTGTATTTGGCGATCGAAAACGTAATACGAAAATCTGTATATTATCGTAGTAAATACGAGATGTATGTGTTTACTTCAATTACCCTACTACCGTAGGTAGTGGAAGTATTGTATATGTTTTGGCAATTGGTCAGTGTGTGTGTATATGTGCACGTGTGTGTGTAATCTTCTGGCTGTCATATCTCCAAAACTAATAAAAATAGAACTACTAAACTTCACAAGTGATTCAGGTCTGGTGTACAGATAAATTTTTCAAATTTTCGTGAAAATTGAAAAACCGGAATTGGGTCATCGAAAACCAGAAATGGGACCCTAAGCCCATATTCAAAAACACCTCTAATGATTTTCTTCAAAGTTGCTATATAAATAATATATTAGATGCTCTTTCGATTGAAAAGTTGCTTAGTTTAGGAAAATTGATAGGCGTCCTCTATAAACAGCTCAATTTCAGACTTCGCAAGTGCGTTCCTTTAAAAACGCCTGTACGGATTTTTTTCAAACTCGCCATGTTAACTTCCTATTAAATATCCTTTTGTATGTAATTATTGTTTTTAAGTCAATAATTGAGTATGTTAAGTTTTGGTAAAAGTTGGTATCTCAAAAACGGCTCTAACGTATTCTTGAAAATTTTTTCTTTAATCCAATTTAGATAACCTTTCTCAAGTATTACGTGCTTATTACAGGAATATTAACGGTCATCCTGATTAGGTAGTTCAGTTTTAGATCTCGGAAATTCGTGTTTAAAAAAATAACTATCTATATTTTTCCCCTTATTTTTTAACTCGCTATGCAAACTCTGTTGTATGTGTCTTTATACGTGTATCAAGTTTCTCTTATTCGAAAATCTCAAAAAATGCAAGTAATATCTCCAAAAAATTGTATATATTACGTGTAATAGTGGGTAATGGAAGTCGTGTGGTTGTTTCACACCAGATTCTGTAATAGTATATATTGTACGAATATTGTTTCATATTATTGATTTCTCCTTTAATATACATTATTAAAATAATAATCAATTATGGAAAAAATTAAATATATTTGCGAAATGAAAAAATAAATAATAATTAAAGCTATTATGACGTCAATTTTATCAAAAACATTTTGTCATATGTTTATTTTTCAATATTTTTTATTCATGAGTAAAGAAATGTTTCTTTTTATGAAATAAACAAATAAATAAATAAATAGCATTAAGTAAAAATTGCCAACATTTAACAACTAATTTAAAAAAATAATTGTAAAATTATATTTTGACTTTCCAGTTAATAATATTGCCTCACTATAACATATAAACTGATATATTTCTTGATTTTTTACATATCAATCCATCTTTAACTAAAATTTGGTCATCAGTGCGAAGCCGGACGGGTCAGCTAGTCATTATATAAAGCGCAAAAAATTGTTTGTTTGTGGGTAATCTCTGAAACTACTGAACCGATTTAAAAACTTCTTTCACTGACCGAAAGCTACAGTATGCCATATTGTTATAGGCTATATTTAATTTTGATAAAATAAATTTTAGTTTAAAATCTGAGCATTTTAATTAAAATCCCCATTAAAAGCCGTAATAGAAATGGAAATAATGAAATATTAAAAAAATTAGCTGCTGCCAACATAAAAAAAAACATTTACATTTTCATTTCGTTTTTAAAATATCTTGACGTGAAAAGAAAAGAAATATATTTGCACGTGCATTAAATTGAAATTCATATAAAGCTTTTTTAATTGTTAAACTTACACGTTAAATCTGACGTCATTATAGAATTAAAAGTGTTTATTTTTCTAATAATTTAATTTGATATGATATGATATAATATCTAAGCATCAATGTTTAAACCACGGAGTCTTTATTACTCCGTGGTTTAAACTAATGTGTGTAAACGAAATTGGAATTTAAAAATAAATAAATAAATAAAATAAAATAATATAAGAAATTCTATTTTATAATATTATTTATTTTAATTTATAATTGTTGCCAAAAAGATTTACGAATTAATTTATCTTTAGACATATAATAAAATATATTTTCACGCGAACAATAATATAGGGCAGTTCCTTGTTTGTAAACAAACATCTCAACTTTTATGAGTGGTTGGCAAAAAGGCTTGGGAAAAGTATAGCGATGGTGGATCACCAATATAGTAAATTGCGCGGGAAAGTCGAGCGCGCTTTTTTGCCAACCACCAGACGTCACGAGGAAATGCTCTATAAAAAGTGAACTGGATTTTTTGTAAAAAAATTATTAAAAATCGAGGAAAATTATTTCCCCATTTTAATCCCCATATTTGGATATAGATATGTATTAGTTATCATGTGCATCCGTTAGATTAAATTGTTTTTGTTGTAAAATTGATAAAATTGGAATTTTAAATTTCAAAACTCTAGAAAAAAAAAATGGAAAATTTCCATATTCGATTGAAAACATAAACATTTCATTTCAAAGGATGATATTTACACAATAAACATCCAACTAATAAACTAATTAAAAGGGAAAGGATAAATATTCTATCATAATTTGAAGTCAAATTTGTTTTCAAATGTCTAAATAAAGTATCTGATATAATATACTAATATGTTGCAGCGGAATAGATTTGATATCCGTCATCCTTGGCAGAAAAAAAAATAATATCGCCAAATTATCTGGCGAATATAATTTAATTCCTTTCAAAAATCATGGTTATTTTAAAAACTTACATTAAGAGTGTAACGAATAATATGAAACAATATTTCGTACAATACATATTACGAAAATATACATCTGGCATGTATATTTTCGTATTACGTTTTTGATCGCCAAATACAAAAAACGCCAAGGGTGACAGTTTTGAAATTTAAAATTAAAATTTTGTCAATTTGACAGCAAAATAACTCAATCTAACGCATGCATACAATAACTAATACATATCTATACCCAAATATGAGGATTAAAATCGGGAAATAATTCTTCTAGAATTTTAATTAAAAAAAAAAAAAAATCCAAAGAGCGATTAACATGGAAAATCTTTTTCTTGCATCCACGGGCGGTCAGTGATGTCATACGCTTGCGTATTGAGATGTTTAAATTTATTTGGCGACTATTTTTAGCAACTAACAGTTATGGCAAGTAGCTCAATATACATAGCGCATACAGCCATTACTGAAATGTAAATAGCATTTAATTATTTGAGTTACATTATGTTGACTGGAAACCTATTTAATATACCTATGCTCTATAGCTATACTAATATGAAAAAAAGAAAGGTTTATATGCATATGTAGAGAACGATCGCTAGAACTAAAAAGCCGATTGCTTTTTTTTTTTTTTCTTTCAATAATCAAAAGTTACACTGTCTCTCTCTAAGTGCTAGAAGCTATAATAAATTTTGGAAAATAAATTTTTAATTAAAATTTTCAATATTTTAATTGAAAACAAAGCATAGATTTGATATCTATCGTCATTGGCGATTTTTGTATTTGGCGATCGAAAACGTAATACGAAAATCTGTATATTATCGTAGTAAATACGAGATGTATGTGTTTACTTCAATTACCCTACTACCGTAGGTAGTGGAAGTATTGTATATGTTTTGGCAATTGGTCAGTGTGTGTGTATATGTGCACGTGTGTGTGTAATCTTCTGGCTGTCATATCTCCAAAACTAATAAAAATAGAACTACTAAACTTCACAAGTGATTCAGGTCTGGTGTACAGATAAATTTTTCAAATTTTCGTGAAAATTGAAAAACCGGAATTGGGTCATCGAAAACCAGAAATGGGACCCTAAGCCCATATTCAAAAACACCTCTAATGATTTTCTTCAAAGTTGCTATATAAATAATATATTAGATGCTCTTTCGATTGAAAAGTTGCTTAGTTTAGGAAAATTGATAGGCGTCCTCTATAAACAGCTCAATTTCAGACTTCGCAAGTGCGTTCCTTTAAAAACGCCTGTACGGATTTTTTTCAAACTCGCCATGTTAACTTCCTATTAAATATCCTTTTGTATGTAATTATTGTTTTTAAGTCAATAATTGAGTATGTTAAGTTTTGGTAAAAGTTGGTATCTCAAAAACGGCTCTAACGTATTCTTGAAAATTTTTTCTTTAATCCAATTTAGATAACCTTTCTCAAGTATTACGTGCTTATTACAGGAATATTAACGGTCATCCTGATTAGGTAGTTCAGTTTTAGATCTCGGAAATTCGTGTTTAAAAAAATAACTATCTATATTTTTCCCCTTATTTTTTAACTCGCTATGCAAACTCTGTTGTATGTGTCTTTATACGTGTATCAAGTTTCTCTTATTCGAAAATCTCAAAAAATGCAAGTAATATCTCCAAAAAATTGTATATATTACGTGTAATAGTGGGTAATGGAAGTCGTGTGGTTGTTTCACACCAGATTCTGTAATAGTATATATTGTACGAATATTGTTTCATATTATTGATTTCTCCTTTAATATACATTATTAAAATAATAATCAATTATGGAAAAAATTAAATATATTTGCGAAATGAAAAAATAAATAATAATTAAAGCTATTATGACGTCAATTTTATCAAAAACATTTTCATGTCATATGTTTATTTTTCAATATTTTTTATTCATGAGTAAAGAAATGTTTCTTTTTATGAAATAAACAAATAAATAAATAAATAGCATTAAGTAAAAATTGCCAACATTTAACAACTAATTTAAAAAAATAATTGTAAAATTATATTTTGACTTTCTAGTTAATAATATTGCCTCACTATAACATATAAACTGATATATTTCTTGATTTTTTACATATCAATCCATCTTTAACTAAAATTTGGTCATCAGTGCGAAGCCGGACGGGTCAGCTAGTCATTATATAAAGCGCAAAAAATTGTTTGTTTGTGGGTAATCTCTGAAACTACTGAACCGATTTAAAAACTTCTTTCACTGACCGAAAGCTACAGTATGCCATATTGTTATAGGCTATATTTAATTTTGATAAAATAAATTTTAGTTTAAAATCTGAGCATTTTAATTAAAATCCCCATTAAAAGCCGTAATAGAAATGGAAATAATGAAATATTAAAAAAATTAGCTGCTGCCAACATAAAAAAAAACATTTACATTTTCATTTCGTTTTTAAAATATCTTGACGTGAAAAGAAAAGAAATATATTTGCACGTGCATTAAATTGAAATTCATATAAAGCTTTTTTAATTGTTAAACTTACACGTTAAATCTGACGTCATTATAGAATTAAAAGTGTTTATTTTTCTAATAATTTAATTTGATATGATATGATATAATATCTAAGCATCAATGTTTAAACCACGGAGTCTTTATTACTCCGTGGTTTAAACTAATGTGTGTAAACGAAATTGGAATTTAAAAATAAATAAATAAATAAAATAAAATAATATAAGAAATTCTATTTTATAATATTATTTATTTTAATTTATAATTGTTGCCAAAAAGATTTACGAATTAATTTATCTTTAGACATATAATAAAATATATTTTCACGCGAACAATAATATAGGGCAGTTCCTTGTTTGTAAACAAACATCTCAACTTTTATGAGTGGTTGGCAAAAAGGCTTGGGAAAAGTATAGCGATGGTGGATCACCAATATAGTAAATTGCGCGGGAAAGTCGAGCGCGCTTTTTTGCCAACCACCAGACGTCACGAGGAAATGCTCTATAAAAAGTGAACTGGATTTTTTGTAAAAAAATTATTAAAAATCGAGGAAAATTATTTCCCCATTTTAATCCCCATATTTGGATATAGATATGTATTAGTTATCATGTGCATCCGTTAGATTAAATTGTTTTTGTTGTAAAATTGATAAAATTGGAATTTTAAATTTCAAAACTCTAGAAAAAAAAAATGGAAAATTTCCATATTCGATTGAAAACATAAACATTTCATTTCAAAGGATGATATTTACACAATAAACATCCAACTAATAAACTAATTAAAAGGGAAAGGATAAATATTCTATCATAATTTGAAGTCAAATTTGTTTTCAAATGTCTAAATAAAGTATCTGATATAATATACTAATATGTTGCAGCGGAATAGATTTGATATCCGTCATCCTTGGCAGAAAAAAAAATAATATCGCCAAATTATCTGGCGAATATAATTTAATTCCTTTCAAAAATCATGGTTATTTTAAAAACTTACATTAAGAGTGTAACGAATAATATGAAACAATATTTCGTACAATACATATTACGAAAATATACATCTGGCATGTATATTTTCGTATTACGTTTTTGATCGCCAAATACAAAAAACGCCAAGGGTGACAGTTTTGAAATTTAAAATTAAAATTTTGTCAATTTGACAGCAAAATAACTCAATCTAACGCATGCATACAATAACTAATACATATCTATACCCAAATATGAGGATTAAAATCGGGAAATAATTCTTCTAGAATTTTAATAAAAAAAAAAAAAATCCAATGAGCGATTAACATGGAAAATCTTTTTCTTGCATCCACGGGCGGTCAGTGATGTCATACTTCGCTTGCGTATTGAGATGTTTAAATTTATTTGGCGACTATTTTTAGCAACTAACAGTTATGGCAAGTAGCTCAATATACATAGCGCATACAGCCATTACTGAAATGTAAATAGCATTTAATTATTTGAGTTACATTATGTTGACTGGAAACCTATTTAATATACCTATGATCTATAGCTATACTAATATAAAAAAAAAGAAAGGTTTATATGCATATGTAGAGAACGATCGCTAGAACTAAAAAGCCGATTGCTTTTTTTTTTTTTTTTTCTTTCAATAATCAAAAGTTACACTGTCTCTCTCTAAGTGATAGAAGCTATAATAAATTTTGGTAAAATAAATTTTTAATTAAAATTTTCAATATTTTAATTGAAAACAAAGCATAGATTTGATATCTATCGTCATTGGCGATTTTTGTATTTGGCGATCGAAAACGTAATACGAAAATCTGTATATTATCGTAGTAAATACGAGATGTATGTGTTTACTTCAATTACCCTACTACCGTAGGTAGTGGAAGTATTGTATAGGTTTTGGCAATTGGTCAGTGTGTGTGTAATCTTCTGGCTGTCATATCTCCAAAACTAATAAAAATAGAACTACTAAACTTCACAAGTGATTCAGGTCTGGTGTACAGATAAATTTTCCAAATTTTCGTGAAAATTGAAAAACCGGAATTGGGTCATCGAAAACCAGAAATCGGACCCTAAGCCCATATTCAAAAACACCTCTAATGATTTTCTTCAAATTTGCTATATAAATAATATATTAGATGCCCTTTCGATTGAAAAGTTGCTTAGTTCAGGAAAATTGATAGGCGTCCTCTATAAACAGCTCAATTTCAGACTTCGCAAGTGCGTTCCTTTAAAAACGCCTGTACGGATTTTTTTCAAACTCGCCATGCTAACTTCCTATTAAATATCCTTTTGTATGTAATTATTGTTTTTAGGTCAATAATTGAGTATGTTAAGTTTTGGTAAAAGTTGGTATCTCAAAAACGGCTCTAACGTATTCTTGAAAATTTTTTCTTTAATCCAATTTAGATAACCTTTCTCAAGTATTACGTGCTTATTACAGGAATATTAACGGTCATCCTGATTAGGTAGTTCAGTTTTAGATCTCGGAAATTCGTGTTTAAAAAAATAACTATCTATTTTTTTCCCCTTATTTTTTAACTCGCTATGCAAACTCTGTTGTATGTGTCTTTATACGTGTATCAAGTTTCTCTTACTCGAAAATCTCAAAAAATGCAAGTAATATCTCCAAAAAATTGTATATATTACGTGTAATAGTGGGTAGTGGAAGTCGTGTGGTTGTTTCACACCAGATTCTGTAATCTATCTATATCATTATATAAAGCGCAAAAAATTGTTTGTTTGTGGAGGGTAATCTCTGAAACTACTGAACCGATTTAAAAACTTCTTTCACTGACCGAAAGCTACAGTATGCCATATTGTTATAGGCTATATTCAATTTTGATAAAATAAATTTTAGTTTAAAATCTGAGCATTTTAATTAAAATCCCCATAGAAGCCGTAATAGAAATGGAAATAATGAAATATTAAAAAAATTAGGTGCTGCCAACATAAAAGAAACATTTACATATTCATTTCGTTTTTAAAATATCTTGACGTGAAAAGAAAAGAAATATATTTGCACGTGCATTAAATTGAAATTCATATAAAGCTTTTTTAATTGTTAAACTTACACGTTAAATCTGATGTCATTATAGAATTAAAAGTGTTTATTTTTCTAATAATTTAATTTGATATGATATGATATAATATCTAAGCATCAATGTTTAAACCACGGAGTCTTTATTACTCCGTGGTTTAAACTGACGTGTGTATACGAAATTGGAATTTAAAAATAAATAAATAAATAAAATAAAATAAAATAAGAAATTCTATTTTATAATATTATTTATTTTAATTTATAATTGTTGCCAAAAAGATTTACGAATTAATTTATTTTTAGACATATAATAAAATATATTTTCACGCGAACAATAATATAAAAAGTGAACTGGATTTTTTGTAAAAAAATAATAAAGATCGAGGAAAATTATTTCCCCATTTTAATCCCCATATTTGGATATAGATATGTATAGAGCATTTCCTCGTGACGTCTGGTGGTTGGCAAAAAAGCGCGCCCGACTTTCCCGCGCCCCGCCCACCATTGATTTTCCGTTGGTAGTAATCAAGTAATCAAGAGATCCCAAGCCTTTTTGCCAACCACTCATGAAAGTTGAGATGTTTGTTTACAAACAAGGAACTGCCCTATTAGTTATCCTGTGCATCCGTTAGATTAAATTGTTTTTGTTGTAAAATTGATAAAATTGGAATTTTAAATTTCAAAACTCTAGAAAAAAAAAATGGCAAATTTCCATATTCGATTGAAAACATAAACATTTCATTTCAAAGGATGATATTTACACAATAAACATCCAACTAATAAACTAATTAAAAGGGAAAGGATAAATATTCTATCATAATTTGAAGTTAAATTTGTTTTCAAATGTCTAAATAAAGTATCTGATATAATATACTAATATGTTGCAGCGGAATAGATTTGATATCCGTCATCCTTGGCAGAAAAAAAAAAAATATCGCCAAATTATCTGGCGAATATAATTTAATTCCTTTCAAAAATCATGGTTATTTTAAAAACTTACATTAAGAGTGTAACGAATAATATGAAACAATATTTCGTACAATACATATTACGAAAATATACATCTGGCATGTATATTTTCGTATTACGTTTTTGATCGCCAAATACAAAAAACGCCAAGGGTGACAGTTTTGAAATTTAAAATTAAAATTTTGTCAATTTGACAGCAAAATAACTCAATCTAACGCATGTATACAATAACTAATACATATCTATACCCAAATATGAGGATTAAAATCGGGAAATAATTCTTCTAGAATTTTAATAATAATAAAAAAAAAAAAAAAATCCAATGAGCGATTAACATGGAAAATCTTTTTCTTGCATCCACGGGCGGTCAGTGATGTCATACTTCGCTTGCGTACTGAGATGTTTAAATTTATTTGGCGACTATTTTTAGAAACTAACAGTTATGGCAAGTAGCTCAATATACATAGCGCATACAGCCATTACTGAAATGTAAATAGCATTTAATTATTTGAGTTACATTATGTTGACTGGAAACCTATTTAATATACCTATGCTCTATAGCTATACTAATATAAAAAAAAGAAAGGTTTATATGCATATGTAGAGAACGATCGCTAGAACTAAAAAGCCGATTGCTTTTTTTTTTTTTTTTTTTTCTTTCAATAATCAAAAGTTACACTGTCTCTCTCTAAGTGCTAGAAGCTATAATAAATTTTGGTAAAATAAATTTTTAATTGAAAATTTTCAATATTTTAATTGAAAACAAAGCATAGATTTGATATCTATCGTCATTGGCGATTTTTGTATTTGGCGATCGAAAACGTAATACGAAAATCTGTATATTATCGTAGTAAATACGAGATGTATGTGTTTACTTCAATTACCCTACTACCGTAGGTAGTGGAAGTATTGTATAGGTTTTGGCAATTGGTCAGTGTGTGTGTATATGTGCACGTGTGTGTGTAATCTTCTGGCTGTCATATCTCCAAAACTAATAAAAATAGAACTACTAAACTTCACAAGTGATTCAGGTCTGGTGTACAGATAAATTTTCCAAATTTTCGTGAAAATTGAAAAACCGGAATTGGGTCATCGAAAACCAGAAATGGGACCCTAAGCCCATATTCAAAAACACCTCTAATGATTTTCTTCAAAGTTGCTATATAAATAATATATTAGATGCCCTTTCGATTGAAAAGTTGCTTAGTTCAGGAAAATTGATAGGCGTCCTCTATAAACAGCTCAATTTCAGACTTCGCAAGTGCGTTCCTTTAAAAACGCCTGTACGGATTTTTTTCAAACTCGCCATGTTAACTTCCTATTAAATATCCTTTTGTATGTAATTATTGTTTTTAGGTCAATAATTGAGTATGTTATGTTAAGTTTTGGTAAAAGTTGGTATCTCAAAAACGGCTCTAACGTATTCTTGAAAATTTTTTCTTTAATCCAATTTAGATAACCTTTCTCAAGTATTACGTGCTTATTACAGGAATATTAACGATCATCCTGATTAGGTAGTTCAGTTTTAGATCTCGGAAATTCGTGTTTAAAAAAATAACTATCTATTTTTTTCCCCTTATTTTTTAACTCGCTATGCAAACTCTGTTGTATGTGTCTTTATACGTGTATCAAGTTTCTCTTACTCGAAAATCTCAAAAAATGCAAGTAATATCTCCAAAAAATTGTATATATTACGTGTAATAGTGGGTAATGGAAGTCGTGTGGTTGTTTCACACCAGATTCTGTAATAGTATATAATATATTGTACGAATATTGTTTCATATTATTGATTTCTCCTTTAATATACATTATTAAAATAATAATCAATTATGGAAAAAATTAAATATATTTGCGAAATGAAAAAATAAATAATAATTAAAGCTATTATGACGTCAATTTTATCAAAAACATTTTCATGTCATAGGTTTATTTTTCAATATTTTTTATTCATGAGTAAAGAAATGTTTCTTTTTATGAAATAAATAAATAAATAAATAAATAGCATTAAGTAAAAATTGCCAACATTTAACAACTAATTAAAAAAAATAATTGTAAAATTATATTTTGACTTTCCAGTTAATAATATTGCCTGACTATAACATATAAACTGATATATTTCTTGATTTTTTACATATCAATCCATCTTTAACTAAAATTTGTTCATCAGTGCGAAGCCGGACGGGTCAGCTAGTATATGATATAATGAGAAATATAATGAGAAAAAAAAAAAAAAAAAAAAAAAGGTCGAATGAAAAACTTGTTAAAATGTAATTTACATGTACGTGTAGTTATATTTTATTACGCATTTTAATGTAATTATGATAGTCAGTTTTATAAATAGACTTATTTCATTTCTGAAAATATGAAAAAAAAAATACATTTTTTTTTTCATAATTTATTTTATAAGATAACATATTTTATCCACAAAATTTTGCATAATTCAGCGAATTATAATAGTTAGCATATTGCTTAAAATACGTTTTTAAAATATACAATTCTATTTTGACTTTCGTCTTCAAATTCGTAATTTTGTTTAACTTTTAGACAATTTTATTTTAAAATAAGTTCTGTATTTCAAATTTGTATCATGTTTTACTATTATTTCAAATATCAATACTTGATCAAACAAAAAAAAAAAAAAAAAAAAAAAAAATCTGCATTTACAGATTTTTTAATTCTTTCATGTTTATTTTTATAAGAAAAAAATCTACTTAATTATCATGTGCTTTAATATCAAGTAAATATCTTCTTTAATATCGACATAACTCCTGCTCAAAAGTTTAGTAAGATTTGGAAACGAACAGTTTTTTTTCAATTTAAAAACATTGGGTACTTAAAAAACTGGTTCTTCCTCATCTTTTTCAGTGAAGATAGTTTTAAGACGACATTTAAGGGGATGGTAACAAATTGAACAAAATCAGTAATGTTTGTTATATTATTGTTAAGTGAACGAAATGAAGAATAAATTTAGGATATGTTTATACAGACCCAGTTCATTTTCTGGAAGAATTTGTGTGACAGTAGCATATTAAATAACAGAAATATAAGTATTTATTTTAAAACTAAAAAAAAAAAAAAAAAAAAAAAACTGGTTTTTAATTGTAATATACAGAGTTTTTAACGATAATTATTTTCACTTTCATATAAGTTGAAAAAACACTTTTAAAATAATATACTGCAATCGGAATACAAATATCTCATGAAATATGAGCATTTTTATGAAAAATGTTTTCACTACGCATGTGCGAAAGATTAAAAATAGATAAATAAATAAATAAATATTGCGTATGTTGAAAGCTAAATATATTGGTCAACTTTTGTCAAAAGTGCATTTGAATAGAGTAAAATTTAATCAAATTACTCAAAAAAGAACGAGCTAGACTTTAAATATTTTCCAAGAGTTGAAACTTAAGGGTTTTTCATCTGGCGCGTAATTAATTTGAAGATTCAATTTTCCAAATGTACTTTTTTGTGAAAAACTCCTTATAAACTTGTAACTCTAACATATTTTTGTTTATTTACTAAGATTTGTGAGATGATAAGGGTCTATTCGCAAAAAAAGAACTTTTGCTAAGTGGTTAAAATAATTGGATCTTTAAATTAATTACGCGGCATGTGAAAAACACCTTAAGAAATTTCAACTCTTGGAAAATATCTAAAATTCAGCTCGTACTTTTTTGGATAATTTGCTTAATTTTTACTCTATTCAAATGTACTGTTGATAAAAGTTGCCCAATATATTTAGCTTTCAACCTATGCAATAAAAAATTTTTAATCTTTCGCACATGCGCAGTGAAAACGTTTTCTACAAAAATATCATATTTCATGAGATGCTTGAGATATTTATATTCTGATTGCAGTATATTGTTTAAAACAGTTTCACCAACTTATTTGAAAATGGAAATAATTTTCGTTAAAAACTTTGTGTATTATAAATAAGAAACATGTTGATTTTTTTTTTTTTTTTTTTTTTTTTTTTTTGAAGTTTTAAAACAAATGCTTGTATCTCCGTTATTTAACATGCTATCATCACACAAATTCTCCCACACACTAAACTGGATCTGTGCTAACATATGCTAAAGTTATAGTTCATTTCGTTCACTTAACGATACAGGGTGATCACAAAAATTATCGATTTTGTATGCTAAATGCTACCCCGAAACATCTGTCTGATATCTTGTTATACTCTTTCGCGTTCAAGAAGTTGGCGATTTTTTGTGTGTTTAGCTATCGAGCGCGAAACCTTCTTTTAATATTAATGGAGTTATCTCTTTAACTCATGAAAATTAAAGAAATGTCTGTCGAATATATTCACTTACTATGTTTATTTTTTACCACCCATTATATATATATATATTTAATTGGTGGGCATAAAATAACGTGGTGAGATGTTCTAAATTCTATATACCTTTGCGTAATGGTCTAATTGTAATGCAATTTCGTGTGCATGCTAAGCAGATTTTGCAGTTTCAAATTCAAAAGTAAAATCTAGTACCAAAAGTCCCCGTTAGGACACACTTCTCTCTGTAAGCTTAATATGTGAGATAAATAAATATATATTTGTAAATTAAAACATCAATTACAATGTTCTTTCTTTACGATTAACAATGTACATTGTTGTTTAAAAATTTGGCTCAATACTACCATTATTCTAATATTTCAATAACTGTGTACAGTATACGTTGATTTTAAAGGAACCTCACAGCATATAGTATATGTTTATATAGCTTTTATCCGTTTAAATTCTTCAGTTGTCATCTGCTAAAGTGAAAATGCTTGAAAAATGTAAATGATATACAACGTTTTTCAGATATCCTTGAATTAAAACTCATAATGTTGCTGCATATGTCGTACACTATAAAGTTTTCAAGCATATCAGCTTGCTATGCTGATAAAACAGCTCGACTAATAGAGTACGCTATCAAAAAATACTTAGAGTACGTATGATGAGAATTCTCCAACCAATTCTTAGATCTTAATGATAGTTCTACATGGAACGCGTTATGCAATTTTTTGTTTTTCTTGTCTACAGTGCCAAATATTTCGTTTTAGACGACATTAGGAACTAAATTTTTCCTTAGAAATTGAAACCGCATACTCTGCAGTTACTACAGGCATACTTTCATGATATTTAACCCTTCACATTAAAGCTATAAAGCTCTAAACCCCTCAAACACATCAAGTTATTTTACGCCCATCCTGTATACCACTTGGTATTTTTCATGATCATTCTAACTCTTAATTTTTAATTTTATTGAATTAAATGTTTTTCTAATGAATTTTTAAGAATTGAAAAATAAACTCTGAGCCAGTAATTTTCATAATTTAGAAGTATGATATTTTTCATGTTATTAAATGTGTATTTTAATTATCTTAAAAGTTAAAGACAAAAAAAAAAAAAAAAAAAGAGAAGAAGAAGAAGAAGAAGAAGAAATTTTTATTAAATAATGAAGAAACAAACGAATTTTTTATTTTGAAATAATAAGATCATATATTACTTATTATTATTATTATTTCGCTTTCAATTTATATGATTATGAGAAAAAAAACTGAAATGCTATTTTTTCTAAAATATTCATCACAGCATAATGGAAATGCTATTCTGTTACTTTTTTACTTATCAGAAAAAAATGAATAAATTAAATATCTTTCAACGAGGGGGGGGGGAGAGACATATACGTACGTTTTTTGAAACTTTAGAATCTAAAAATTAATGTGAGTAATTGTTTCTAAAACTTTTTATTTTTTAAAAGTTAAATTTAGCACATTATGGTTATTTAAAATAACCTTACAGTAAGAACTGCATTAACTTCATGAAAAATAAAATACTATTTTTTTTTAACTATTTACAAATGTTAAACTAATTTCAGCATTTTCTGTTTAATTTTTTCCACTTATTTAAAAGAAATAATAATAATAATAAATGTAATTCAAAAGTGTTTTCAATGATTGGATTTTCTCATAATCGTAAATTAAATTTATTTAGAACTGACTTTCTCTTGTGTATGTAGAACGCAATTTACACTTCTTACTCTTTTACCCATATATAATGAAAAAAGTATTGATTTTGTGTCAAAATCTTGAAACTGAGTTCTCAAAACTGTTACACGTTTTAAATTCCTCTAAATTTATGACTATTTGTCTATTTGTCTTTATGATTGTATCTCGTTCACTCTGTGTGTCAGCATTTGTTATTTGCATAGCTCATAAGTAAATATTAGCAGGAATCAAAATCCATGCTTCTAAATTTGTAGCATATAAAGATATTTGTTGAAACTTATTATTAAAACCGTACAAAATGTTTTTTTTGTTTTTTTTTTTTACATGAACATACAAAAAATTAATTTCTTTATATCCATGTGAAATTCTTACATTCATACTTTTTAGCATCAATAGATTGCACTAAACAAAAATTAATCGATATATACTTTTTTTTTAAATGAAAAAAAAAAAAAACATACTTCACTTAAAATATGATACGAAAAGCATTTACAATTAGATTACTGGGCCACACAAAAGGAATTCGATAAATGTATGCTTAAGATAGACATTGCTAGGAGTGCACACTGTACTGTGTGTTTTTATTAGATTTGATAAACTTAAATACACTATACGTTCGTGTATGCGTCTCTCTCTCTCTCTCTCTCTCTCTCTCTCTCTCTCTATATATATATATATATATATATATATATATATATATACGTATAAACATATTTATACTAACATTTTTCTTTTTATAGAATTATTCAACTTATTGCCTTTAGTATGCAAATTTGTTTATTATGTCTTGTTCCTAAATCATATGAAAATTGATTTTTTTTATCTTTTGACATCTTATACACACGATGTAAAGTGTGAAAGTTAATTATCATTGTTGCTCAGTCAATAGGCCTTCAAGGAGAGGTATAAGAAAGTTTTAACCACTTTCTCATTTTATAGGAGGCCGAGTAACAAAAATTGTGAGAATATAAGTTGACTTTTTGAGATATTGAGAAAGACTCAGCAGCGTTGTATGAAATAAGTGTGATTGTTAACAGGAATGGAAACTGGAGACAAATGAACAGTCGCACATGGACGATGATTTCTAGGAAATCGTACTACTGAGATTAAAGATAGACGTATTTACTGAAGGACTGGGGCTTATTATATACTGTAATTGCAGTAAACATTAGAGTTGTTATTGACTCCAGAATGAAACAGAGAGTTATAAGAATGTAATTATTAGCGAAAGAGCTTCAAGCCAGATGACTTATTTCGTACTAGCTCCTAACTCCAAGTCAGTGTCACACATGACGCCAATAATGACGAGCATAGGCTAATTGAAGACGGGATAGTGATAAGTGTTCTTTTCAGATTAGATCGTTTTAGTCTTGGAGCTGGTGGCACGCTGCATGAGTCCAAGTTATGAATCTAGGCTGCGTGGGTTTATCAGTCTGTTTGCGGAGTTGGCACAGTGGACACACACAAAAAGGGTTTGGTCTAAAGTGCGATTTCCAATGACGGCAGTAATATTCTTTTTGTAATCCAAAGCACCGATTGCACTAGAATTAATGAGCAGTTTTTGAGGATAACAAGATGTCTTTTGTCATTGATGCCACTGAAAATTTTCGACTTATCGTTTCGAAAGAAACTTGCGGCTTGCGAGATGACAAGATTTTTTCCCCCCCAAAGTGAATGTTTGCGACAGGAATGAATGGCGTCATTTAAAGCCAACATTATCCATTAATAATTTGTTCGATCAAGCGCGACAGTCATGAAACTTTTTCCAATAAAAAAGGACATAGGTACGACAGAATGCAACCGAGTATCTACTCCTGCTTTCGATACATTGCGAATACAGTCGAACCTCGTTTACATGAATCTCAAGGTGGATAAAAAAATCCTTCATGTTATCAGTAGTTCATGCTACCAGTAACTTATATCCATATAACTAAACTAATCTTCCTTCAGATGGAGATTGTGTAAAAAGTTCATGTTAAAAATAATTCACGTTAACGAGGTTCGACAGTATAGGTTTTATTAATGTTCTTACCATTATGTATTTAAGAGTTCTTCTCTTATACTTCAACCAACCATCTTAAACTTTTTACCAATTGAATATTTTACCTAGACAATAGTTTTCCCTACATTGCATTCCTCTAAGATAATTTATTCTTGGTGACGTTCTTATTTTCTACCAGTGTATATTTAAAGCTGATTCAATGTTATCTTTATTTATTAAAATTCTAATGTTTTATAAATGTCAATAATTTTCTTTGGAAATATTTTAAATTTTCAAAATATAAGTCGATTCAAAATAATAGTGGAAAAATGATTTAGGTTATGAAAATTTTGCTTGATTTAAATTTCATATTTCGATTTAGACAATTTACATTAAAAAATTTACTCTAAATGTAGTAACATATTTCATTCATTATTTCAAATAACAAAGCTTCTATGAAGCAACATTTCTTCTATATATATATATGTGTGTGTGTGTGTAAAAGTGAAATATAAAATGTAAAATAACAAAAAAGAAATTCATTCTTTGAAAGCGATGGCACAAAAGCTTTCATATTGATATTTTTAGAAGAATTAAAAAAACAAGAGGTGTTTTCGCGAAAACTTTTTTTTTTTTTTTTTTTTTTTTTTTTTTTAACAAACAGAAAAAAAATGTTATATATCTTTTAACCTGTAGTCGTAAAATAAAATAGATATATAAATATATAAAAATAATATAATATTTTAAATGTTACATTATACAATTTTAAAAGACTTGACTTTTATATAAATAAATATATAACTAAAAATTTTCCAACAGTTTGGTATTACAACTTCAACTTTGTTGTATACGTATATGAAATAAGTCTAAGTATATTTTTTGTGTAAGTAATTGTGTGTAACTTTATGTATTTAAATAAAAAAAAAAAAATACATTATCATTATGCACTTTCATTTATTACAATGTAAACGGAAAATTTTCGAACACATTTTTATTTTTACTAACCAAAATATAATTTTTGCTTACATTCATTTTCTTCAAAACCCTACCATATACGACAATGGATGACATTGTTAAAATTAAGGTTATAAACGAGTTTCTTTTTGTTTTATAATCTTAAAATTATGTTTTGTATTTGTGGAAATGATATAAATATAATTTTATGTATTTTATAAATGCTAATTAAATATTAAAATATTAGTTACCCGATTTTTAATTAATAAATAAAAACATGACTTTATAAATGTCATTATTTAAATGATTTTTTCCCCTAAACTGTCGTAAAAAATGAAACAAAAAAAAAAAAAAAAAAAAAAAAAAAAGTACACGTCATCTTCTTTACTTTGAACAGCAAAAAGCAAATTGTATTTTATTAAAATATATTTGCTTCCTATTGAAATTAAATTGTTCCTATTGAAAAAAAAAAAAAAAAAAAAAAAAAAAAAATCTTTATTCTTATTTATTTTATTTCAACTGTTTTTTTATTGAAAAAAAAAAAAAAAAAAAAAAAAAAAGACTATTCTTATTAATTTGATGTAATTTAACCAAATTTAATGAAAAATATTTTTAACATGCAGAAATTTACATTCTACTTTAAATGAATTTATTTTTTCTCATTTTCGAACATTAGTCTTGCTCATTGTATGATTAAATAAAAGAAAATAGATTTTTTCTTGATTAAAGAAAAACAAACTTACGTTTATCTATTCTACTAAAATAAGAATTGAAAGAATCTTTAGCTGCTTATTAAAAAAAAAAAAAAAAAGAATAGTTGTTTTTAAATTACGGACCAGAAATAACTAAGTAAGGTTTAAAAAAAAAAACCTCATTTATAATTTAATCTCTCATTAATATTTTTTTGCATTCTTGACTTGACAATTTTTGCTTAAAGGAAGTACAGTTTATTTATTTCATTTCATTTTATTTCATTAAATTAATGTATCTAAAACAATATTTTTCCAATTCATAAATTTGTGACTTACTGTGATTTTTTTTATGTATTTTTTCAGGTACATGCGACAAGCAAAAATGTGTAATTAATGTTATTTTATGAAGCACGTTTGGTTACAAATGAATGGTTTGAAAATTGCTTGTTTGATAGCTTGGAACATTCATAAAATGTTATCTGATATTAATTTTAAATTATAAATTATTTAACAAAATGTTATTTTATTTATATAGATGATTTTAATACCAACTGAGCCAATGAGCGACGATAACGACTGCTGACATTTACTTTAAAGTTGAGGCGCCTTATTTATTATCGTGACACGAAGATGCGATAACGAAATCCAATTTCAATAAAAAGCTTCTAAAAAAATTATTTATTTATTTATTTTTACTTAAATTTTGATTTTGTGAAGTAACTAGATAAAAAGCTATTTAAAAAATTCTTTAAAAAATTCTTAGGATACTGTGTACACAACGAAATATTTCCTTTCATCAACAGACACCTTTTCTACTAATTATTTGTAAAAATTAACATGCCGCTCTAACCAAACTGAGCTATTAAGAGATACAATAAAATGCTTGCTTCTTTTTTTAAGTGGAAGTGTCTTATTTTTTAGCGTGACAGAAAATGTGATGACAAATTCAATTTCATATAATAATATATAATATATATATAAAGCTTCTAAAAATATTTATTTATGTATTTTTTACTTAAAACTTTTTATTTTGAGCTTTTTTAATAAAATCAATTGACACCTTTTCTGCTAATTATGTGCAAAAATTAATACTCCGGACCTTCGGGTATCGAACTCTCACCTACCGCGTTATTAATGTGACGCTCTAACCAATTAAGTCATGGAGCGATAAAGTGAACAACTTATATTTAAGTTAAAATGGAGGCGCCTTTTTTATTAGCGTGACACGAAGACACGATGACAAAGTCAATTTCATATATAATCCTTCTAATTAAATAAAAAAAATTAAGTAAAAACTCATTTTTTAAAGTTAGAAGCTTTTTATTGTGAAGCCCTAAAAAGCATAAAATAAAATTTATTCTGGCAAAGACATACTACAAAGAAATGAAAGTTTCAACACTAAGAAAATTTTAGAGAAAAATATAGGTACTTTTGTTTTGCAAGAGATCAATTTTTTTTTTAATGTTCAAAATATATTAAAATCTTTCGAGACCAAAATTCTTAGTTATTAGTTTTTGTATAATCATTCGTTAGGCCAGAAATTTCAAATAATCTCGAAAGCTTTTTAAAATATTTTGAACATTAAAAAATTTTCATCTCTTGCAAAAGAGAAGTACCTATATATTTCTCTAAAATTTCTTAGTGTTGAAACTTTCATTTCTTTGTAGTATGTCTTTGCCAGAATAAATTTTATTTTATGCTTTTTAGGGCTTCACAATAAAAAGCTTCTTACTTTAAAAAGTGATTTTTTACTTAAATTTTATTTTGTGCTTTTTAGTTACAAAAAAGGAAAATGCTTCTTAAAAAAACTGATTAAAATTTCTTAAGATATTTTGTAGACAACGGAAAATTTTCGTTTATCAATTGACATTTTTTTTGCGATTATTTATCTGCAAAAAAGTACCATATCGTCTTTCGACGACGGAATCCGGGATCATCGTGTTATCAGCATGACGCTCTAACCAAAAGTCTAAGAACTGTCAAGAAAAATCATAGAAAAATCTAGAAAAATCTAAAAAACACAAAAACAAAAGGAATATTGTTCTCGAATGCTTTCTAAAATATTTGAAATATTTAAAATTTTTCATGCTTTGCAAAAGTGAAATATCTACATTTTTATTTAAAACGTTTTTGTTGTTGAATTTTTTATGATTTCATAGCATGTCTCTACAAGAATAAACTTTTATTTTAGGCTTTTCAGGGCTCCACAAAATTAAAGATTTTATTTTATCAATTGGCATCGTTTCTATTAATTATCTGCAAAAAAGTAACACATCGGCTTGCGAGGATCGAACCCACGAGCATCGCATTATCACCATGGTGCTCTAATCTAATGCGCTAACGAGCAACGAAAAAGGTTATTTAAATTTACATTAAAGTGGAGGTGCCTTTTTTCATAATGACACAAAGACGCAATGATAAAAATCCAATTTCAACAAAAAGCGTCTGAAAGAATATATATATATATATATTATCTTATGCTTTTTAGTATTTAAAAAAAATTCTTCAAAAAAAAAAAAAAAAAAAAAAAAAAAAAAAAAAAAAAGACTCTTCAAAAATTCTTAGAATACTCTGTAGACAATGAAAAATTTTCTTTTATCAATTGACACATTTGCTATTAATTATCTGCAAAATTTAACACATCGAGCCTTCAGGGATGGAACTCACCACCATCGTATTAATAACTTGACGCTCTAACCAATAGAGCCAACGAGCCACTATAAAGACTGCTGACATTTACTTCAACGTTGAGGTGCCTTATTTATTAGCGTGACATGAAGACGCGATAACGAAACCCAAATTCAATAAAAAGCTTCTAAAAAAATAATTTAATTATTTATTTTTATTTAATTTTTTATTTTGTGCTTTTTAGAAACTAGATAAAAAGCTATTTAAAAAATAATAATAATAAATCTTCCAAAATTATTAGGATACTGTTTTTACAACGAAATATTTTCTTTTATCAAATGGCACCTTTTCTATTAATTATTTGAAAAATTAACATGACACTCTAACCAACTGAGCTATTAAGAAATAGAGATACAATAAATCGAAACCCGAATAAACTACTACGTCAGAAATGCCAAAGAAAAATATTGGAAATGCATACAGCTGTTTCGGTAGCCTACAGCGTACCGTCTTCAGTGCAAAAAGGATTCTGAATCAGGAGAAGTGCTAATATATATAGGAGAGGGGCCGGATTTAGTTCAACCAATATGATTACGGGAAAGGTGGGGAGAGTGGCCAATATGAATTTAGGAAAGTTAGCTGTGTAAACAGTAGAAAAATTAAGAAAATGTGGACTGAATATAAAATTTCCAACAGTCAGACAAATAGGGAATAGCGAAATCACAAATTACACGGTTTTTAAAATTTTTATAAATATGAAACGCTTCAAAGAAATAGAGTTCATGAATGGATTTAGGTCTGCAAATTATTTTAGCTGAATTAAATTTAAAATTTTGATTTTCCACCCAGCAATGTTTAGAAATAGCCGATTTATTGGCTTCTTGTTTGCGGACGTAATTCATATGTTCTTTAAGACGAAATTTAAGACTGCGTTTAGTTTGGCCAATATATGATAAACCACACTGACAGGAAATATTATAAATACCCCAAGAATTATGCATATCAATGGGATCTTTTAACTGAGAAAATGTGAGTTTATTGGAAGGCGAAAATATTATTTTAAAATCATATTGTTTGAGAATTTTAGCTATGGTTTGACTGGATTTAGGAAAATAGGGTAAGACAATACTGATATTAGAAGACACTGATTTAGTAGGCGAAATACGAGGGAGTTGTAATTTTTGGATAGCTTTGTCTATAATGGAAGGGTCATAACCTCTGTCAATTGCAATGGCTTTCAGGTATTTAATTTTAGATTTCAATAAAACAGGATTTGAACAAATATTAAGTGCACGGTTTTCAAAAGTATCGAAAGCAGCCATTTTTTGGTTAGGTGGGTGACATGAACGCGCATGGGGAGGAAGTGAGATCTCAAATTTTTTTCGATAGACGGTGGGTGAAAATCCATTTACAGTGCGAGAGACGAGGGTATCAAGAAATGGAAGGGAGCCATTATTTTCTATTTCACATGTAAATTGGATATTACTGTCAATTGAATTTAAAGTTTCTAAGACATGGTCAATATTGTGATGAGATATGTCGATAAGCGTGAAGGTGTCGTCAGCGTAACGGGTCCAAAAAGGAAAAGATATTTTCTTAAAAAGCTTGCTTTCGAAATAGTGCATGTAAATATCAGCGAGAAAGATATTTACATGCACTATTTCGAAAGCAAGAAAAGAAAGAAAAAGTTAATCCCGATTTTTATCATTAGTTGCCGTAAAACTCAGTCTTAATACATATGTTATATAAACGTGAGTCCTAGGAATTTTGAAGAATAGGGTTAAGTTTTATTATCTTTTTCTTTTTCTTACTACATTGTTAAAATGAGAATCCAATGTTACGCAAAGTTGGTGTCGATTTCTGCTAAATTAGTCGCAACAAATAATATAAGAAATTTTGTTTCAGTTTCATAAATTTTAGTAGCGTTTATTTTAAAAATTAAATATATAATTAAACATCTTAAAATAGTAGTTTCAGCTGAGCGCTATAGATATCTAACTTCACAACAATATTTTGTTGTGAATTTAGATAAAATGTTGGAGATAAAATGTTGAAGATAAAATTTAGATAAAATGTTGAAAATTTGAATTTCATTTTTGAGAGTACAATAAAATAATTCATAGAACTGCTCGAAATTTCTAGTTTATTAATTTTATTATTAACATTCTTATAAATGGTTGTAATTTTTTGTACTATTTTAAACAACTGAAATATGCCTAAAATACGGTGATTTCAGAAACAGTGTAACGCGCACACATTAGATACTGAAAATTTTTACCAGAATTACTTCAATTGCGTAACAAAACCGGCAGAACTTTTATGGCATTTAACAAGATAAAACAGAAGAAGAAACTCATCTATATTTCGATACATAAATAGTTTAAGCTAAAATATCCTGCGAACTCTCCAATATCATCTTAATTATAAATTTTTAATAAAAAGTTCATTAAAAATTTTAACTATAATTTAACAAAGTAATCAACAATTTTTTTTTTAATTCGCGTATATGTATATATGAATACCCACATACTTTTCATAATATATACATAACTAAATTTCGTGTATACATTTGTTTATTTTCAAGCATACATGAATTAAGAAATTATTTTTTCTTCAAGTTTTACTATTACTTACAAAATAATAAAATAATAATAATAAAAAAATGAAATTAAAGACTTTTTCTGTTAGCCTTATTCGCACTAAAAGGTATGAAAAGATTAAAATGAAGTGTTGGCACATAAATTTCATACTTTAGTTAATTTTTAAAAATTGTCGTGTCGAAAAACTGTTTGCACCCATGGATTCAGAAAAATCGTCCCTTTCATTTGGTACAGAATTTGTAACGATAATATTGACAATACTAATTTATTTTCCTATATTTCTGTTTTTAACCCAGATTCAGTAGAAGGTTTAGGAATGAGAATGTAAACTAAAAAAAAAATAAAAAAATAAATAAAAGAAAAAAAAATTAACCTTACATTGCCAATTGCTCACGTGTGTTAGAAATTCCCAATAAAAATGTAACTCTTTTTTTTTTTTTTTTTTTTTTTTTGCTACCTAAATTTCATACCTTAGTTAATTTTAAAAAATCTAATTATCGTATAGAAAAACTGTTTGCCCCCTGGATTCAGAAAAATCGCTCAATTAGTTTGGTACCGAATTTGTATCGATAGGACTGATATTTTTAATTTATTTTATGTATTACACAAAAGTTGTTGTCACCTTAACTTCATACTTTAGTTACTTAAAAAAAATCTAATTATAGTGTCGAAAAACTGTTTGCATCTCTGTATTCAGAAAAATCGCCCCTTTTGTTTGGTATCGAATTTGTAATGACAGGTCTGATATTCTAATTTATTTTTCCCTTTTTCCGTTTTTAACCCGGATTCGGCAGAAGTTTTATGACACAGAAAGTAAGCTGAAAAAAAGTCTTTAATAAATTTCGATCATGTATTTAAAATCGACTATGGGCTGAATATGAAAAAGCATTTATTTTGTGTGACTTTATTTAAAAAAATAAAGCGACAAAGAAAAATAGTATCATTGGTTGCAATTTTTTTTTCCTTACATATATATGCTAGAAAAAACAGTTTTATGAGAAATGTATTAAAAAAAAAAAGCTATAAAACTTTGTATATTCGTAAAGTAAGTATTTATAGTAAAATAGAAGTAAAAATATTTAATCAGAATTTAATAATTTTTTAATAAATGATTTTTTAAAGAAATATTTGATGGCATAAAAAGAATATTAATAAATTTTCATCACTATATTCAAAATATTACATCTGAATCGTTTATATTAAAATCTATCTAAGATTTTTTTTTCTCTAATATGAATCTTAACTAAAAAAAATGTAGATATATAGTGAACAAATATATTTTAAAATAAGAAAGTTGGTAGAAAATTCTGTTATAATAAGAGGTCTTATTACTTGTATTTACTTTATGCATATCCAGAGGCAATAATAATAATAATAATAAATATATAAATAAAATAAATAAATAAAATAAAATACGTGCATATTACTACTCATTTTAAAATTTATTCAAAACTCGTTCAAATTTTGTTTGTAACCATTTTTAGATACTGAACTGCAAACTTTAAATCTACATATAGGGAAAACGTTGAAATAAAAATGTGGCAGAACAAATTTACATAACACTTTAATATAGTTTTATGCAAAAAGTATTGTAAATCAAATAAGCATGTGTTTAATGTAGAAATATTTTCTTTTGTATATTTTAGAAATGTTATACATATATATAATTTAATAGTTGGATTGAATTAAAACTAAGTAAAATTCATTAGTAGAGAAACTAAAGTGCATTCCTTTAATTTATTTTGAATGTGTAGCATTTAAACATTTTGTTTTCTTTATTTATAATGCTATATAATACAAAGATAGATATTTCCTAATTCAATAGAATTAATTAGTCTTCTGTAAATATTATCACATATAATCTAATAAATAATATTTTTTTCATAGTTTAGAACAAAATATTTCGAAAAACAAAACCGTATGTCTCTTTTTAAGCAGTTTTAAGTAAAATGCTTATTCTTTTGCATTAGGTTTAAAGTATGTCTTTACTATTAAATCTTCGTCGATAGCTTCAGGACCCCGAGCCCAATCCCTTCCCATGCTTCGATGACTTTTTCTATTCAATTTTGACCTTTTAAATTTCCGATGTTAGACTTCTTTTTTTCCCACACACTTGACATTGTGAGTTTTTCGTTTTCATCCTATGCTTTTTCCTATGGATTTTTTACTCTTTTTCCCCATTTTTCTATGAATTTTTAGCCTTTTTTCTTCGTTTTCTATTTTGAAGTACGGTGTAATTAAATATTTATACAATCACGGGTAGAATAGTTCCGTCCAATGACGGAAAGCACACACCAGACTTTTTTAACGATAATCCTTTTTAATAATACAACAACAAGAACAATAATAATAATAATAATAATAATAATAATAATAACGTAAAGCTTAAATAAATATTTCTAAATGAAAATATTGGGGCTGAAAACGCGGAATGCTTTTCCCCGTGTTTACAATTACAATAATTATTATTTTTATTGCTATTCTTCTTGCTTTTATTTGCAAATTGGTCTATATAGTGTTACATGATAATTTTCATACGAATTCAAAAAAAAAAAAAAAAAAGTTATTTTATTTCATCTAATTATTACATATTTAAATGAAGAGGGTCTTCGAAACTGAGTTTTCATAGCCTACATCACCTGCAAAACGAAACTGGATACATTGATACAAATATCCTTTAATTGAAGAACATTATATTGTGTAACTATGTATAACGTATATTTTTATGTGAATTCGTAAAATATTCGGATATGGCATGGTCGAGTGTAGAAAATTTTTATGAATAACATAGTAACATTAAATTTAATCATTGATATATTCATTTTATACATAAAAATTATATTTAATATTCTAATAATATTTTATAATCATTATTTTTAAAATTAAGATGGTCATATTATATGTTTAAACTATTAATAAATAATATATAAAACAACATTTATGTATCTTTAAAAAATATTGCTTTCCGGATTTTAAATATGCGTTGGCTGCGACTAAAAAGTATTTGTATTTGAAATGCAAACTCCTGAACGTGATCAAATTCCCTTTTTAATAAACTTCTTAATATCATTGTCTGTGTTTGAGTTGAACTGTGCTTAGTCTTTAAATGCTTAATAATTATTATCCTGAAACGTTTATTCACAGTTCATGTCAATGCATGTTATTTACAATATTTAAACAATGCTTTAAATCCTAGATAAATTTAGACGTTCTCTGAAGAAGTATGGAAACAAACTTAAAAGCATTTGAATCTATGTTTAATAAAATGATCTTTTTTTTAGTTATTCTTTATAAAATTTAGTTTAAACTTAAATCTATTGTAGAAATTGATTAAAACATTAATATCTTTTGAATAATATTTCTTATTTTCATAAATCTGAGGTTAAATGATAAGGAGTAAAAATTTTGTTAAAGCATCATATAAACCAGAAAAAAAAGAAAAAAGTGTTTCGTATCGAAGTAATAGAGCATAATTCTTTATAAAGAAAAAATAAATATTTCGGAAGAGCAGCGCATGAAGTCAAGAATTCATTTTCCCCCGCTGCACTGAGAAAAAAAAAAAATATGCATATATACCGCCTTCATCTAGAATGAATAAGTGGTCATTTTCTGAATCCCATAACTAGAAATATAGATTTCCGAGCTATGCGCATAAGGCACGTCAATAAACTAAATGGACGAAATTATTGAGAATTTCTAGTCTACGCATTTCTAGATGGTGAAACAATATTCTGAATATTCTCAATATTTTGTATTGCAAGAAATTATCGCTTGATTTTCTAGAATTGGGTAATAAAGCAAGATTACAGTTGCTGAAACCCACCTCTTGTATTCGTATTTTTTTGCATAGATTTCTAAATAACTTTGTCTAATATAGGCAAATGCTCTAGAATTCTAATAGGGGTTTCTAGAACTCGCTTCCATAGTGGACTAGAATTTATAAGGATGACATGGAACAATTTTTTCTTTTTCCACAATTTAGATACTAGATGTCAGTTACAGAATTTTTTTCTCAGTGTGCTTCAGTCAATCTCAGGCTACATGCATACATTTTTCTTTCGGCTTGTAGTAGGTAGGGATAGAATGTTTCGAGTTTCGATATAAACTTTTTTGCTGCCTTTTTAGTCTCATGCTATAACAAGAAAATCAGCTGAGGTCATAATATGAACGAAATAGAATCAAATTAAGAAGTGGAAAGTTTCGGTTTTGGAACAGTGGTCGGCAAAAGGGGTTAAAACTTTTAATCATTATTATTAACATTGTTTTAAAGTTACATTTTTCTTTCAGTGACTCATTATTACAATACACTCTTGCAGACTTCAAATGCTTTATACATATGATAATTTTATTTTAAGTGAAAAGAAATAGCACATTATTTTGTGACAGATTAGGAATATATACATATTATAAGATAGATTAAGGAGGAAAATGTGGTGATTAAAAGCACAATTTCACCGTTTTATTAAAGGGGAATAAAGTTTAATTACTTTACCTAATACTTAGCTAATATTATATATTATTATTTTATCGATCTGATTTAGGTTTTAAGGTAATTAAAAAAATTTCAAAGAATTAAACATCATTACAAGTTAGAACTTGCCAAAAAAGAAGCAGATTTCCTGCAGGCCAACAAGGCTTGAAGATGAATGTTTTTTCTAACATGCCTGAATGCCCGGTAATCTATTCTCTACAAAAAGCGAATTAAAAAAAAAAAAAAAAAAAAGTAGAAACTCCTAGTGAAATAATTATTTTAGAAATATATATGTAAAGTTGCAAAGAGGTGCTAGAAGTATTTTGAATTTTAAAATTCTGTATATCATCATCATCATCATGATCATTATTATTATTATTATTATTATTATTATTATGAAATAATAAGATTAAAAGTTAAAATTGTTCTTCTTTTTCAGGTTTATCCATTTCATGTAAAATGTTAATAAGTATAAAATTCGTTATGTTTTTCTAATTTAATTCGAATTTATAAAACGCAAAAATAATGTCCAGTTTAAAATAGTATTCTCTAAAACAATAGAAGATATTACAAGGGTTTACTTATCTTATTTGCTTAAAAAAAAAAAAAAAAAAAAAAAAAAAAAAAATTCTAAATTGTGCTTTAATGTACATGTTATGAAACAACTGTAGCTCTGATGTTTCACACGTGCTATAAAAATATTTAAATACAACATAAACAACATTCTGAAAATTTCGTTAAAAGATTCAATTTCGTTTTTTCTAATTGTTTTCCTTTTCTTTTACATAAACAAAAAACTTTAAAATACATTTTAGTTTATATATTTATTTATTTAAAATAAGTACTTTTATCTGCTTTCCTTAACTCGTGTAAACATCCGGATTTTATGTAATTTTTAAATAAAAATATTTTTAAATGTAAGTATAATTTCGACTATTTTGTTACAAATGCTTCTAATATAAAAGTTTGGCCTATTTAATCGTTTTTTAAATATAAATATTGCACAATAGCAGAAATTCTATTTCTGGCAAAAGGTATATTGTTTCTTTTAAAGCATGAAAATCTAAATGAAAAAAAAAAAAAAATATTTCATTGTATATTTGTTACGTATTTAATTTTATCACTTTTATCCTTTTAAAAAATAAATATTTTTATCTGCTTTTTTTAACTCATGAAAACATTCCAAATATATATATTATTATTATTATTTATAATCACTACTTTTCTTTAAATTTTTAACTTAAAAGGCATTTCAAATGTCAGATTATATTTCGATTATTTTATTATAATCGCTTTAAACATAAAAAAAAAAGCTTACTTGTTATTACTATTTTTAAATATAAATATTGCACATTAGCACAAATTCTATATATGATAAAAGATAAATTGTTTCTTTAAAACCAAGTGCAAGAATACGTAAAATATATATTTTATAATGTATTTTGTTGTATATATAAATGTATTACTTTTATGCTTTTAAACATGAATTATTGTCTTGAACTTGTTTCAAACACTAAACTCTGTTACGAAAAATTTTATCTTTATTAAATTTTACGTATTTATGTTTAATAAAATTAAACATAATTTATACGTCTCATTAATATATTAAAACCAATATAACAATTAAAATGAGATAAAATATACAAAAATTGAAAACTTTAAAAATGCATTTTAATTAAAAAACATTAAAACATAAGACAGACGTTTCGGCTAGAACACTAGCCCTCCTCAGTGTCAAACATACAAGCACAACATTTACAAAAATTCTAAATACATCATAGCAAGATTAAATATTCAGGAGGAATAGCTTTAGCCTCGTTCAAGGCAGACTGTTGCATTTTAGTAAAAACGACCTCTAGAAAAATACGGGATTCATAAATATTTATGTTTATTTTGGAAAAGTAGTTTTTACAGTACTAATTTTTATGTAAATTTATTATTCACAATCTTAAAAAAAAAAAAGGAGGGGGGGGGGGTTGCGTGATTTATGCACGTATTTTTTAAATAAAGATGACATTGGAAATGAATTAAAAAATAATGCTGTAATTTATTTTTACACTTGCTTGCAAAAGGAAATTTATTATTCCAGGATTTTTTCATTACATCCGCTGCTTTAAAACATGATACAAATCGAGTGTTAAACGATGGATTTAGCTTTCTGGTTCAAAGCCGAAGCATTCAAAAACTATTTATTTTTATTTGCTTTTTACTTTAAAAAATTGTAACCGCTAAATGGTATGAAAAACAACTTGAAAAAAGTAATAAATCATCTTGTATTAAATGAACTGTACTTCCTGAATGCGTGGGGAATATGTTGAAATGAATGATAATAAATCACAATTAATCCAGATGCTTTGAATCAATTTTGTTTTAGTGAAATAACTTAAAAAAAGCTTTTTTTTTTTTTATTTTCTTATGTTTTGGGATATATAATGATATATATATATATATATATATTTTAAATATAGTAGTAATAAAAATGCTTGAAGAAAAAGTTAAATGTATACTTTAACTTTAGTTAGCATAAAAGTTAACTTTAGTTAGCATTTATAACTGGACGTTTCGAAGTGGAACAGTTATATAAGTGAATTTATTTATATGTATTCATTTATTTATACATATAAATATGAAATTATAATATATTTAATATTATTGTATAATATTATGTAGGTATATCGCCTAATATATCTCTAATGTTTAATAACGTGAAATATGTTTTATTTGCAATTCACAATCTGTGCAATGAATGTAATATTATTGTAGTTTGGAGAATCTAGTTTAATTCTGTCAGAAAACGCATCTGGTTACATAACAAAAGAAAACTTCATGAAACAATTTTATTTACAGTTTAATAATATATCAGATTTGTATATACTTGTACATATTATCTCACAATATCTTTTTTTTTTGGCGATTCCTACATTCTTTATCATTACATTTTCACCATATGATTCTTTTAAAAAATTTCAAATTACTCTTAATTAATCAGACTATAAGGACAATGTATTTTCATCTTAAAATTTATACAATTTTTATTAAAATTACACAAACAACTGTGGAAGAAAATCATATTTATTGAAATTTTATTTTTCCGACTGAGTGAAAATAATGCCTGGACCGGGAGTCGAACCCCGGACCTTTTGACTTACAAGTTCAAGGCTCTACCAATTGAGCTATCCAGGCAGACATCCCGGTCACCATTACTCACTCAGACAACCTTTAGGCAGAAACATCTCTGGTGTATCATGTAGATAGCTCAACAGAAATAAGCAGCAGGAGATGGAAAACACCATTAAACAATGGGAGAAATAAATACAATTTTTATTAAAATCACACAAACAACTGTGGAAGAAAATCATATTTATTGAAATTTTATTTTTCCGACTGAGTGAAAATAATGCCTGGACCGGGAGTCGAACCCCGGATCTTTCACTTACAAGGTCAACGCTCTACCAATTGAGCTATCCAGGCCGACAACCGGTCAGCATTACTCACTCAGACAACCTTTAGGCAGAAACCTTGTAAGTCAAAGATCCGGGGTTCGACTCCCGGTCCAGGCATTATTTTCACTCAGTCGGAAAAATAAAATTTCAATCAAAATTTATAGTTCAATAAAATAAGTCACGTGAAATCCCGCAAAACCTAATATTTTCCTAAACGCAAAACTGTTGATAAATAATCTTTTATTCAATTTAGATTTGTTTTAAACTTTCCTTTCTAATTTGAAATTTCTTATCATTAAAAAAAATATATCAGGAATGACTTCACTTGACTTTCCGAACATTAAGTAATTAAAGGTTCGATGAATAATTTAAAATAAGACAAGTCGTTAAATAAACAAAAATGAATATTACAACAGGGTGTTTCAGTACTTTTTACTTCAAATAATTTGAACCCATAGATCATAATGATAAAAAAAAAAACTTTTCGTTGAGGCCATATTAAAAAAAAAAAAAAAGAAAAAAGAATAAAAAACTAGAAGGACTAGATTCACCAAAATCTATTCCATTCATGCAACGGTCTTTGTTCAGCTGTAAAAAAAGACTAGAAGGACTAGATTCACCAAAATCTAGGCAGTTCGTGCACGACTGCGACCTATAATATGTATACAAAATATATTATGTGTTTGTATAATCAATTAAGTTAAATATTATTATACAAATATACTTGTGGAAGAATAAGGGAAACAATTTCATCTGTCGACACCCTGTATAGATGCTATATTCATTAAAATGTATACAATTTGTACGACGGTGACTTATAACATGCGTATAAATTTTCAGCTCAGACGAATACGACCTTTAGACGCTATCGCACAATGAAAAATTTGGGCCCCTAGGCCATAATGATAAAGAATTTCTTTTTTGTGTCCCTGTAAAAAAACTGTAAGTCGTAGATTCACCAAAATGAATAGGGTTCGTGCTATGGTGAACATACGTACCAACTTTCAGCTTATTCAAACAAAGCATTTAGGCACTATCCTGTTCACACTCATATATACATACACACTCATAGCTACACACACACATACATCATCGTAAAATTAGTAAAAATGAACTCAAGGGACCTAAAAATGTATAGAAACATCAAAATCTCAAAGACAGATTTATTACATTATTACAATATTTTCTTTACATGTATGAGTTCGGAAAGTAAAAAGTATATAAATTATATGTTTTATTTTACGTAAATATTTTTGAGTAATAAATTCATTTTGAAAAACACATTATTTTAGGCACAATTCAAATACATAGTTCAAATAAATAATTCTGTTTATCGATAATTAAGAATTTTTCTTCTTTATTTCACAACTATATTTCGGAGTTACTTGTTTTATTGTTATCTCCAAACAATAATTTTAATAATTTGATTTTTCTTCAACTTCTTTGAAATAAAATACAATTTTAAAATATTTAAATATAAGAACTCTTCAAAACCGTTTTTTGCCGATGTAATTTCTTTGTATATTTGTTAAATACAATGTACTGAAACAGTACCATATCCGGCAGTCAATTTTTAATTTCATGGAGAAAATTTTCAGAGCAAAGAACATTCCTTAAATTCTTATGAGAAGAATTCATGAATCTGAAAGAAAAATATACGAAACATTTTCTGGTGTAAAATTTTAAATTAACGTTACATTTAATCTAAGTTAAAGGATAGTTCAATAGCCGTCCTTCCGGTACAATTTATGGCAAGAATACTCCTGTTTCAATAATTTTATGAATACTTTTTTGATAAAATTTATGTTTTGATGTACATATTTGCAGCATAAATGCAGAAAGTACATTCTTAAAAAAAATTAATCAAATAAAAATTACCAATGTTTTTTTTATTATTCATTTTTGATGTAAATTAGTAAATTTATTTACATCTTTAGTTTTTGTTTCCATCTACAAGAGAATTTAGATAGAAACGTATTTCACACACAAGGGCCGGAAAATTGGCGATAAAATTACATCGGTTTTCGTGTAAAGTATTTCTCTACCTTTAAATTCGCTAGTTTAATAATAAGAAATTTTTTTTCATTTATAGTGGTAAGAATTCTGTACTAATTTTGCACTTATGTATCGTATTTGCAAACACATTATTACATTCTTTTTAATTAAATAAAATACTGATATAGTTACCATAGAACTAATCTCGTGTGTCACTTGCACGACTCTCTCTCTTACCCTGAAATTTAATACTATAAATACAGATTGGAAATTAAGGGGTAAGATAACGAGTACTGTTATGTAAACCTATGATAAAACAATTCAAATTAGACTTCGGAACAGCTTTATTTGACAAATAGTTCTGTGTGAGTTAGGCTTCCGCCCCTGAACACCCTGTTTCATTAATAGACCTATATTTCTATAAAACTCAAATCTGTTATTAAATAAGAAGTTGATTTAAAATTATTCAGACAACTTTCACATGAACTTATGAACCTTGATCAAACTTTTCTAGCAACAAATGTGTTAACTACAAAATAGTAGGATTTAGATCACCTACAATCATTTGTTTTTTATTCCATCTAAGTGACACAGACAATGATGAAGCGTTAAAAAGATTTCGGTATTTAGGAAGCCTCAAAACGTGTAAAAATACAAAATACAAAAAAAAAAAAAAAAGCAATGAACATTTAGCTTGAAAAATGCATTATTAACCATATGGCCATAAGGAATTAATTTCAATGCCTGAGTAACATACCTGGACATGGTACAATATTATAGTAAAGCGCTTCAACAAAGAATAGGCGAGCGATTACTAAAGCCGAAAAACCTGGGAATATTTAACCTTTACCCATTGCATCATTACAGTCGCATTTTAAATACCTTTGAACCTACGGGAATTGCTACATGTATGGTAATATGTAATAAAAAGTAAATTAGACACCAGTTAAGTGAAGTTGTAGAGTAAGTCCATGTTTTTTAGGAAAGTGAAACTATGTAAGGAGACAAACGGAAAAAAAAAAAAAAAAAAAAAAAGAGAAATAAAATTTAATAACTGGTGACAAAAGGAAACGTTTTACATTAAATACAATGGGAAAAAATCTGGTGTTTTACTGAAACGATTTTATTTTATCTCGATTTTAATACTAGAAAAATAGATTGCGAATGAAGGTGTAACATAACAAATGCGTACATAAAGATACTTTAAATTAGTTTAAAATACTTATGGAAAAATTAGACATAAATTTCTGAGTGAAGGGTGCTACCACAATCCTCAACCTCCAGATATACATTCATAAAATTTTAAGGCTATCATAAAAATTTAATTTTTTTCCTAATTATCGAAACGAATTTTACTTAAAAAACGTGATTTTACAATTCAATGGACCATAGAACGCGTAGTTAAAGCAAAAAAAAAAAATAAGTATTAAATTTTAGGGCTCGCTCTAGTAATTTGTTTACCATAGAGTATAAAAATGCAATTATAATTCCACAGCAGTTTTCCTAGAATTTTTAAGATTTATCAAGCACTTAGATTAACAGAGAAAAATGTATGAACTCAATTTTTTGTTGCCCTGTATATTGTCTATAAATTATATACACAGCCCATAGCATACTTGCATTTAGCACAGTATGGAATATACAAAACACGACTTGAATTATAATTCTAGCAGTTTCAAAGCATAGTATAGTAATATATCAGAATACATTTTTGTAACACTCTAAACGAGTGATAAAAGTCTTTTATATCCTATTCATATAAACATGCTTTTATGCATACATAAAATATCTGCACACTCTGTTTTGTTTAATTCATAGAATTTATTTTTAATTAAACCTCCCCAAAACCAGCTATTTTTGAATTTATTCAAAATATATTTAAGTATTGTTTATAACCATTTTAGATATTGAATGTAATCTTTAAAATCCGCATATACAGAAAATGGTCAAATACAAACGCAGAAGAATAAATTTAATTAATGCTTCAATATAATTTTATGGAAAACGTGAGGTTAAGGAAATAAGTAAGTGATTATATAGAAATATTTTGTTTTGTTGGCTTTAGAAATAATTTATTAGCTGGACTAACTTACAATTCCATAACATTCCTTTGTATGGCAAACTAAATCGCATTTTTTAAAAATTTTGTTAAACGTTTAATATTTAAATCTTTGTTTAAAGATTTAAAATGATATTAAAAAAAAAAATATATATATATATATATATATATATATATATATATATATATATATAATTCAAGCCTATAAGTTAAAAATGAAGAATGAAAAGCTGACTAAAATATGCTAACGCTCCCCCTCCCCCCCCCCCCCAAAAAAAAAAAAAAAAAAAGAAAAAAAGAACAATCAATTAGTTTTTTAAAAAAATGTAAAATTTAAAGTTTAAAAATTGAACCTTATATTATTATAGAACCTTTTCTGTCCATGTATTTTATCAGAAAATATAAACTCGTAATACATATTTATTGATTTATGTAAAAATAAATTTTAGGAATTTTTTTTTGTCTATTAAAAAATTTTAAAGAAAGCTATTATATTTTTGCTGTGTAATTAAGGTATGTTTTACACGTGTTTTCGCAATTTTTACAATTAGAATAATTAATTTGTTTGGAAAACTGGTTATAACAGTTATAAATAATAAACTTTATAAGATATATTTCTTTTATTTTAATAATTTCTTTATAGGGGAAGGGGCGTGTGTTGTTTCTTGTGTCTGAAATTTGATAGACTACAGCATACGGAAAAAATATTTGAAGACATTCTTACAAATACTTTTTAAATGAACAACATCATTTAATGTATTTTTATGTGACTGTTTTCTTAGAAGAAGGTTTGAAATATTTGTATATGTAATTACTGAATATTGTTTAACATTAATTAGAAATATTATCGCTAATTGTAGCCAGTTAACTGTAAGATCGTTTTATACCTAAGTATTAAGTTCAATATCATAATAATATAATAAAATCATTATTATAATTTTTATATGATCGTATTATACCTTTATGAAACAATATATAAAAAAACATTATTCATGTTTGTTATAATATTTTTTTCAGACTTCTAAATTTGCGTTAGCTGCAGCTAAATAATTTTCTTTGTTTAAATATAAATTCTAAAACGTGACCAAATTGCTTTTTTGATAAATACCTTTAATAGCGTTGTCTATATTTGAGTTTCGTTAAGTTTGATCCGTACTCAGAGTTTCTTTAAATGATTAATAAATATTGTCCTGAAATATTTATTCAGGGTTAATGAAAAATGTGCTATTTTCTCTATTTAAACAACGTTAAGATAGTTAAATATATTTAGGCATTCTCTGAAGGCGTATGAACAATAATTTAAAAGTTCTTGAACTCACTTGTAATAAAATATTCTTTTGGAAGTGTTCATTTATAAAATTTAGTTTAAACTTAAGGGATTATAGTACCTGGTAGAAATTTAAAATCAACTATAATATGTTTCTAGACCTGCTAACTATGCTAGTTTATCCGTAATGGTATTAAGCCCCGCCTTTTTTTCACACCAGAATAGTTGCAGAGCAATAGTCTTCTTATTTAATCATGAGAACATATTGCTGAATATTACTCTACAGCTATTCTGGTGTGAAAAAAAGGCGGAGCTTAATACCATTACGGATAAACTAGCATAGTTAGCAGGTCTATATTTCGAATAAAACCCCTTATTATAATAAAATTTTGGCTGAAATATGAAAAGTATCTTTTTAAGTCCATATAAAGTGCAAAAACACAAAAAAGTGTTTCGTATCGAAACAATTAAACACAGACTTTCACTAATTGAGAAAATATAATCTAGAATGCAGCGTGAAAGCAACAATAAACTATGTAAATCTAAAGACATTTTATTTTTATAAATTAAAATCAAAATTAATTATGTAGAAAAAATGTCCTGGGGCCTTAAACTTTTCAATGCTGGTTTATTAATTCGCGGTTCTTCCTTTGTCTTTTCTTGTTAATCATTTGCACAGAGCGCACATTTCTTATCCCGCCCTTCCAGCCCCTCCTAATATACATTTTCAAAAATATACGCAACCGATTTATCAAGCTTTCATACCTAATAACACCAAATTTTAACGCTCTAACTCTATTTCTAAAATTCTGTTCATTTGTCTCACTTCCCACCTCTTCTAATAATTTTACACTTTCTAAAATATAATCATTCGACTTGTGGGCCCCTAAAACATATAATTATCAATTTTGAACGGCCTAACTGAATTTCTATTTTTTGTCCCCTTCGCCCCCCCCCCCCCAATAATTTTACACTTTCGAAAATAGCCTCATTCGATTTATAGACTCCAAAAACCTACTATACCAATTTTGAACGGTCTAACTCATTTTTTTTTTTTTTTTTTTGGCCACCTTCGCCCTCCCCATTCCTGCACCTCCCAAAAATTTTACACTTTTGATACACTTTCGGAAATATCTGCAATCGAAATACCGGGTCTTATAAATTTTACGAAATTTCAGCGTCATATCTCAATTTAAAATAGTTTGGGAAAAAAAAAAAAAAAAAATCCTTCAAATGTATTCTTTGCTATGGAAACTTACATCGACTTTCGAGCGAGAGATTACGTGTGTTAAAATACAATTCAATTTGCATTAAAAACTTCACTTTTTTATATATTAACCAAAATTGATGAAATTTGAACTGTACGTTGATCTTGTGTTGTACAGTCTGTATATTAATTGTTCTGTTCGTGAGAGAAAATTTGAAAAACAAATTTGAAAACTGCAATTTTTAATCTCAATTTAAGAACGTTTGACTTAATGATATGCAGATGTTTTATTTTCTGTGCAGGCTGTTCATTCAAACGTCTGCTTTCAGTTTAGATTCAAGTGATTTGTTTCCACAGATTTTCATACTTTAGTTAATTTTAAAAAATCTAATTGCCCGATCGATAAGCTGTTTAATCTGTCGGATTCAGAAATATATATTCAGAAATTCTTTAGTTTGGTACCTCACTTGTAACGGCAGGACATATATTTTTAACTTATTTTTTCCTTTTTCCGTTATAATGTCTATTTTTAAGCAATTCGCCGATTTTTCGATCGACATATGTCGACAGTTTAAATAATATCTCCACTAATTAGGGTTGGATCGTACTTTAAATAACGAATATCTGCGATAAATTCTCAGTCCGACGGTAACTGTACGAAGTCCGTGCGAGGATTAGGGCCAGAGTTTATCGTGTTTCAGTGGCAGCGTTTGTTTGTTTCCTTATTGATGAAGAGACTCGGCAGAATCTCAAGTGACGGAAGCGCAAAAACAAACGAACGCCACGACACTCAGCGGAAACGGAAAAACGAACGAAACTGCGACACTTATATACAGGAATTTTTAGATCAAAGAAACCGCTGAAAGCCGACGCTTAATATCTCAGGATATATGGGAGGTTAAGTTCTGATATTTTCAAAATGGTCTTTCACCTTCTGTCTGATCCTACCCTGAAATCGCTACATTTCTGCGTGCAATATATTTCGAGATATGAATTGGCTCATTTAAGTTGTAAATGGGCGGCTAAAGTAAGGAACAAATTTTTCTCGAATATGGCTCGACCGAATGTCGTTTAATTGATATATGATATTAATCGCTTTTATCTGATGTGCCTGACATCTCCCTTTTCCCAAGGAAAACTCTTGTTTTTTTTATAACTCAGTTTAAAAATCGAACTATTTTTTACTTCGAAAATACCGTGATGCGGCAGTTTCGCGGACGAATACTGTCTTCTTTTCTATCTGAAATACTCAATATCAAATAATCGTTTTAGCTCCCTCTATCGGGAACTGGCGTCAAAAATAAACACAAAATATAAAAAAAAAAATTCTTTTTTTAATATATATATTAAATTAGTTATTTATTTAGGTACTTGTATTTTATAAGACATTTGTTTATAAAAAATATTCATTGTATTTACATTGTTTTCATGCTGATACTTTGTTAACTTTCAAAATTGGTTTTATTTTAAAAAGTGATTGCAACAACAAAAATTTTTTTCTTTATTTTCATAAAAATGACAAATAATATGATAATCATATGCAAATATTTGTAATTTTTTCAAAATTAGGTGATAAATCACTTAAACTACGGATTGAAAAAATTCTTAATTAGAATTTGAAAATAATTAATTTGCTCATTAAGTTTCTAGTATATATATATAAATTACAAAATGTTAAGCTATAATAAAATTTTAAATAGATTAAGATTTTTTTAAATTAAATTCATAACAAACTATACTACTTAAATATTTACCAGTATAAAAATTTCACTTTTTAAAGATTTTTCTATTATTATTTATTTTTCTCTTTTAAATCAAATCTATACCTAAAAAATTATTCGCGCTTCTTTCTTTCTTTCTTAAATTTAACAGTAGGGAGGTGGCATGAATATAACAATAAAACTACTCCAGAAAAAAAAAAAAAAAAAAAAAATATATATATATATATCCTCCTTAACTCGTATATACTTATTTTTTAGATATAATAGTGATATAAAATAAAATTGAAATTACCATACATCTGCAACTTTTAAATTAGAAATTAATAATAACATTGTAAATATTGTACACACTATTCTAAAAAATATGGCATAAAACTTTGAGGAATTTTTTTTTTTTTTTTTTTGGTGAATGATATCATTCAAATTATTAAATGACATAGTAGTCCGGTCAATTTAGACATAAAAATAGTGATCAAATAAAGGAAATTCCGACAGAGCCAAATTTCCGTAGAGACCTTAGGTTCACCACAAAGAATAAGGTGTCAAAAGTCCCCATCTGTCCCATGTGTGCTAAGGGACTTATTCGGGCCCCAAGGTCAAAATTTTGGGTTTTTTGGATTTTTCTCGAAAACGGTAAGTTTTCTCGAAAAAGTACCTCAGAGTAAAGTTGTAGATCTCCAAATTCTCGATAAAAATGGCCCTTATGATTTTTTCTCTAAGACCCACCATTTCTACATGTGTGCTAAGGGACTTATTCGGGCCCCAAGGTCAAAATTTTGGGTTTTTTGGATTTTTCTCGAAAACGGTATGTTTTCTCGAAAACGTACCTCAGAGTAAAGTTGTAGATCTCAAAATTCTCTATAAAAATGGTCCTTATGATTTTTTCTCTAAGACCCACCATTTCTACATGTGTGCTAAGGGACTTATTCGGGCCCCAAGGTCAAAATTTTGGGATTTTTGGATTTTTCTCGAAAACGGTAAGTTTTATCGAAAACGTACCTCAGAGTAAAGTTGTAGATTTCAAAATTCTCTATAAAAATGGTCCTTATGATTTTTTCTCTAAGACCCACCATTTCCCAGATATTGCGCTTGTAAGAATCACGTTCTACATAATATGCACACATATGCTACGTATATACATATTCAGGTACTCAAGCAAGTAAAAATGCCTACTTGTGTCCAGAGCCCAGTTTACCCATTTAAAGGCCCGGGGCTGCGATAATAGCGGAGCCCCCCCCCCCCCATACACACACACATTTTTCTTTTTCTTTAATATGAATGTTCATCATTAGATAAAATTTTACAATGGTCATATTAGAATAAGATTCTTATATACCATTTAAATGAACTCTGAAACTGTTTGCAAAAAATTAATTAAAACAAAAAAAAAAAAAAAAAAAAAATATTAACAACAAAAGAATCTAACTCACCGACCAAAGGAAAAGTTGTTGCACCAAAAACTTTAATGAATATATTTTACAGAATAAAAAAATTAAATTGGCTACTTCCTAGCCTTTGCCGCGCTGAAAGTTTCAATTACATCTTGAAAATCCAGGTTGCTTGTTAAATCGTGCTCTGAACACAGCAAAGCCAAACATTGCAGCTTATTCTGCTGCATTTTTGTTCTTCGAAGAGATAGAACTCTCCCTAATTTGGAGTTTGCTCTTCTTAATAATTTTACATGGCGGAAGGAAACATATTATATTATTCTCTCCCCCCTCATCTCTTGAATGACTTTTGAAATTTTCAAATTTTAATGCATTTTTTAAAAATAAATGACAGTTCCAGTAAACCAACAACAATTTTTTGCAAACATTAATAATAAATCTCGATTTATTTCTATGTTGAGTAACAAATTAACTGCTGAAAATATTGCCGTGAAACAAGCTCCGAATGACGCCGATGTCCTCATAATTGAAACAGCAATAGAAATATTTAATGCAAGAAACACAACTATTGTAGTGGGCGAAGATGTCGATTTGTTAGTACTACTCACTGCAAGGACTCCATCTGATAAAATTATTTACTTTCTGAAACCTGGGAAGGCGCAACAACGCACAGAAATATATTCTTCTAAAAGTTTATCAGCTTATCCAAAATGCCAAAACTATATTTTATTTTTACATGCGATAACCGGCTGCGATACTACGTCAGCAATGTTCAGAAGGGGCAAAAATTCAGCATTAAAATCATTTGAAAAAAAAGATTTGATTGACTGCGCAAAATTATTTACAGAAATTAATTCTCCACCTCAAATACTAATTACTGAAGGAATTCGGTTTCTTCTTGAGGTTTATGGAGCTCCAAAAAAAATTGATTGCATAGATAAGTACAGATATTTAACATTTGTAAAAAATACACGAAACAAAAAGCAAGTACAACTATCTTGTCTTCCTCCAACATCGGCATCTGCTATTCAACATTTGTTTCGAATATACTATCAAGTTCAGACATGGCAAGGCAATCAACTGAACCCTGAAGACTGGGGTTGGAAATTGATAAATAATACTTTGGAACCGATTAAAACTTTACTGCCCCCTGCTCCAGAAAAACTTCTTAACTCTATTTTTTGCAAGTGCAAGAAAGGTTGTAATGCCAAAAGTGGCTGTAAAAAAATAGGGTTGCAGTGTTCTCCAGCGTGTACCAATTGCAAAGGTCTATCGTGTTCGAATGTTCAATTAAATACAAGAGAGGAAGATTCATGTGATTTTGATGAAGAGACAACTGATTCATCTTCATTTGAACAATTTTTGAACATTCAGCAACAGGAAGAAGAAGAAAAAGAAGAAGAAGAAGAAAACATGATTGTTGAAGTTGAGTATGAAGAGTATGAGTCAGATTAAAGTAACAAAAAAACATTCGAACGACAGTTAAACTCAATAACCAATATCAATAATCTTCATACTATTAAATAACTATTTTTCCTGAAAATAACGTCATACAGGTTCGTGGAATAGGCCTACCGGGGAAACCACGTTAAAAAAAACGCGCCGAGTACACTACCTCACAGGTGGTGTGGAAATGTGTGCATATTATGTAGAACGTGATTCTTACAAGCGCAATATCTGGGAAATGGTGGGTCTTAGAGAAAAAATCATAAGGACCATTTTTATAGAGAATTTTGAGATCTACAACTTTACTCTGAGGTACGTTTTCGATAAAACTTACCGTTTTCGAGAAAAATCCAAAAAAACCAAAAATTTTGACCTTGGGGCCCGAATAAGTCCCTTAGCACACATGTAGAAATGGTGGGTCTTAGAGAAAAAATCATAAGGACCATTTTTATAGAGAATTTTGAGATCTGCAACTTTACTCTGAGGTACTTTTTCGATAAAACTTACCGTTTTCGAGAAAAATCCAAAAAACCCAAAATTTTGACCTTGGGGCCCGAATAAGTCCCTTAGCACACATGGGACCGATGGGGACTTTTGACACCTTATTCTTTGTGGTGAACCTAAGGTCTCTACGGAAATTTGGCTCTGTCGGAATTTTCTTTATTTCAATTGTCCAAATTGACCGGACTATAGAGGTTCAAATAGGATTCAAGGATGTTTATTTCCATTACAAAGGATTTTTTTTTTTTTTTTTTTTTTTTTTTTTTATTATCAGTATCACATATTTTTTAAAAACCTCTGTTATTCATTATTTAGTACAACATATTGTTCTGAAATTTCTGTAAGTACTTGTTTATTTTTTGATATAACTTTCCTATACAATATCCATAAAATCTTAAATGTGTTACGATGTAAACTGAGGCAATTTTAAGCTTTTAATTAAACACAAAAAATTAAGTAAAATTATAATATGTAACTGTTTTCACTTTGTAAAACTAATCTATTAATCAGTTTAAAAACTTAAAAGTCGTGGCCAAACCAACAATAATAACGATTAATACTTATGCTAAATTAAATGATTTTTCCGTAGCTTAATAATTACTGTTAACACAAACATTGTTACAGTAACTTGAGTTTGCATTATATTATAAAAATCGTAAAGGCAAATTTTTTACGAAAGCAACTTTAAATTAAACTGATTTAAACTCATTTTGTATTATATAAAAAACTAATCAAGTTGTTCTGTAGAATTTTTATATGAATTTAATTTCATCGATTTTAGAAAAGTGTGTTTCCAAAGTTCATACAAAATCTCGCCAAACAGTGTCGAATACGAATTATTCAATTTGTTTTTATCTAGTAATTTTCGGAATTTCTAAAAACTGTGAAACACGTCTACGAGAATTTTTACGGAATTTTGTTTAGTTAAGAATAATAGAAATGTGTATAGTAGGGGAAGGTAGGGGGGCATAAGGACTCAGTGATGGGCAAATTTTAATTTTATAAATGTGAAATTTGGTTGGAGGGAGGGGGGATCTCTGCTAGTTTGATGGAAAGACCTTTTAAAACAACATTTTAACACAAAATGTTTTTCTCTATAACTATTTGTTAGGAAAATAAGAAAGAAAATTTTTCTTTTAAAGTGGTCCCCCGCGTCTCGAGAACACCTTGGAAAATTTAAAAACTGTAAAAAAAAAAAAAAAAAAAAAAAAAAGGAGGCCGGGGGGAGGGGGAGCTTAATCAGTTTGAAGGATCTTTGTTTTGTTTGGAAATTTGAACTGTAAAAACAGGGGGGCGAAAGGCACATCTTTGAAATTTTAAACAAATGAAGTTCTTTTTGTAGTTTGCCGGAAATATCTTCTACAAACAAAAATTTTTTTAATATATTTTGTTTGCCTCTTTTTTTTTTTTTTTTTTTAATTAAATAAACTGAAAATAGTCTCCATTATGTTCCTATTTCAGGATCACGTGGTTTGATCTCGTTTGGTTTATTTAATAAAAAAGAAAGAGAAAAGAAAGGAAAAGAATTGAAGCTGAATTGAGATAGAAGAAACCTTAGGAGGCAAACAGTAAAATGTCGAATAGGAGGGGGTTTAGGAGCTCATTTAAAGTTCTACTTAGACTCATATTTAATATGCACGCTTTTTACGTTTTCAAAACTTTCAAGGCGTTTCCTATAGATTTGGGAAGAAAAATGGGACTTTTAGAATGTATATATATATGTATATATATATATATATATATATATATATATATATATATATATATATATATATATATATATATATATATATATATATATATATATAAGCTTCTTTAAAAAATGCCCCACGAGCGGTTCTGCGCTGAAAAGCTGGTGGATGGAAAGTGCCGGATTCGATCCCATCCGCACTCTTCGACCTAGCCGTTCCTTCAGTGTTTTTTCTCCGAAACTTGCATAAATACGGGCTACGACCCCTTAGAAAGACCTCACGGGGGGCAATGTACTTAGGCCTAGGACCCTAGCGCAGTCAATTGGCCTTAAAACCTACAAACAACCAACCTTAAAAAAGTATCGCTGGAAACATTTTAAGTGATTATATTTAGAAGATTTCTCAAAGTGCTAAAAAATCCTTATCAATTAAAATTTTAAAGTTGGATCTCTCATATACACTTTATACCCCCATAACCCAATTTTCGAAAATGAGGCAAAGTCCAAAATCCCTACACTACGTTTTAGAAAATTTTTAGAAATTCTAAAGTGATTCCGAAATACTAGGAAGAATGTGGGGACTATGTACAGTATGTTTAATCAGATAGAATAAAACTAGACGCATAACATTTTAATGCATGTTTTTAGAATTTTTTTTCTAAAAAGCGATTTCCCTATTAAAATTTCTAAGTGATCTAACTGGTAACCCCCCTCCTATTTTCCCCAGCTGAATTAATTTTAAACCAAACAAAATCTCTCTCAAATTGATTAAGCATCTTTTTTAGAATTATCAGAGTTTCCAAGGCAGAATCTGAACCTCATCCCAATGGTGCTAGGTATTTTGGAAAATTACTGTCATATCCTTAAACAGTTTTACTTTATGCATCTACAATTTAAAAATAACAAAATATTTATCTAACTAAAATCGATGTGGTGAAATCTCTTTAGAAACTTATTCGTAACACTTTTTAGAAAAACTTTCGTACACAAATTATTTTTTTTAAACATTTATTTTGAATTTTCTGTTGTACTATCTAAGAAATAGTTGAACCTATGAGCTGTATAAGAAATTGAATATTGAATAAAATAAAAAATCTTATTTATTTATTTTTTTTATTTCTAGAAATTTTTGTCATTTTTAAAATGTACTATATTATGCCTTTGTAATGTTGCATGTTTCCATCCCTCAAAAATATTCTTTCTTAATTTTTTTTTAAAATCACTTTTTATAAAATTTTGAAATTTCATTTAGTTTGTTATTTTGTTCGAGTATGACCTATAAAACAACAACTTTTATACAGTGTTATAACTCATTACCATGCTCCTTTAATTTTACGTTTTGATCATTAACCTCTAAAAAGTAATGATATCAATGCAAAAAACCCTTAACGGGTTAAAAGTTTGTGACGCAGCACTGTACTTTATGGCTATAAGAATTAGAAATACGGTCTTAAAAATAATGATATCAAATTTTCAGTGACGCTTTGATATTAATTAAATTATACATAGATTTTCATATTTGAATTTGCTTTTTCCTTTTATTTATATTTACAGTGTAAACGTTATTTTCAACATAAAATAATATATAGCATTTACTCATTGATACCTTTCCATTCACATCTTTTATACTATGAAAGCATGTGTTTTAAAAGAAATTATATGAAATTCCAGTAACGCAGTGGTGTTACATTAAATGATTTGTTTTTAAATTTCACTGCAATTATTTTGTTTTGCATATTAAAGTATGTGTGCACATTGAAATATTGCTTTTAATTTTCAAATACGCTGTCAAATATATCACTTTCATTAAGCTTATATTATGTACTGAAATATATTTATTTTAATGAATTATTCTATCTTTTGCGTCACGCCATCCAAAACTGAAAAAAATTTTCACAATTTTTTTCTTTGCAGCACAATATCTATTTGCATGCATTTTCAATTTATTTGGATGAAATGACACAAAGTAAACATTTCCATATATTTTACTTTCAGTTTTGGATGGCGTGACGCAAAAGATAGAATAATTCATTGAAATAAATATATTTCAGTACATAATATAAGCTTAATGAAAGTGATATATTTGACAGCGTATTTGAAAATTAAAAGCAATATTTCAATGTGCACACATTCTTTAATATGCAAAACAAAATAATTGCAGTGAAATTTAAAAACAAATCACTTAATATAACACCACTGCGTTACTGGAATTTCATATAATTTCTTTTAAAACACATGTTTTCATAGTATAAGAGATGTGAATGGAAAGGTATCTATGAGTAAATGCTATATATTATTTTATGTTGAAAATAACGTTTACACTGTAAATATAAATAAAAGGAAAAAGCAAATTCAAATACGAAAATCTATGTGTAATTTAATTAATATCAAAGCGTCACTGAAAATTTGATATCATTATTTTTAAGACCCGTATTTCTAACTCTTATAACCATAAAGTACAGTGCTGCGTCACAAACTTTTAACCCGTTAAGGGTTTTTTGCATTGATAACATATACATCAGATTTGTATGCTTGATTCGTACTCCGCAAGAGAATTACAATACGAAGAAATGACCCCCCCCCCCCCCCACCAGGGGCAGAGCGAGAGTCGAACCCACTCTCCTCCTCTGAAAGGCGATTAGCAGTGTGGTGACATAACCACTCGTTCACGGAGGGTCCAGTGTCAGTGTGAACGACAAGCAAAAAAATAAACAGATGCGCACAGGTTATAATATTAAGGATATTTTGATTGCATTTACATTACGCATATAATGTTTTGGTCACTGTGAGCCGAAATGCAAGCAATGGGGAACGGCATGAAGAAGGTGGGTAAGAAACTCGCAAAAGCAGGTTTTAAGCAATTTCACTGTATTTGTTTTAGTGTTTTTATTTATAAAGTGGTTTAAAATATAGCGATTAATCTTTTTGAAAAATTACTTTAAATATAGTGACTAGCGAAGCAGGCTAAACCTGCTAGTAAACGAATAGTTTTTATTTTTATTTACTTTTTAGTTTGAACAGAGCACCATGCTTAAATTTCTTCACATATTTTTTAAAACTAGTAATTTTAAAAACGCTGAAAAAAAAATAAATAAATAAATAAATAAATAAATAAAAATAAAATTTTTGTCTAGGCTTTAGCATTTCTAAAACTCTGAAATGCAATGTAACTTTCAAAACGTATTAAATATTAACAAAATACATTATTATTATTGTTATTATTATTATTATTATTATTGCAAATTAAAAACAAAGCTAAAGAAATGTTCTCAGTATTATCCCCTTATTATTATCATAAAAACATTTTAGATACTACAAATTTTTTTAACAGTTTATCGTAGAAAACAATCACACATAGTCTTTAATCACCGAGAACAAATTTAATTATTTTTTTAATGATTTAAAAAGTAGATTTTTCTCGATTAAGTAGAAAAATATGAAGTTTTCATATATGCAAGTAACTACATTTTTTCACAATATATTAAAAATAATAAAATTTGTAAACCTTAAACTACCTTTATTGTCTAATACTAGAGTAATTCGTGTTGAAAAAAAAAATATTTTTCGTAATATATACGAATTAACTAAATGTTTAATAAAATGCAAAATACACATATAGTTAAAAATTAAAAATAAAATTAAATAAAATTTGATTGAATGACTTATTTCAGTCCATTTGAAAGCAATACTGAAAATGCTTAACTTGGATAAAATACCTAGTGAGTAAAAACCACATGATCAGCATTACGTACTACTACGTGTATTATAAACATTTTTTAAGATAGTTTGGTCATACATTACAAATTGACCTAACTAATCAAACGCATACCAATTTTCCTGTAGAGACCACCGAATACATTCACCGTAAAGATATATTTTATATTGCAAGTTTAAATAAAATAGTTTTTGAGGCAATGACTTTCAAAATCTAATAATGACTTACCTAATCAGAACGCCAATTAATATTCACATAGTAACTAATAAATACATCCAAAAGAACAGCTAAAATGTGTTTTAGGTCGCAAAATTCAAGAAAAGTTTTATGGCCACTTTTAAGGTACAGAGAAGGCGGTTTCACTACCGGTTTTCTGTATCCCACTCCAATTTTCAAATAGCCACCAAAAATTGGCATATTATCTGTTCATCGCACGTATCTTCGTTATAATTGTCAGAAGGTTCTCCACATGTGTACACTGTTAAAAAAGGTTTCTTAAAAGTGAGCTAAATTATCTCGAAATAGCTCCAAAACAATATATACTTAAATTTGAAAACCCATGTACTAATTTTTGAGTTTATTGACATGCTCAAAAATGGGGTTGACCAATAAGAATCCCAATATCCCCTGGTTTAGCCTGCCAGTAGACTCAAAAATAATTGCATGGGTTTTCAAATTTAAGTATATATTGTTTCGGGCCTATTTTGAGACAATTTTGCTCATTTTTAAGAAACTCTTTTTAACAATGTACATACACACACACTAACGCACTGACCAATTTTCAAAAACTTCTTTTTAAACTGAAGAGATCAACACGTTAATTCCAGTGCTTTTTGTTTATTTATTTATTTAGGGGGATGGGGTTGATTCTTAAACTAGAGGTTTGGGACATGTTTAGCGAAATCCCCTATTGAAAGCTATCTCTCTCTGATAACACAGCATAGTAAGTTAGAGAGTTTATTTTATTGGTTTACATTTGTGCTTCTGTAATCATTTCTTACCTCATTAAGACCAGATTTTGTTCTTAATAAAGCTGAGGTTGAATATATTTTACGTCGAATAAGATCTACGCATTGAGTATCTGTCAACGGTCTTGTATTTAACCCATTGTTTTTATTGGTGCAGAAAAATAAAAGCATATCAATCGATTATTTTTAGTGTTCTGCCAATTTATATTATCATATTTTGTAACTTCATTTGAATACACGCATCGTGGAATTCAAAGTCTTTCTAATTTTGTTAATGGATTGAGGGTAAAATTAAGTTGAAAACAAAGGAGATTTATGGAATCGACATAATTTCCAAAAAGGGAAATTATGGAAGAAATTTAGTTATACGTATCATCATTTCTATGCTTTGTATTTTTAGTTTTAATGCTTATTTAATAACTTTTTATTATTGAATCCTTAAATTTCCTTTATATGGATAATCTATTATTCTAAAAATTACTGTTAAGGCTTGGATATTAAAACTTGGATATTATTAAAATATATTTGTTAATTATTAAAACATCATAATAAAAAAATGTCTAATTAATGTCAATGAATATAATTGACAATAATTGTTCTTAAAATTAATGTTGATGAAGTCAAATAATTAGCTTCGTTTATAATTTGCATTCCGAATGCTAAATTTATACTTTTCACAGTCATGTCAGAAATTTGTATCATTGATATATTGGCGAGTTCGGAAGAAAAAAAAAGTCCAAACGTTAGCAAAGTACCCGGATCACTGTTTTAAGAATATGCTTTAATTTAAATTAGCTATGAGGCACCGATGGTATACGCTGATGAATGTGTTAACACATGTAAATCAAGTAAAAACTTGTTTTTGATATTTGCAATAAATTACAATACTTCTATATTACACACGATAGACTCTTGATAAAAGTCGAAAGAAGTTTTTAAAAACTCACAAAAATATGATAAAATTAAATACACATTATTAGAAACTAAATAAATAAATAAAATACTTAAATCTTCGATTGCTTAATTTAGACTATTATATTATTTAGAGGTGATTTTTCAAATGCTGTAAATTGTACGCCAATTTAAATAAACTGATAAAAAAAAAAAAAAAAAAAAAAAAAAAAAAAACATGTATATATATATATATTAAAGGTATTTAGTTATTCTCATTTATTTGAATTAAATCAAAACAATGTTTCACTTTACTTTCTGCAAAAGAATTGTAGTTAATTTGTCGTGGATGTTAGAAAATATTTAAATGCAGCTTAAACCATTAGACGCAATAAGGACTTTTTTGCATTAGTGAAAGTTAACCTCAATAACCAAAATTAAAGTTCGAATGATGGCCGTGTATAACTGACCAGTTGACATCAAAATATTTTATTTGAAGAATTGATGATTCATAGGCCCTATGGGAAAAAAATGCAGACAAATAGTTACATTGCTTTTCAAATAACACTGATAGACTTACAGTGGGCATGGGCAAATTGTGAGAGAAAAAGCTTTTAAAAATACGTATTTACTACTCGTATACGTACTGCAGACTGTGCGAACCACGCCAAGATTTAGAAAATAGCGCCAAATTCATAGCCAATTACATCCCTTTGTCTCTCGAATAAACTAATACAAATATTTTGAATCTAGATGGTCCGTTATAAATATCTAGACCAAGAACTTATGCCAAATTTTATCGCAAGAAAATCGTTTGCGTAAGGAAGACGCAAAGACTGAAGATTATTGCAACATCTTGTCACTTAAGAAACATTAGTCACTATTTAATGATATTTCAACAGACATTATTGCTCAATTTAGCTATGATAATTAGACTTACACAATTGAAAAGAATGAAATGTAATTTATGGAAACTGTTAATAGATGAAAATAATATTCTTTATATTTTATTTTATTAAATGGTTTTGTATTGGGAAATTAGAAATCCGAGGGACGGATATATGATAAAAAGATCTTTAGATTAGTAGAAATAAATTATCAATTTTAAAGAATATGTTTTTGTTCTCAACAGTTTTATTTAATAGATTAACATATAAAATATTATTAGAATTAAGATATTTATTCATGGAGAGACAAATGTATTTATATATAAAATAATTTAGAATTTCGTTATATTTTAGTAGACATTTAATTTATTGAAAGTATAGTATTTAATTATTAATTTTTTTTTCATTGTAATTAAAACTCATATATGTGAAGACACTCCACCACAGTCTCCAAAGCTCTCGCTTCAGGAGCATTTCATTAAGATTTTTTTTCCCTCTACAAGTAGTTAAGATATATATATATATATACTAGCAGGCTTTGCCCGCTTCGCTGATCACTATATTTAAAGGAAACTCTTTTCTATATAGCTTTATGAAAAAAAGAAAAATATATATAAACTGAAATCGCTCAAAAGTTCGCTTTGGGTTCCCGCTGCCTTCGGCACGACTTGTGCGTCCTCGCAGTCTCCGGTACCTGTCCCTATTTCCTGCGACAATGGCTTACCCGTGGGCTTCCATTTGGGTGCTTATCATATATGACTGTTTTGATACGGACAATATCGAAAACTTTGAAGTGGCCCTTTTATATTTGAATCCCAGTTACATATGAACAACATTATACGTGATATACATAATATTTACTTTCAAGTTATTTCCTATATTTATTTGATTTAATCGATCAACCATAAAATGACAGCAATGTCAAGCCAAATATAATATTATAATATGCTATGATCGGCTACGTCTATCGCGTGAGACAATTATTATTATTTATTTATTTATTTTTTTGTTATATATACTTCATGCTTAGTTAATAGTAGTTGGTATATAGAAAAATAAATTAATTAATCAATATGTAAACCTGATCATGGTACAACCTTATTATAGCTCCTCTTGGCGACTTTTGAATTTTTGTCGCCGTTTTAGACCAAAATATAATTTATGCGATTATTGTTCCTATTTCTTTCTATATCTTTCTTTTTTTAAATATTTTATAATTTAGTTATATTTTTGATGCGCTACTTGGCTTTAAGTGGCTGTCCTTGGCGAAAAATGTCCGATCTACTTCAGCATCGAAATGTAAAAATTTGTCCAAAATTATCAATTAGTAAATACCTGTAATATATTGCTGAATTAGCTTTTATGTCAAGCGTGATTCATCCGTGTTTAAAAGAAAAAAAAATCTAAAGTTAAGGTATATAAAAAATTGCTATGAAATAAAATTCAGTAGAAACATGCTAGATTTGTCATTTTCTCATTCACCAATTTAACATTTAGTATTTTTTTTTTTTTTTTTTTTTTTTTTTTTCGCGTGAAACTATATTTCATTTTATGTTGAAAAAAATAAAAAATAATAAATAAATAAAAATACCTCGTAAACTTTTTTGGCAAAAATTAAAATTAAAATGGCTTATATTAAGGCAATTACTAGTTTATTATTTTCCTATTTTAATTAATTGAAAAAATCTAATCAAATTTCTGGTATAAATAGTAGCCTATGTCCTATTCCAGACTATTATCTAACTCTATATCAAATTTCATCCAGATCCGTTTAGCCGTTGTGCCGTGATTGAGTAACAAACATCCATCCAAACTTTCGTATATATAATATTAGTATATATATTTACTTTGAATACTAAAGTTCCTAGCTTCGTAGGTTATGTTTTTTTTTTTTTTTTTTTTTTTTTTTAATTTTGTAATTTAATTTCTATTCTTTCTTTTCTTTTTTTTATTATTATTATTCTTCAAAAGAATTGTCTTTTGATTGCATAATGCATAAGGAAGAAAAAATAATCACCAAAATAATAAAAAATAAAAAATAATCACTACTCATTCGAGTGCAGTTGTTGAAAACAATCGATATGAAATAAAACAGTTCTTTTCTTAAATTGTAACAAAAAAAAAAAAAAAGTGTAGGGGTGGGGGGGGGGGGATCAGGATAACTACTTTAGAAAGGTATTGCAATTTATCAACATCTATTCTACACGCATTAGGTGCCAAGTCTGCCCTTTTGGAACCATACCAATTCGTATAAACATTCAATACTGAAAAAAAAAAATAATAATAATACATTATTATTTAAGTTCCTTACTTTTCTTTAATTTTTAAACTTTAAATGCAAGATAAATTTTGATAAATTTATTAAAATCGGTTGATAGGCAAAATATCAGCTTAATTATTCTTTTTTAGAACGTAAGTATTGCTCGTTAGCAGGAATTCCATGTGCAACATAGGAGATATTGTTTCTTTATAATGGTATAAACAGTAACAATAAATATATATTTCCGTATACATACGTTAAATTTATGAATTTATCATTATAATATTTTTAAAAATTTATTGTTAATTTCTCTTGCACCTGTTTTAATCTGTAAACTTTTAATTTTTACGAAAAATTCTATCTTCATTGTTTTTTACATATTGATATTCTTTATCTACTTTTTCTAAGAAAGCAATTCTTTTTGTACTAGTTTTATCACAGTATTTTAAACTATTACTCCCGATTTTAACTTTAAAAGATGACATTTGATTTATGCATATATTTTATAAATAAATATGCGTTTCTCTTTTCTTTTCTTTTTCTCTAAAAAAATAGTTTGAACGAAGATGTTTAAAAAAGGCGATACAATTTATTTTCATACTTTTTCACGAACGAAAAACGCTTATTCCATTTTTTCTCTCTACATACGCTTCTTTAAAATATGGTACAAATCGAGTGTTAAAAGAGGGATTAAGCTTTTTTAGTTCAAAGCTGAAGCATTCGAAAACAATTTATATGCATTTATTTTTTAGATAAAAAAAAATTGTAACCTCTTTATGGCATAAAAATAATTTAAAGGATTCGAAAGAAATAAATCATCTTCTTTTAAATGGACTGTACTTTCTGACTGTCTGGGGAATATTTTTAAATGGATGATAATAAATCAAAACTAATCCACATGCTTTGATTCATTTTGTTTAAATGAGGCAGGAAAAAAGCTATTCTTTTTCCAGAATGTGTGTTTGATAGTTATTTAAATATACGGTTTTAACTATGCAAAGTAGTATTTGAATATATATATACGTATATTACCACTTCCTTCATTTGACTCATTTTATTACTGATAAGCAGAAATTCCAGCATTTTAATTTCTATAGTATTAAATTTTGTTATTTTCTCGAATTAGAATATGTAATTGTAGTAAAATGTTAAAATGTTAAAAAAGTTTGTAAAATTACGTGCTAAAAAACTTGCATATTTGATTGATATTTTACATTATATTTTTCACCCTTATTTAATATAACACATTTTAGTTCATCACACCTTGGCAGAAATTATTTCTTTTTGTATTACACTTTTTTGATCCTTTTATCACACGATATAGTGAAATGAAAAAAAAAAAAAAAAAATCATAACAATATTTTCTCAAGTGTAGTCGCTTTTTCCTTTAGAACGAAATAGCAAGCGTCACTACCTATATGCTGTTGTTAATTTTTGCCAAAAAAAGAAGAAAGAGATAATTTCTCTTGGTTAATTGTTTTATTATAGAATTTATAAAAATACAGTTTTAAACACCCACAATAAATTCAAAGCAGTTTCTATAAACCATCTATTAATAATAAAATTTTAAAAATTTCAGTACATTTTTAAAATTTGTAAATGTAATACAGCAATGAAGAAACAAAAATTTTGACTTATATGAATCCTAATCGATATAAATAAAGAGAAGTGTCTGTGTGTGTATCTGTAAGTGTGTCTGTCTGCGCTCTGGCGCCCACACTAACTATCGCTGAACTACAAAACTTGGCAGATGTGTACCTGGGACCTTGCAGGTGTGCACTTCATCGAGATGTTTTCGAATTTGATTTGATTTGATTTTTTTTTTTTTTTTTTTTTTTTTGTTCAGTTTTAAACATTGGCTTCTATGTTTCACTTTTCTAAAATTTATTCTTTGATTTTAATCGTCTGCTTACCTTAACAACGTCTATTACGCTATTTATTTTATATTTATTTATTTCATTTGAAGGCGAAATCTTTTCTTGTTTTTCTAATTTATTATATATATTGAAGACAAAATGGATGAAGTAGAAAAAATTAAGTATATAATAATTTTAAATTTATAAACGTATTTATAACAGTTATGTTTATGTATAATTTTTATAGTATAACAACTTTTTATTTTTAATTTTTTTAATTTATTCCTTTAAAAGAAAAACTTTTTTTTTTTTTTTTTTTTTTTTTTTTTTTTAATTGTATTTATCGGAAAAAAATGACAGTATAAAGTAGAAAGCATTAAACTGATTATTATTATTATTATTATTATTATTATTATTATTATTATTATATATTTAATTCCTTTTAAAATAAAATCTCCTTTTTATTAGGACTGAGGACTATTAGTCTCAATCTGAGATTTTTGCGGTGTCATTTTTCGGTAGTTGGATATTTATCGAAATCTAAAATTTATGGAAAATATAATTGAATAATTTGAAAGCGATGTTATAATAATAATAATAATAATAAAACTTATAGTCCTCCGTCCTAATCTAAATTCTGTTTTTGCCAGAATTTCATCAAAATCTTTTTTTTTTTTTTTTTTGAAGGAAAAAGAAAAGAAAATTAATAATAATCAGTATCGAAAAAATTAATAATAATAATTATCGAAACAAACACTATCGAATTTTTTTTTTTTTTTTTTTTTTTTTTTTTATAATTTTGAATTAGGATATAAAAAGTGCGCGTGCAAAATGAAATAAAAATAAGTAAAAAATGAATTTAATAATTTAATTTTATATAAAACATGATCGCGTGCTATCTTAAAAAGTATGTAAAATTTAAAGTTTATGTGGTGCGTGTGGCATCTATAAAATTTTTTTTAAGTAATAGAATAGAATAAAGAAAGCAACGATGTTTGTTGCATTTTGTTATATAGTTTGGATTTTTGAATTTTATAGAAGTAACATATAGATGCTGAGATACAGTCATCTTTAAAATCGTAGTTCTTAAATAATAGCAGATCCACCTGTCGTCGATGAATACCATATTGAAGTGCCGGTGAAAGACCTTTCTGCAGGCAGTGGGAACATGGAGCCGAAGCGAGGTTTAGAGCAATTCCAATGTAATTTTTTTAGTTTTTAATTATAATGGGATGTAAAAAATTAATACTGACCCAATTCTTTTGAAAATTCATTTAAATATAGTGACCAGCCACACGGACGTAGCCTGTTAGTAATTAATATTTAACGAATATTAGTTAATATTTAAACATTTTTTTTTTCAAATTTGATCAAGGATTTCATTAACAATTAATGCTTTTCTATCGTCTTTTAAAAATAATTACGGGAAAAATTCACTTTCGCCGATAATCATGCTTCGGTGTTTTCAAGAAATTTGAGATGTAGTTTGCAATTTGTTGATGGTAAAAACAGGAATGGCTTGTAAAATTACTGGAATGAAAAGCAAATAGCCAAGTTCAACAACATAGATTTTCCATATTATAATCTTAAGTACAATTTTTTTTTTTATTAAAACCACACAATTAACTGTGGAAGAAAATCATATTTATTCCGGGGTTCGATTCCCGGTCCAGGCATTATTTTCACTCAGTCGGAAAAATAAAATTTCTATAATCTTAAGGTCAAATAAATTAGGGTCACATAATGGTTGACAAGCGAAATTACCAACGCGCTATTAATTTCCGCTCTAAATTGGAAGTGTGAAATAGAGTTTGTTTTCGAATTTTTTACTATTACATTTTTCCTCATTAGAATATTTTATTGTAATCAGAAAAAGAAAAAAGAATGCGGATGTTGTTCATTTTACAGTTAAATTCACTTAACTACATAAGGGTCTTAAGATGGTGGTATAGTAATCATTTGGGGAGACTTTATAAAGGGTCCTAGCTCGAATTTAAGCGAGTTTCAGAAAAAAAAAAATCCTAAACGAAAAATTCTGGAAAGCGACGTCACTGTGCGACAATAGGGATCAAGGCAGCACTTAACTTCTACAATCTTCGAGAGCAGAACCTATCGGCCACAAGATTTAATTCAAAATTAATGAAATTATTCACTATTAATTTAAAATATGTTGTACTATTCCTTAACAGCACGAAATATTCCAGAAACGTAATAATCATATAACATCGAAACATTATAAATATTTCAGAAACGTTTGCAAACTTTCAGTTTGCTTTACAATGAGTTTCAAAAACATAGACATGTCCACAATCGTAACATAAAGTCAGATACGTAAGAGAAAAATTTCAATCGCTTAACAGATAAAATATAAAAAACAGCGAATGTTTCAGAAAGGTTTCAGGGAGCATACTTATGATAATTAAAGATAATAAACTGTTTACAACATAAATGAAACAATCTGTGCTGTATGGGTTATGTAGCTCCAAAATATAATTTATGGAAAATGCTTCCATCTTACAGTTTAAAAAATTCCAACTTTTTTTTTCTTTTAATGTAACTGTTATATTACTTAGGCATGTCCACGTAACTGTTACATCATAAAGACTTCGAAAAAATAAAAAAAAATATTTCCAAAATCTATGTGAATATGATGTGTTTCTGTCAATTTTAATACTTTTTGCGAACTTATAAAGTATTGATATTTATAAAAAAAAAAAAAAAAAAAAACTGGTTAAAGGTGTAAGAAAATATTAATTTACTAGTATCAGTGATACTAAATTTTTTTAAACATAATAGAATTGACATTTCTAATACATTTTACTAACAAAACACATTGTTTTTCGGTGGAAAATTATATCTCATTTAAATCAAAAAGAGTGCGATAATTGTTCAGAAGTAAAAATCTATGATATTCAGTTTGACTTTAAATAATGTTATTTTCTATATTTGAAAAAGTTTTTAATAAGAAATTATTATTACATTTATATTGTATAAACGTAAACAAATTTTATTTCTAAAAAAAGATGTGTGTAACTATAAATAAAAATATATAAAGTTTCATTTTAAGCGATAAAGAAGTAGTATATATGTACATATAGATATATACATATACAGCGAAACAATTCATGTTTCCAAACATCTATGAAATAATAATCTAACTTTAAAATACAAGAACTATACGTTATCATATCCTAAATCGAAGTAAATCATACACTGGGAAAAAAAAGTTTTTCCATTATTTAGAAAAAATAAATAAAAAATAAAATAAATAAATGTATATATATATATATAAAGTAAATAAATAAAATAAATTCGTGATATTCTAAAGAGAGATCACTAAAGTTTAAATGTAAACCGCATTTACATATTTTGGATTTTTTGAATTGAATTTTATTATCCAGGATATAGTTTTATTCCTCTCCTTTTATTATTAAAACAGAAAACAAAAGGAAAATTTGCATAAAAGATTACGTAAGTGGAAAAAGATTTGGGATAAGTATCTATCCATATAAATTTTCACGCCGCTTTTCTGGATTGCATTTTAAAATAAAGGATTTGAAAATCAAATAAACATGCGTTTGTGTTGAATATATTTTTTCTCACGTAAGGTAATTAAAAATATATATTTATAGTTCGGCATTTATTCCTGAAGGATATATTTCTTTAAAAATATACAAATATTAACATTTAATGCTTCTCTGTGACACCAAAAAATTAATAATAAAATTAAGAGGAACAGTGTATAGGTGAAAAAAAAATCTGGTGTTACTCTACTCAACTTTCCGAATATTAAGTAATTAACAGTTGTATAAATAAAGTAATAGACGTGGTTAAAGAAACAAAAGAGAAAATTATAATAGGGTGTTTGAGTATTTTTCTTTGTATAGCACGTTGTTTAATTTAACACTATATCTCTTTAATTAATTTGAGCCCATAGATTATAATAACAAAGACAGTTTCGTTGTAAAATTAGTTAAGTACTAGATTCTTTAAAATTGATACAGTTCGTGAAGCTGTGATACATGTCATGTATATAGGTTTTCAATTAAATCGGATAAAATGTTTAGGCACTATCGCACTTTACAGATTTGGAGCCCATGGAGAATAATAATAATAAAGAATTTTTTGTTGTGTCCCTGTAAAGGTTTTTGGCTCAAACGATTAAGGCATTTAGACGCTATCACATTTTAAAAAATGTGGGCCTATAGGACATAATGATAAAGAATATTTCTTTATGTTCTGTGAAAACAACTATGTCCTAGATTCTCCAAAGTCAATGAGGTTCATGCTATGGTGACCTATAACATTCGTACAAACATTCAGCTCATTCGAACAAAGCGTTTAGGCGCTATCGTGTTCACTCATATACATACTGTAAGATTAATTTTGAATTAGATAAAGGAATAAGAATTGTAATTTGAATAATAAATAAAAACAAAACAGGCTTCTATTTCTAAATCGAAACTCACGTTGCAAGCAAAGATTAAAGTGAATTGTACTCACCATTCTCCCAGAATTCCAATTTGAGTGCATTAAATTAGGCCAAATACAATAATGAAGAATTCAAATGAATATGCAGAATCTTGAATATTTAATTACACTCTGATTCAGAAGAGTTGTGGAAACAAACACAGAATTATATTTCACAGAATTAATCGACTCACATTTAAAGAATTTCGATTGGGACTTTGAATTATTGTAAATTATTTTTTTTTTTTTTTTTTTTTTTTTGGTACATGGAAGGAAGTATATCAAATAACGAATAATGTTCATATTTCACCTAGAATCAGATTTATATATTACGAATGTTTTTATGACTTGAATGAATTGTCACAAAGTAAAAGAATAAAGGTTTCTCTGAGAATAGTTCATGATTGTAGCATGGTTTAGAATCGACTACAAATTAAAACAAAAGTTTGACTTGATTTCACGAATGTGTTCATAAAACAATAATAATGAATAACAAATAAAAATCGAATTAGAATGATCAGGAATGATTTCAGCATGATTTCACTAAATTATGAATAACCCGAACGGTTTGACTTGACTGAACGAGTATGTTCCCAGAGCAACTATATATAAAAAGGAGAATGAAAGTTTTTTCTCTCTCTTTTCATGTGACTGTCTACTTGGGAGGACCGGCGCCTGTATATCCACTCCGAATTCTCAACACATACATACACACACACACATACATAAATCATCGTAAAAATAGTATAAATGATCTCAGGGCACCTCAAAAACTATAGAAACACCAAAATCTCAAAATAGCAATTTTGATATGATTACAATACTTTCCTTAGCTATTATGTTCGGAAATTAATAACGATTAGACATGGTGGTAATTATTAAATCGTACGAATATATATATAAATATATCTATATAAATTAAACGAAATTTTCAGATATTACCGTTTTTCTTTCTATATCCCAGTAAAACGATGCTAAAAGCTAATTAGTCCATTATTTTCGTTTTACAACCAAACATAACTCACAAGTCATTATCATGAATACGATTAGATTCCTATGTCCATATTAACACTTTAGCGACCGCTGACGTAGATTCACGTCAATTGAAAATCTGTAACTCCACCAGTGGGCGTTTCCTTCGCAATTTGTATGTTATTTATTTCCTAAGAATATACCCAATATTCAACCTTGTACAATAAATATACTATGAATACAGATACTTCGATTAGAAAGAGTATAATTATATTGTATGTCCATTTGTATCATAAATGTGAATAAAAAAATTTTTGTTCTGAAATATTGTAACTTAGGAGAATAACGCCTACAGGCAAACCTTACTGCCAAAAAGACAAAAACGTGCGGTCGCGAAAGTGTTAATATATTTAAATAAGAAAATAGAAATTTATACAAGTAAAACAATAATCGATTTTTTTTTCTAATATTATAATAAAATATGAAAATTTTATCATAAAAATAATAAAGATTATTAGTCAACTTTACTGATTTTATGTTTTTTCTACTTATACCGTGTTGTATAAAGCAGTACATAGATTTTCAATGAAGAGATTGGAAGTAAAACAATGATTTTTTAGAAATACTGCAACTGATGAAGAAAAAATAGATGTTAAGTAGAAAAAGGAGAAATGTCAACAGTGCAAAAATGATCGCCATGGATATATGCATTATTGAATTTTGATTCAAATATAGTATTTGTGATAGGGATAGCAATAAAAATTCTGTGTAATTTTTTCAGACTTTTAAATTTACGCAAAATTTGTAAAAACAGTTTTTGTGACTTCTGTAAAATTAGGTTGTTGAGACATGTTTCGTTTCTGCAATCAGTGTTTCAGATATACTTCGAAATAATTGAGCTACGAATACGAAATTCGTTATGTGTACAGTATTCTGGTTGATCCTCAACTGATTAAAATATTTGAAAAATAAATACAGCGTTATTAAAAAAATACTAACACAAAAAATGCTTTCTCCAATAGGTGGTACAAACACTGATATGATACGATATTATCTCTGCGGAAATGAATTCAATTAAGCAACTGACGAATCCCATTTATAGCTTCTCCAACAAATGTTATTACATCTGAACGAACTGGACAGTATTTCTGCATTTCTTATAATCCCTGTCTAACATGCTCCAAATATGTTCAATTGCTGAAAATTTTGAAGAGTTTCTATGCCGCTTGACATTCATACATGAAAGGCATTATTAAGATAACGGAGCAATATACTCGATCGTTATCCTGCAGGAAAATGCCATAAGCAGTGTAACCGGTTGTGTTTCTTAGACATTCCCGCAAGTAGTGAGTGTACCTCGTACCGTCACTAAAGGCGATTGACTATTCCAGAAGATTCCTTCCTGTTTTATCATAGGAGGTTTTATGTGTATGTACCTCTCAGTACAGAAAGTTGAATTCAAAACTAGTTTTTTCTTTACGTATCCGTTGTTTTAATGTTCACCGTAAACGGCGAATATCAGTATCAAGTCAGAAATGGTATTTACCTCCATTAGGCCGATATTCAGTTTAATCTGTAAGGCACCATTCCAGACGACACTTTATACGTTAAAAGGCTGTAAGAGGCTGCCTTCGTAATAATCATCAAGCGCTGAGATTAACCTCAGTAAAACATTTTTTAAATGTTTAATTCCTAAGATGTTTTTAATTACTAAGATTCCTATAATCTGGCAAATCATTTTAAATTGTTGATATAGTCACTGTTCTGGTATAGACATTCTATTTATTCTGCAATAAACTCCTATATTGGTTGTCGAGATAATTACACAACTAATATGAATCTGCCTGTGTATAATCCGAGTCTCACAAAATAAAAGCATCCAATTACCATATATTTTTTGTTATATGTCATGCAAATAGCCTGTTCGATTATCATGTGATTTTGATGGCTGGTGTAATTGCCACCCGTTTATAAAGTTGTAAAATTTCTTGTAAAGTTTACGGCCACAATCCAATCCTATTGCTAAAATGTCATATGTCAAAGCTTTCAATTCAATTTTAAATGTCCTTTACTGAGAGCTAAGGCCATTACATGTTGCAAACAGTTCGCACTTTATGCGCACGTTACTTACCAGAACACTGCGGATTAACTCTGTACTATTAAGTGTTTGAATAAATTTTCGCTTACGCCAAGTTTCTTGGTTGAGTTTAAGTTGTTTCTAGATTTATATACATTTTCGCAATAGAGTATATCTACCCCCAAAAATAATTTATGAAGATTTTAAAATTTAATGGAAATCGTTAAGAGAGCATTTAACAATAAATGCTAACAGAAGACAGGTTTAAATAGTTTTTGGTATTCGATTTCAGTTTGCTATCTTAATCGTGATTAAGTTCGCTTATATAATTATTTAGTTGTTTTACATTAGAGTGAAACTTAACTAAGTGGAACAGCTACTGTTCCACAGAATTTTGTAACCATTTTTGTAGTAAAGAAAAATGTTTGTTTTGGCTATCACAGAACTTCCTTCTATATCATTCTAAATAACAGCGCAAGCTAGTAGTTTACATAAACATATATTTAGTATTAGATTATTACAAATGCAAAATATTTTAGAAATTCAATCTGATGCAATTTTAAACAAAAAATATTTAAAAGTAGCCTATAGAATATCGCAGAAACTGAGTAAAAGTAGCACTGCGTATCGGCTGATATACACCAAAATTTACTCATCAATCTTTTCCAAAATAGCTATCTCACATATATGTTTGGTGAATTTATTCTGTAGAAGCTGATTGTATAAGGGAAAATTTGCTGCAAATAAGTGCTCCCGACATGCAACAAAATTAAATAAGCACAATATTTTTTAGTTACAAGCTCACATATCAAATTTTATGTAATTACATAAAATAAAAATTTACCTATAGCTTTCTTATAAATGGGAGAAATTGCTACATAGTAGCTTCACCTGTTGAAAAATTTGCACAAAAAGACGATATGTAGCATTTTAGGAAAAATAAATAGAAATTATTATGAAATTGTATGAATATTTCACGAAAGAGTGTTTATTATTATTATTATTATTATTATTTGTGATACATATAGACAGGCGGCCATTTTTTAATAGTGATGAAATCTTATATAGGTAAGAAAACTCAAATCCTGTTAATCCATCAAAATCCGGAATTCGAATATTTTTACAAACCAATACTTTCTTATAGGTCTATATAATAAAGCAAAGCTACAAAACAAATTCATAAAAAAAACTGATTTGTTGAGTTTTAAGGTACATAATCTCATTCATGCTTATTTTCAGGCATAATATTTCTCTTAGAAAGGCTACCACGAACGGCACATCACCCTTCGCCTACGACCCTCGTGTGATCAATCGGCTTTAACCCCTAACACCAATTCTCGATAAAGAGTTTTAAAAAACATCTGTAGTTTGTGTTCCTAAGCTAGGGGATTCTAATACTAGAAATTATTATATCGCTTCTTCCCAAAGTGATCTTTGTAGCCATTAGGCAAATTTCTTCCCTATCTCTGTCTGCCTTGGAGTTCGCGCACTTTCAAGTTACCTTTCGCAATATAATTTTGATTTGTTATGGAGCAAGAAAACAACTTATTATTATTATTATTTTAGTTTTGAATAATTTTAATAGTGATTGCTAGGTTTTTTCTTAATATTAAATTTTAGTTTAAGTGTTATTTTTACATTTAAAAACGTCTTCATTTTTTTTTGTTTTTTTTAGTAAAAAAACATAGATAATTTTGTATATTGTCCAAGAGATATATTATACTAAATAAAATAAAGTTTTTTTGATAATTCTTAATCTTCAAAAATAACATAAAAATAAGTGAGAAATTATTTATTTAACTCTTTTAACACCAAAATAATTTAAAAAACATTAAATTTAATAATTTCATTTTGAAGAATATGTTTTATGTTATCCATAGTTTTTATTATACCTTTTAACTCGTGATGTGTTTTAGAACAACTATTTCAGAGTAATTAATTTCTTATCATATAATCTAAGACGGAATTCTTACTTCACTACATTTTATCTACAATTTCTACCATATTTCTCCAGTTTTTTTCTTTTTTTTTTTATGTGTATATATTGAATATGATAGAAATTGTTGATAAGAAATAGTGGTGTAAAAGTTGAGTCTTGAGACGGAAACCTTGCACTCTTGCTTCTTCCTCTAAACAGAAGGCAACCAGAAAAATAATACAAAAAAGGTAAAAAAAAAAAAAAAAAGAAAAGAAAAGAAAAGAAAAGAAAGAAAGAAAGAAAAGGGAAAATCAGCTATCAATGAGAAAAGAAAACAAAACTTTAGGAAAACTATAACAATTTAAAAGAAAGAAACTGCTTCAAATTCACTTAGAGATGGGGATAATTTGTGACGAGTACCTAATATCAGCTGTAGCCTGCAAGTATCTGAAAACGAGAGTAACTAATTCAGATAATCACACACGAATGTGTTAGATATGGTGTTGAATATTCAAACGTCAGTTTAAAAAAAAAATAATAAAAAAAAAATGATTATAGTGCTGAAATTAAAATGTACCAGTTTAAATCGTCAATAAAAAAAAAAAAAAAAAAAAAAACAGTTTGTGAGAAAAGTTTACATAGTTCTTTATTCAATTATTTTAATAAAATTAAAATAAATAAATAAATAAATAAATAAAACTAAATATTAGTAAAAATGCAACAGAAAGTACATTTTCTCATTTTTTTTTTCTCATTAGTTTACTCTTAATTAAACTTTTGCCAATTTCTGGATTTTAATATATTCAGTCACAATTTCAGCTCTCCATAACGTTTTTAATCAAAAAGATTTTTAATTATATCTTTCATTTTAGAATCATGTAAAAAAAAAATATGTATCGAGTACTTTTTATTGTTACGTTATTGTTACATTTATTAAAAATAGCACATCCGAATGGGCAAAAATTTATCCTATCGTATTTGTTCACTTCTGTTACATACTTGCCAACCTAACCGGAAATATTGTTAGTTCCCGCCCCTTTTGTGCACCACTAAAGTTTTAGAGTAATTCTCTTCAAATTTATTTGTGATTAAATAAGAAGAAAAGTACTTTAAAAAAAGACTGGTGTGAAAAAATAGATGGAAAGGGGCGGGAATAACAATCTTCTAGGTTACGTTGGTAAATATGCTGTTAGATGTTCTTTAGGTACAAAAAGATTTAAAAAGAAATCCAGTTTACACAATTTTATTCAAATTTCACATAAAAATTTCGTATTAAATATCCTTTAAATTCCTTTTTATTGTTTTCAAATAAAACACTGTACATTTTTAAGCATATGTATATCATTATTTAATTAATAACATTTAATTTTAATCATTGCCAATTATTTAATATGTACAGTTTTAGAATTCAAAAAGTTTAATATTAAATTAAATATTAAAACACATTTCTTATTTATATTTAATAATGGTTAATATATCATCTGAGAAAAATAATTGTCTTTCACTATTCATTAGGGTTGTAAGAAAGTCTTCTGCATATATTATAATAAAGTCCCTCAGGAAATTCTTTTTATTTTAGGTATACGAATTTATTTCGTAATTAATATGCACTTTTTTTTTTTTTTTATTATCGAAAGATTTCGGCATCTTTGTTTTTCTTTTTCTTTCTTAAAGTAAAAAAAAAAAAAAAAAAAAAAAAATGAAACTTAAATTTTATTCTATTTTTTCAATGCTTAAAGCAATCAGTCTAAAGAAAAGACAATGTTCTAGGAATATATATACATATATAATTAACATAAACATATGTTTTCATTATTTAATCATATTTTATATTTAAAATGTAATATTATTATTTTGATTTCAGGAAATATTTTAATAAGTATGTAAAAACAACAAGAAGAAATACATTATCCTCGGAAATGTGTACAATCTTTCCGGAAAATCAATATTTTTCTTACATTATCATCCACATAAATTGTTATTTCCAAGTATTGCAATTTATAAACATTAAGTATAAAAATATGTGATCTATAGAAACATTATGTTAGATTATTTAATTTGAAACTGGTAATATATATATATATATATATATATTTGTACTGTAGTAAAGGAAGTAAGTAAAATATATCCTTTAGAAGACATGCAACGAAATAATATTTACATATGTTTATTTGATTTACGTGCAAATACTGAAAGTCATTTTGGTTAAGTAAATTTCTAAAATAGCAATTATTAATGTTGTGTTCATAAAATGTTTAAAAAGAATATGTTTGAATTTATTCTATAGCAAAATAACTAATTATGCAGTCGGCAGCAAAATTATTGAAGCGCTAGCATTAATTCGTATTTAAAATATGTGCACCTAACACAGATTTGTTAAGTAAATATTTGTCCAGTCATGATCTTACTCTTTATTCTGTTTATAAACAAGAACGAAAATACATACCGCATGCATTGATTTTTAACATTTTCCAAATGTACGTAATTGTTGTATAACTTTCAATGCTCTTTGCCTGCCTAATCACACAACGGCTCTGAAAGGCATACAGATACACTAATTGAATTCCTAATCATTCTTAAATATTATTAGAAAGTGTTAAAAATGCTTTACGGAAAAGAAAACGCAGTCCTTATATTCTAATTGCAGCCCTTAATGTATCTTATTATTTTACTGTAGTCCTGTAAATTTTAAGGTTAACAAAATCATATTCTGCACAAAATATTATTTTAGTATATTAACTATAAATCTCAATTTTTTAAAGATTTTTATAATAGAATGTTCTTTAAATGTAATTTATTAAAATGTCTGTCGAAAAATGCAAAGCACTGACATTTTTAGGGTGTCCTTATACGCAAACCAGTTGAACAGGACCTATTAATGCCATTTAAAATAGGGAAAATTTTATAGTGAATTTGAATAACTTACATATATATTTTTTTTTTCTGAAAATATCTACGGACGCTGGGGGTGGGCAGATGGACAGATATAGATGAACAATCGGACAGATAGATACACAAATTGAAATCATATTCAGACTAAAAAAAAAATGTTTAAAGTGTTAAATCGCTTAATGTAAACGAAAATGCCATTCCAGGAAATTTCCAATAAAAGCCGTAACTGAATATTTTTGTGTGTCCCTGTAAATCTAAATCTAATCATACTGCATTCTTTTGTGCATATAAATAACAAATTTTAATTTTATTAATATTTCTTCAAAGTAAAGTTATTAAAAGTTGGTTTATAGAAATACCTCTCTTAGAACAAAGGCTTTGGAATACTCTCGGGTGTCCCTGTACACAAACCAGTGGTGGTATTTACTCCATTTTATATAGCAAACATCTATAGTGAATTTTTATGACATATTTCAATTTCATTGAAATTATTGTAAAATAAAGGGACTAAAATATAGTCCATAAAAATAACTTTCATACAACACAATGCTTTGGGATAATTTTGGTTGTCCCTTTACACAAGTCACTACAAGTCACTCCATTTTCAATAGGGCGCATCCGATAGTGAACTTAAATATCATATATCAGTTTCAACAATTTCCATGAATATTTACAGGAACGGATAGACAGACGGACAGACAAACAATCGAACCAAAGTCATTAACATTTTTTTAATATTATTGAAAAATGTTAAAAACATGTAGAAATTGATAAAAATGATTAATATAAACGGAAATGCAATTTCAGCAAATTTCCAATAATATCCTTTACTGTAACAGAATATTTTTGTGTGTCCCATTAAACCTAATGCTAATCCTACTGTATTCTATGGAAAGCATCCTTTTGTGCATATGAATAATATAGTTTACTTTTATTAAGGTTTGTGTAAAGTTCTTAAAAATTTTGTTTATATAAATACATCTCATAGAACGCAATGCTTTGAAATACTTTCAGGTGCCTCTGTATACAAACCAGTGATGGTATTTACTTCATTTTCAATGGGAACATCCGATAGCGGACTTGGATAACATATTACAATTTCATTAAGATTTGTGTAAAGTATCGGTATTAAAATGTTGTTATAGAAATGCCTCTCATCGAACGCAACGCTTTGCAATACTTTCAGGTGTCCCTGTATACAAACCAGTGAAGGTATTCACTCTATTTTCAATAGGGAACATCCGATAGTGAACTTGAATAGTATATATCAATTTCAAGAAATTCCATGAATATTTGCGGGAGTTAGCGCGCGAACAGACATACAGATGGACAGACGGGCATACAGACAGATAGACGGACAGACAAACCGAAGTCACTAATACTTTTCAAACGTGTTGGAAAGTGTTAAAAAGTAATATAGTGGTAAAAATTAGAGATCATACTTAAAAAAAAAAAAAAAAAAAAAAAAAAAAAGTGTGGATGTTTGCGTCAATAATTTCGCTGCCGACTGTAACTGATTAATGACAAATAATTTTCCAATGTGGTCTTACAGAATTTTCTTAGAAAGTTCGTAAGTTGGGATTTGCGAAAACTCGAAGTGGTTTAAAATCTTAACTCTGATTTGTAAAGTCCGCGGATCACACCTAAGGGTGAATCCCAGACCACCGGCAATTACCCATTTCGCATCTCTAGTGCAAAGTAAACCATCTTACAACCCCATACCATTTACTTAACCCTCCAATTAGACCCAATAACTGGCTTTTTAACATTTTAGAGCGTCGCTGTTTAGGAACTAAATTAATTAAAATCTTTGTGACCCTAATGGAATTATCCATTTTCACAAACTAAAAACTAATCTTACTAATATTTCCAAATTCCCGTCGCAAAATTTGAAATTTCTTCAGCTGCCTACGAAATTTCCACTTTAGAAGCCCAAATGTCTTGTTAATTAACTGTCCTCTGTTGAGTGAGATTTTATAGCCGGCAGAAATTGTAATTTTTTAAAATCTTTTTCATATAATGAAAAATGGGGGAGTCTTTACCTCTAGAGACGAGCTCTTTCAAAATTTCGCGTTGTAATATGACATTTGTCGTCAGAGCCCCTTTTTGGAGGTTAAAATCGCTCAAAACAGCTGTGAGCGGCTTCTTTCCGTCTTTGAATTTTTGAACCAACCAACCAACTGATTTATAAAGTTACTCTGCGAATAATAATTGAAGAGAATGTTTCCAAATGGCGTTAAGTCATTTTTTTCAATTCTTGAAAAAAAAAAAAAAAAGCGATTTTTTTGTGTAATATTTATTAATGAATTTAAAGAAAATATATTTTTACCCAGTAATCTATAGATGATAATTACACTAAATTATATAGTTAAAAAAATCCTGACAGTAGAGTTATTTAGAAATAAAAAAAAGAGAAAAATGACTTTACCCTTTTTGGAACAAAACTATCACTTACGCCCTTTAGGCACAAACAAATAACGAAAAGAAATGACTTACTTCCATTTGAAAGTAATCTAAGTATTTTTTTTTTTTCATATAAATACAGCATAAATTTTAGCTATACAATTTTGGAAGGTAGGTAGTTACTACAAATCTTCATTTACAAATTCTATTTCTTCATCTCTATCATTATTTTCACTTATGTCAGCGTTAGCAGTATTGTTACAAGATTATTGATAAAAATAAAAACATTCGGGCAATTTGTTAATTCCCAAAGCTTCAACGAATTTCAAAACATCTGATATATGTGTATATATATATATATATATATATATATTCAGAAGGGGTGCACTGGAGAATTTTTTTCTTTCGTTTCAGGATCTTTTGACGGCAAAACGAACCACAGTACGTTGTCTTGATTCCCATATCCCGCTTCGTAATTTCCAGTACTTTTGACTTTGAAATCAAGAAACCTTGTTTGATTTTCCGATGGCTATGCGCAAAATTTTCCAATCTAAAATATTCCACTGCTTCTTATACTCAAAAAGATTTCTAACCTTAGAGAAATGTTCAAAATATTCCTTAAGGAGTAAAATTGTATTCCCGAATGTTTTATCCGCTGGTAAGTATGAGTGACTACGCACTGGTAAATAGAATGTAAAGGTGAGGTCTTTTTGAGCAGCCACTGCTGAAAGCATTTCTGACATGGTATATTTTTTTGATTGTGTGGTAATCCCTGATTTTTCATCAGTTCATAACATATTGTAATTTCATCTTCTCCTATAAGCTTTTCCACTAAAAGTGAATAAAATATTATCAAAAGTTCGGTTAATAGGGTTAAATCTTAGCATCAAATAAAATAATAGAATGCATAAAACAACTTCTTACTTAATGCTTCTTTTTGGGTCAGATGTCTTCATTTTTCTAAGTTTAATTTCCTGTCGAATTGTGGTAACTTCAATATTAATTCATCACTCTTGAAAAAACACGATTATTTAATAAATTTATGTACATATTAACATATTTACAATTTGGTTGACTATAAAGTATATTTCAATTCTGTCATACGCCATTTCAGCGTTCTCTCTTCTCAAACTCCATTCAGCATCTCCCTCCAAAGAAAAACAAAAACGTGGCTGTTGCCAATACAAGAAAAGAAATAAACAATAATAAAATAAAGAGTTCGAATGAGTCTTTCAGTTCATAAAGTTTATGGATTGAGAGAGTTCGGTTTCGTAACATCCGGTTTCGTAACATCCTCCCCACCTTGAGCAGGGAAGGACATACGACATGCTCAATCTGGATCGTTATTGTCCACACCAAGGCGTTGCACTGGTTGCACTAAGCGACCATATCGAGTTTGCTGTTGAAGTTTAGAGCGGCTTTCATCATGAAGTTCCAAGGGGCACAGACGTTGACATGGACGTAGCAGTTCACCATTTTTAGTTTTCAGTCTTGCCACACGAAACTGTCCGTCTCTACCTTTATACAATTTTAACACTTTAGCCATAGGCCACTGAAGACGTTTTAGATTATCATCCTGAATTAGCACTAAATCACCTTCTTTAAATGTGGTAGATTTTTTTACCGAAGCAAATTCTCGAAGTGTTCCTAAATATTCATTACGGAATCTTTGTCGAAGATCTTCTCTTAACTTTTGTCTATAGGCATATCTCTTTTTGAACTTCACTTTATCAATCAAGTCTAAATCTGGAACTCCTATTTCACGGATGTCCTTTAAGAACATTTCTGGTGTGAGAGGTATTAAGTCATTTGGATCTTCCGACATGTGTGTGAGAGGTCGCGCATTTACTATACTTTCTGCATCACAAATCAAGGTATATAGCTCTTCATAGTCAAGCTGTGCTTTTCCAAGGGTTCTCTTCAAAATAGCTTTTATAATTCTAATCAAACGTTCCCAAAAGCCTCCCCACCACGGAGCTGATGGGGGGTTGAACTTCCAGTTAATTTTTCTAACAGTTGCGTAATCTTCTATTTGTTTCCAATCTATAGAACTTAATTCTTTATTAGCTGCAACTAGATTTGTTCCATTGTCACTGTATACAGTGTGTGGTCGGCCTCTTCTCGCTACAAAGCGTCTTAACGTTTGAAGGAAGTTTTCTGTTGATAGGGATGTTGCTAATTCTAAATGTACACATCGGTAAATGACACAAGTATACAAAACTATCCAGCATTTCTGTCCATCTTTTAAAAACAAAGGACCGAATAGATCGATTCCAACAATTTCAAATACCCTAGCATCTCTTACTCTATCTTCTGGAAGTGGAGCATTCAGAACTTCTGCTGGTTTTGAGGAGAATCTTTTGCACTGAATGCATCTTTGTAGAATTTTCCTAATTGTTCTTCTGCATCTAATTATCCAGAATTCTTCTCTTAAACTTGACATGAGAATCTGAACTCCTGCATGATCCATTTCTTTGTGCTTTTCTTCAATTATTCTGGATGTTATATTGTGATCTGCTGGTAAGACAATTGGATATCTGAAATTAAGTGAGTCTTCTCTCATTGAAATTCTGGTACGGACTCTAATTAATTCTTTCTCCTCAATAAGTGTCGGAAAGTTAAATTTTTTCTTAGCTTGATTAGAAAAACATTTCTTTTGTGCATATTTTAGCACTGTATATTCCGCTTTATTAAGTTCTTCGACTGTTAAGTTAGATAATAAGCGGTTTTCTTTTAACTTCTTTGCATTTTCACAAAATCTAAGAATCCAAGCTGTAACTTTTAGCATTTTTTGGTATGAGGAACAATTTTCATAAAGATCAAATTCTTGAGAGGAAACATCAATTGCTGTTGCAACTGTTTTTCTTTTTTCTGAGTATATAACTTCATCATCAGGAAGAATGTCACTTTTAGGCCAAAAGTCGGGCATCTTCTTTAACCACTCAGGTCCGTTCCACCATTGGGACTTCGTTAAGGTATCTGGGGAGCATCCTCTGGAGGGTAAGTCAGCTGGATTAAGATGACCAGGAACATGATGCCAATCATCGACATTCGTCAATTTTCTAATTTCTGTTACTCTATTCTGTACAAAAGTAGCCCAACCACCGTCATTTTTTATCCAATATAAAGCATTCTTAGCATCCGACCAATAGAAGGTTTTGAGATTATCTATTTTCATTTCATCGATAATCGTACAGGCTAGTCTTGCGCCAATTAAACAAGCAAGTAACTCTAATCGCGGGATCGTAACTTCTTTTAAGGGAGTCACTCTTGTTTTCGCTTGAATTAGCTGACAAGACACATTTTCACCATTCTGTACTCTTAAGAATATGCATGTGGCATAAGCAACTTTGCTACTGTCGCAAAAAAACATGAAGCTGTTTTTCACTGTCACTTAAGTCGAATTCGGAAAATCTACGAGGGATCTTTATATTTCTTAACAATTCCAGTTGTTCTTTCCATTTTCTAAAGGATTTTGTCATTTCTTCTGTCAATGGAGAATCCCAATTAAACTTTTCTTTCCAACATTTTTGCAGAATCAATTTTGGCATCAAAGTGGCTGGACTTGTATAACCGATGGGATCAAATATTTTATTAACCATAGAAAGAACTGATCTCTTTGTAATTGATTTAGGTTCTTCTTTATCATTAGATGAATTCATCAATCTTATTGTGTCATCTTTCTTATTCCAGATCAGCCCCAAAATTGCTATATCAGAATTTTCTTCAGATTCTATCTCCATGTCATTAAGAAAATCTTCGTCTAGTAAGTCTTCATCAATTTGTGTATACTGCCAACCTCGAAGATCAAACTGAGCTGATGCCAAAATTTGTCTTGAAGTTTCTATGAATTCTCGCAATTCTTCTGTACTGTTTAGACTGGAAATACAGTTATCGACATAAAATGACATTTTCAGTCTGTTGGCTATCTCTTTGTAAGGCTCTTCGATTTTGTCAAATAAATGATTTAAAGTAGCAGCTAATAAGAATGGAGAAGCATTTAGTCCAAAGACAACGCGACAGTGTTGGTATACTTGTAACTTATTAGAATCACCATTTTCGAACCACAAAAATTTGACAAAGTTCTGATCATTCTTGTTCAAACCAATCTGGCAAAATGCTTTTTTGATGTCGGCACTTATTCCTATTCTTCCTTTTCTAAATCTATGTAAAATTGCAGGTATTAATTCGATTAAATTTGGACCTTTTGCGAGACAGTCATTTAACGAATAGGAAAATTTCTCTTTAGCTGAAGCGTCGAAGACAGGACGCACAGGTGTTGTGGCATGTTGCCTTATTACAGCTCTGTGAGGCAAAAAATGGCCACTATCGCCTAAATCAGATTGTAAATCTTGATTATACCTTCATGTAGCCAGTCATTAAATACATTTTGGTATTTCTCTAAATTTCCAGAAGTTTTCAATGATCTCAATGTTGATAATAATCTTTTTTCTGCTATTTTGCGATTTGAGGGTATTGGAGGATGATCTTTAAGCCATGGAAGAGAAACAACGTACCTCCCATTCGAATCCTGTTTAACTGTTGAATTAAATAAATCTAGGGTTTCTTTATTTAGATCATCTCTTTTTTTACTTTCTACGGAATCCCTTATGCCCAAAAGATCTAACTCCCATAAATCACGGATTTTTTCATTTTTGATTCTAGAAAATAAAGAGACAGCAAGCATAGAGCTATCGCTATTACAATTAGTTTCAGTAATTTTACCCATTAGGGTCCCTCCCAGTAAAGTTTCTACAGCAGCTAACCCACTAGATAACATTATATGATTACCCGTCAAAAGTTTTCCATAAATATCTGCACCAATTAGTATATCAATATTGTTATTTCTGTCAAGAGTTTTATTGAAACATTCAACATCTGAAAATATTATCCCATACTGTTCAGCTCCCCTTACCCATGGGCCATTTCTAATTTTAGGAATATCAGAACAGATTACATCCTGGTCATAGACCTCAAAATTACACATATAATCTTCAGAGAGAGAACTTATATGTATTCTGTAACTATTATGTGTCCTAGTTTCTTCAACGCCTCCGAAAAGGCTGTGTGTCATTTTCTCGTGTCCTAATACATCGTAACCCATTTTAGAAATAATTTCTTTAGTTGCGTAACTACGCATTGATCCTGTATCAAAAATTACCCTACAAGGTATTTCTTTCTTACCATTCCTTAATTTAACAGTCACAGTTTGTAACAAAACATCTTTCATATGTGTTCTATTCCCCAGTACTTTATTATTAATAACCTCGCTTTCTTTAAAAACGAGTTTCTTATCCTCAACTTGGCTAACTGTTTTAGATTCCGAACACATAATTTTTAAATGTCTTCTATTACACACTTCGCATTTTATCTGACTTCTACAAAATTTCGCAGTATGCCGCCGTTTTAAGCATATAAAACAAAATCCATGTTTCATTAAAAAATCTTTCTTTCTCTGTAATGGATAACTAGAAAAAACCTTACATTCAGTTAAAACATGTTTTTCCCCATTACAAGCGAAACACAAATTAGAATTTTTATCTGTTTCATTTAACAAATTAGAAGCAGTTGGGTATTTAGAAATATTCTTATTATTTAGAAGCTTTTCGTTTTTTGCACTTTGGAAGGAAGAATACGATTGAGAACTAAATTCTCTTTCGCGACTATCTTTTGTCAAAAACTGAGCTTTTTCCCTGTAAGTTACTTCAGTTTTCAAAATATCAAGAACCCTTGAAACATCCCAATTTTCATCTAAATCGCATTGTTTTGCAATTTCCAAAACAATATCCTGAGGTAATAATTTAATCAGTATTGGACAGAGTAATGAACCATAATTATCAGATTTTATTTCCAACGCATCCAAATTTCTAATCTCAGTCTGACAAGTATCCAACAATTTCCTAAGAGCAACTATATCATTTGATTTTTTAACAGGAGTTAAATTCAGAAGCTTATTTAAATGAGAATTTATAACTACCGTTTTTTTCCCAAATCTTTCTTTTAAAGTTTCAATTGCAACCTGATAGTTATTATTCGTTAAGCTAAAACCTTTTATCGCATCGGACGCCACACCTGTCAAATAACTGCGAAGGTAATTAAATTTATCAACATTAGAAATTGCGCAATTTTTATTTATTGCTGAATCAAATTGATCATAAAATCTCTGCCAATCAGACGGATCGCCGCTGTATTTTTCTATAGTAAGACGAGGAAGAGTTACGTAAGGGGATTCGAACGGGCGAACTATTGCACTCTCTTCTGTCTTATTATTTTGCATTAAAATAGGAACAAGCGGTTTTTCCAACTTAGAAAGTGCTTTTTTAACTTTGGTTTTATTTTTGACAATACTCGTATTGTATTCATCACATTTTAGTACCTCAGACTCAACTTCTTTTACGTCAGTAATATTCGAAAATATCTGAGAATCTAAATTATTTATTTCTTTTTCTTTAAGATCTAATTCGGCAAGTAATTCTTCAAGGTCATCTTCAGTATAATTCTTTTCAAGTAATTTCGTTTCAATTTTCTTAAATAACTTTGTCGTCTGCGTTCTAACTGTAGAACGTTTAGCTTTAATTACTGCATCCATAATATGTAAAAAGAGTAGCAAGTTCTATAACTTATGTTAATTTCTGTAATAATATACTCGGTACCCTTTATTACATTCAATTTTACAATTAAAATTTCTTTGCAGTAAATCAAACAAGCAACAGAAACAAATCACTTAAAATAAATTATCTGTTTATATAAAAACGATCATTATTTTTTTCTTTCTTTAAATCGAAATTCTTGCGTAATTTCTTTATCATTTTTATTCTAAACATAATTATGCAATATCAAATTAAAATGAGAATTATCTGGTCGTCTGTTCGGGCGCCAGATAAAACTTAGCATCAAATAAAATAATAGAATGCATAAAACAACTTCTTACTTAATGCTTCTTTTTGGGTCAGATGTCTTCATTTTTCTAAGTTTAATTTCCTGTCGAATTGTGGTAACTTCAATATTAATTCATCACTCTTGAAAAAACACGATTATTTAATAAATTTATGTACATATTAACATATTTACAATTTGGTTGACTATAAAGTATATTTCAATTCTGTCATACGCCATTTCAGCGTTCTCTCTTCTCAAACTCCATTCAGCATCTCCTTCCAAAGAAAAACAAAAACGTGGCTGTTGCCAATACAAGAAAAGAAATAAACAATAATAAAATAAAGAGTTCGAATAAGTCTTTCAGTTCATAAAGTTTATGGATTGAGAGAGTTCGGTTTCGTAACATCCGGTTTCGTAACAAGGGTATTTTCTATTTTCTGTATATTTTTCAGAATTCATTTATATATTTTTTTCTAATACAGTAGAAACAAATCTCTTTTTTAGGGGTTCCAAAACAAAGATTAAAATATTTTACAAACACATTATAATAAAGCTTATAAGTATATTCCTCTTTATACTTTTTCACGGAAAAAAAAAAATGATCTCGATGTGACTATCTACAACAACATTCTTTTCCGTACTTTTGACTTTTCACCCAAGGCCAGACAAGCCATGTGATCTCAAGGCACGCTACAATTGGTTAAACTTGAATTAATCCCTTTTGGCACGGCACAAAACTTGCTTGTGACTTAATACTTTTCGAAAAAAAAAAAAAAAAAAAACACAGATTTCACTTTATGTTTTCATTATGACTAAACTTCGTTTGGAACTTCTGCTTATTGAAACTACATTGTTAGACATGTGTTGCGACCTTTTGCAATAAAAGTCAATTTTTGAAATTTTTGACTTAACGCCTTTTGGAAACAAGCTCTTCAATTAGTCGTTGGGAATTTGAAAAGGAAACTTTGACTTTTATGAAATTTAGAATTTAAATCAGATCTGAGTAAGTTAGTTGTAGAGAAACAGAAGATTTACAATGTAAAATATTTTAACACATTTTGAAAAAAGAAAATATATAATCACAAGCGTTGCAGGAATGGCTGATATAAAAAAATGCAAGCTCGACAGGCGAAGCTCAAAATAATATGCATAAAGTTTCGTACTCGAATGATAGAATAAAAAAAAAAAAAGGTTGATAAACACATTGGTTTAAAAAAAAATTCATTAAATTCAGCCGTCAAATATAGTATGACTTTCGAATTTGTACATAGAGTGAGCACAAAAGTTTAACATAATTCTTTAGTCAAAATAAATAAACAAACAAACAAACGCACCTTATATTTCTGATTAATTTTTAAAGTTTTAAAGGTTACTTAAAGATTATTTATTGTCTATATTTAAAACGCTTGACAAGGTTTTTTCTAACATCAAACTTTCAATCGAAAGCTTTCTCTAGTTGCAAAACGCTTGTATGAAGTCCTTTTTGAAACTGAGGCATAAGCGGTGGAGGTGACTTCATTTCACTGGTTGTATTTGGCATGACCTCAGGTGTGTAGTAATGCCGCTGCATGTATGAAGTTTACGTTGAGTCAGGGTGTGCCAGGATCTTTGCATGATCTCGGCTACTAGTCGTGATACAGCGTGCTGGTCTTTTGATGGCAATTAACTGACATAAAATATAGGAGGATTTTTTAAATGCTTATTTCTAGAGCAAGTTGATCCTTTTCTATCTAAAGAGAAACAACTTTAAAACCTTACCGTGCTTGATCAGAATGAGGTGATCTGCGCTAAATTGCTCTGATTTACGTACAAGGTATTCAGCACAAAGACGAAAAATTAAAAGAAGAACTTTCACATGAGTATTTACACTGAGAATTATATATATATATATATATATATATATACCACCTTCATCCAGAATGAATAAGTGGTCATTTTCTAAATCCCTTAACTAGAAATATAGATTTCCGAGATATGCGCATAAGACACGCCAATAAACTGAATTGACGAAATGATCGAGAATTTCTAGTATACACATTTCTAGATGGTGAAACAATATTCTGAATATTCTGAAACTTAGATACATCGTTGATTTTCTAGAATTTGGTAATAAACCAAGATTATAGTTGCTGAAACACGCCTCTTGTATTCGCATTTATTTGCAGAGATTTTTAAATAACTTTGTCCTCGAGAATATAGGCAAACGCTCTAGAATTCCAATAGGGCTTTCTAGAACTCGCTTTCAAAGGGGACTAGAATTTATAATGATGTCATGGAACTATTCTTTCTAGAGCCACAATTTAGATTCTAGATGTTAGTTACAGAATTTTTTCTCAGTGTAAAGTATTGAAACTTAAAAAACATGGATTTTTTGGAAAAAATAGGTAATAATAAAATATCAATCTGTTTGCAACGCTGACATCTCATTATAATCATTTTCCATGTTGAGATATCAAAAGTTTATTTAATGTACTTTTATGCAAAATCATTCTTTTGTTATAGCAAAACATTATTCAAAATGATTTAATTACGGGAATAATGAAATTTAGCAAAATATATGTTAGATTTGTATATAAAAAGGATATTTGGGTTTGAATTATTTTTTCTTTCTCATTGGTAAAATTATATATTATAGATATATTTACCTTTTACAAGCATTAAATACTAAACAACAATATTCAGGGTGTTTCTGAACTCCATGTAGAAACTTCAATGGGATAGGGTGGATAGAAAACATCATAAGGAATAAGAATCGCATGGAAAATTACGATCCCAAAATGCCGCCTTTATGTGTTAAAGAGACATAAAAAAGGGCAAATGCACGATGCATAATACAGCATAAAGCCCTTTATTACGAAAAAGAAAAAAAAAAAAATCAATAAGTACAACAGTTAGAATCAATCACAGGAGGTGTTATGAATTCCGTTCGTCCGCATTTATACATGATTAGCACTTTCGTTGCTGGGATTGGCGAACATTTTCAAAATTACTGAGTGTTTCGCGGATCGTAGCAGCAGCGATGGTGGTTCTTGAAAGAAGGTCCATTTCAGAATCTACTGACTTTACATTTTGTAGGTATTGGCGTTCATGGAAGAACAGAAATAAAAATCAAGAGGCGATAAATCGGGCGATTATGAAGCGCCTGTCTATTTAGGATCCTGCTTTCTTATATGATTCTAATTCTAATTAATATTTTCTACCTCCCTTTCAAGTTTGTACGTGGAGTTAAAAAAGTCTATGTAGGACAAATTATTTTAACAAGCTTTTATTAGTTTCACCTGTATGTATGTTTGTGTGTATGTTTGTATGTTTGTAACCGCTCTGGGAGCAAACAAAAATTCTATATTGTACAAAAAGACCTTCCCTACGGGAACGCTGTGGCTGTGAGGTAAAACTCCGCGCTACGAACATAAAGGTCTGGCGTTCGAGCCCAGTCAGAGGAGATTTTTAAAAAATGGTTTTTGTTTAATTCTAAATTATTTTAATTAAAAATTTAAATGTATGTAAATATTAGGGTGTGTCACTCACACGATTTTCTCTTACCTTTCATTTTAATACTAAGATAGATATTTTGTGCTTTTTAGTTCACATTTCTATAAAAACGTGTTCTTTAAATTTTTAAAACTATAATATTATTTAGAATAAAGTTTTGTAAAAATTTAAATGGTAAGACACGTTTTATAATTCTTACCACATAATGCGATTAAAAACATCTTTCAATAATACACTTAGAAAATAATTTTTTTAAAGGTATTTAAATGCATTTTCATATTTTTACATTCTGTTTCATAATTGAAAAAAAGAATGAATAAAATAAATCATGTAATTTTCATGCAAATGAAACCCATTTCTTTGTTAAATATTAAAAAAAAAAAAAAAAGGAAAGAAAGAAAGAAAGAAAAGAAAGAAAGAAAAAAGAAAGAAAGAAAAATCTTTTTTGCCCCTCTGATAGAACACATTTTGAAATTTTAAAACATCTAGATATTTTACAGATTTTTCAGGTCTGTTCATTTTCAATGTCAAAGTATTTGAGTAACGATTAGAACATTCTAACTTTGTTACATCAAAACATCGTATGATATTTCACAGAAGGCAAATGTTTTCCTTTAAAATGAGACATTACACCAGAACAGACATAGTTGTCCTAATATGTATATATATATATATATATATATATATATATATGTGTGTGTGTGTGTGTATGTATGTATATGTATATGTATAAAGAAAAGAATAAAAGAAAACTCATGTAATAAAAAGTTTAAAAAATAATAATAAAATATTAGCTAGAATAAATATGTTTAATAATTACTAATATATTTCCTATGGCAGTATAAAAAATTGTAAATTTTTTATTCTATACTTTTTACATAATATCATTAATTTTTTTTTTCAAGCTTAAGACTCAGTAGTTAAAACTGCACAGCTAATTTTATTTTTGTTCTATCTCTGCAGAAGAAGTTGTTTAAAATATTGCTCAAAAAATAACTGAATTCGAATGGAAGAAGATTGTTTAAATATGTATAACAAACTATTCATCAGATTTTGAATATACACTCCGAAAGAAAGTTATTACTTTTTTGGAATAGGGGAGACCGAGGTTAATTTATATTGACTTTTGATTTTTCTATTTTTTTGGCAATACATCCAAAAATTCTAATGCTTAAACCTTTCACAACAAAATCTTATATGACCTATCAAGTAAATAAGTTTTTAAGTACGCGCAAAAAACACTTTTTTAAGGTATGCCAACTAGCCCCTGGTGCAGGTCCAGTTCGCATACCTGTAGGAGCGGGCTGTCATAACGTGATACAGATAGAGATATTTTAATAGTACACAACAATTTCAAGGAGAACTTTTTTTTTTTTTTTTTTTTTTTCAAAACATCTTAACTTAGTAACATTTGGCAAAAAAAATATGATTAAATATGTAAAAAAAAAAGGGATTTCATTGGGAAAAATAAATTGTGCTTATTATTATAGCTAACTATGTTTATTGAAATGGAATTAGCTCAATGTTTTTCGTATATAACGAATGTAGAATTTGCATTTGCACGCTTGTTTATTTGAACAGGTGGGTTCAATTTTTGCACGCTTTTACTTTCGACGAAGAAAATCGAATAATTCTCGTCTGGTCACGTTATAAATGTTTTTAACACTTTCCAACAAGATTGAAAAGTGTTAACGACTTCCGTTTGTCTGTCTGTCTACCTGTCCGTTCTGTAACTCTTTAAATATTCATGGAATTTCTTGAAACTGGTATATGTTATTTACATTCACTATTGAATGTTCCCCCATCGAAAATAGAGAGAATACCTCTACTGGTTTGTGTGCAGCGACACCCGAAAGTATTCCAAAGCACTGTGATCTATGAGAGGCATATCTATAAACCATATTTTAATAAATTTACTTTGCACAAATCTTAATGAAATTGAAATATGTTATTCATATGCACAAATGAATGCTTTTTATTTGAATGATCTGAATGATTTTATATTTTATATTTTATTATATAATGATTTTATATTTTATTTGAATTAAATTTTATAATCATGAATGCTTTTCATGATTAATATTGGGATTTACAGTGTCACACAATAATATTCAGTTACATTAAGGGATATTATGTGGTATTTGCTGGAATTGCATTTTCGTTTACACATTTTTTACAATTTTTAAGTGAGAATATTTCAATTTGTATATCTGTCTGACCAACTGTCCATCTGTCTGTCTGTTTCCTCCACCGTCCCTAAACATTTTCAGAATTAAAAAAAAAAAAGATGTATGCTATTCAAGTTTACTATGGATTATTTCCTATTTAAGTTAGCATTAATAGATCCTGTACAACTGGTACGTGTACAGGAACACTCAAAAAATGCCAATGCATTATGCTTTAGGACAGACATTTCAATACATATCATTTCAGTAACTTTCTACTGTAAAAATCATAAAGAAATTGTCATTTATTGTTAATATGGTAGAATAATATTTTTATAGAATTTGTTATTTTTTAAATTGATATGTGAAGTTATTCACGTTCACTATAGAGTGATTCCCATTTAAAATGGTGTTAATAGGTCCGTACGTCTGGTTTGTCTACAGTGTTACCCCAAACAAATTTCAATGGATTGCGTTTTAAACAGACATTTTTATAAATCACATTTAAATAACTTTCTACTGTAAAAATCATAAAAAAAAATTGACGTTCATTGTTAATATGTTGAAAAAATGTTTTGTATATAATATGATATGCTTAACCTTCAGATTTACAGGGTTATGCTAAAATATTCAGATATATTAAGGGTTGCAGTTAGAATCTCAGGGCTGCATATTCTTTTGCATTAAGCATTTTAACACATTCCAATGATGTTTAAGAGTGATTATAAAGTCAATTCGTCTATACGTTTGTTTTGCAATCTTTCTGTCTGTCCGTTGTGTAACAGCGTAGGCAAAGAACGTTGAAATTTATACGATACAACATGTATTTGCAGTTGGAAAGTGTTAATAATCAATGCGCAACGAATGACTTTTCATTCTTGTTTTTTTGACTATGGTAGCGATGCGAATCTCATTTTCATGTGTTTTTTAAATTTCCTAAGGCAATAAAGGAATCGACATTTGACCCCCCCCCTTTTTTTTTTTTCTTTCTTTTGATATTCAAGTCAAGAGGTCCGTGATTTTATTTAGAATTCGTTCTTAGTCTTGTATTGTGTAACCTCTCGGCAACTTTTGGAGGTTTTCCGGGGCACTTTTCGTCAGTACTTTTGAATAAAAACTTTCACCACCGTTTTGTAAGAAGACTATGGGTGGAAAATATTAATTTCGGTGAAGTGCTTCATCCTTTGAAGTACCATTAAGGGAAGTAAAGCTATTTCACAGTTATGACATAGCTATGGCAGTTCGCCCCATACCTAACTGTACCAACTAGCCTCACAGGGATACCTAACATAAAATAGTTACCACAGAATCCCAAACATCAGGAAAACAAAACATATTAGGATACAGGCATGTGAGAACAGTTACCCATTTTTTCGAAAACTGTCATAAGCAGCACTTGAATTTGATCATCAGATACAACAAACTGAACATATCTACTATGAAAAAAATTACTTAGCAATCAGAAAAATGGTGAAATAGAGAATTTTCCTTCATCGCACTTCCAAGCAGGTTGAATTTATACTGGATTGTACCTATACATACACTCCCAAGTAGTACAATGACAGCGCTTTACCTCCATTGTGGCAGAAAATAAAAGCCGAGTACCAACTGGCTCTCTATGCTAACTACCCTCGTGGACCCCCTGCTTCCCATGTAGAATTTATAGCATTATCATTCAGCGTCTGCTAGAAGATGCCGTATTTTCTTTTTTAATTCATAACTTTGATTTCTGAAATTTTCATTTAATATAATAATATTGGCCTTCCAGCCTAAATCCGTATCAATTGGTTATAAAATAAATATATGAATTTAAGACAAATGATGAGAGTATTATTTAATAAGATAAATGTTACAAAAACTTTATTAAGCTTTAATAAATAAAACACTTTGAGACACGTATAAAAGTTTTAAAAAACATATATTTAATTAAAAAATCACATATTTCTAAGCTTTTCGCCCTGAAAAGCAGGGCATCATCAGGAAAACTACATGTTTGTTTGTACAGTGTGCAGCTGTGTTACAAATATATATACATCATAAATCGGGTTAAGGTTATAGTTGCATCGCTACTTTGATAAAAAAAAATTCATATTTCATAGTTTGGAGTCATTCTACATTAACACTGAGGCAACACTTGATTACTGCGACTTGCGTTGAAAAAAGTTTTGGATGGCTATTGGAAAGGCTGGCGTGGTGGTCACATCAAGGTAAAAAAAAACTTGTCGAGCAGTGGTAGAGTCATTCTGTTGGAGGAGTCTGAAATACTGGACTGGTGTGATCATCTGATAGAAGAAACTTGTAGTAGGAAGGAATCAAACTTTGCAGACAAACTGTGGAGGAGAACATGAAACTTGGAGAGGCGGAAACTATCGTTGGAGAAGGATGCAGCAGCGTCCATAGAAACTAAAATGAAACTTGAAATTGATGAGGTTACATACTGAACTGGAAAATATAAATGCAAGTTAAATATCTGGTTGTACAGTATAATTCCAAATTTTAGGTAGGAAAGCTGCATCTTTAGAATTAATAACATTAGGATATTTTACGATATTTACAGCTTCTGAAATTAAGAGTTCAGATATCTTTTGCGGAGTTGAAATTATTTCTGCTTCATCCCATAGGGGTATAGCGCCGGAGTTGTTGTAGATGAAATTAACTAGTGCAGAACTTCTTTCTTCTTTTACATTTTTTATATGTTCCTGGATTCTTCTATTAAGAGTTCTTTTAGTTTGTCCAATATAGAAAAAGATTTCGTTATGTAATTGTATCGGAATTTTATAAACCCCTCCAGTGGGTCTAGTATTGTCACGATCTTTTATACTCAGTTGTTTAATAGTTAAAGGTGAACTATAGGGAATTACAATGTTAAATTTCCGAAAAATATAATGTTTAAAATTATCGAAATCTTTACTATAAACAAGACTATTAGTGAATTTAATTTTAGGGGTTAATGTAGAAAAGTTGCTAATTGGAGGAAAAAAGAGTTTATTTTTTATTTTATTGAACATCTCAATTATAGTAGTTTTTTTGTATCCAGCGTCCCTACCAATTTTAATAATTTTATTTAATTGTCGATTTTCACTGAATTGAAAGCAGGTATAATTAATGGCACGATACATGTAAGAATTAAAAAAAGATTTTTTATACATATTCGGATGAGCAGAAGAAGCAGGTATAGGGAGGGGGACAAAGGAATTTTTGTAGTATACGTCAAACCAAATAATTGAATTATTTTTGCTTCGATGAATAGAGAGGTCAAGAAATGGCAAAGTTTTATTAATTTCACATTCGTAAGTAAATTTAATGGAAGGAAATTGTTGATTAAAAACATCTATAAAATTAAGGAGGGAATTTTTTGTATAAGGCCAGGATAAAAATATATCATCGACATACCGTAGGTAAATTGTCGGTTTAAGTAAGGAAATAGCAAAGGATCTTTCCTCCAGCTCAATAAGTAAAATGTCGGCAAGAATAGGACTGAGGGGGGACCACATTGGCGCTCCAAACGTTTGTTTATATATAACATCATTAAAAAGAAAGTAGTTATTATCGTTAATAAGATCAAATGCTTCAGAAATAAAATTCAAAAATGGAACAAGAGAAGGAATATTATGGCAATTTCTAAGGTAAAAAATTAAATCTTTTTTTAATTCTTACATATATCGTGCCATTAATTATACCTCCTTTCAATTCAGTGAAAATCGACAATTAAATAAAATTATTAAAACTGGTAGGGACGCTGGATACAAAAAAAAACTACTATAATTGAGATGTTCAATAAAATAAAAAATAAACTCTTTTTTCCTCCAATTAGCAACTTTTCTACATTAACCCCTAAAATTAAATTCACTAATAGTCTTGTTTATAGTAAAGATTTCGATAATTTTAAACATTATATTTTTCGGAAATTTAACATTGTAACTCCCTATAGTTCACCTTTAACTATTAAACAACTGAGTATAAAAGATCGTGACAATACTAGACCCACTGGAGGGGTTTATAAAATTCCGATACAATTACACAATGAAATCTTTTTCTATATTGGACAGACTAAAAGAACTTTTAATATAAGAATCCAGGAACATTTAAAAAATGTAAAAGAAGAAAGAAGTTCTGCACTAGTTAATTTCATCTACAACAACTCCGGCGCTATACCCCTATGGGATGAAGCAGAAATAATTTCAACTCCGCAAAATATATCTGAACTCTTAATTTCTGAAGGTGTAAATATCGTAAAATATCCTAATGTTATTAATTCTAAAGATGCAGCTTTCCTACCTAAAATTTGGAATTATATTATACAACCAGATATTTAACTTGCATTTATATTTTCCAGTTCAGTATGTAACCTCATCAATTTCAAGTTTCATTTAAGTTTCTATGGACGCTGCTGCATCCTTCTCCAACGATAGTTTCCGCCTCTCCAAGTTTCATGTTCCCCTCCACAGTTTGTCTGCAAAGTTTGATTCCTTCCTACTACAAGTTTTCGTACAAGTTTCTTCTATCAGATGATCACACCAGTCCAGTGTTTCAGACTCCTCCAACAGAATGACTCTACCACTGCTCGACAAGTTTTTTTTACCTTGATGTGACCACCACGCCAGCCTTTCCAATAGCCATCCAAAACTTTTTTCAACGCAAGTCATAGTAATCAAGTGTTGCCTCAGTGTTAATGTAGAATGACTCCAACCTATGAAATATAAATTTTTTTGTATCAAAGTAGCGATGCAACTATAACTTTAACCCGATTTATGATGTATATATATTTGTAACACAGCTGCACACTGTACAAACAAACATGTAGTTTTCCTGATGATGCCCTGCTTTTCAGGGCGAAAAGCTTAGAAATATGTGATTTTTTAATTAAATATATGTTTTTTAAAACTTTTATACGTGTCTCAAAGTGTTTTATTTATTAAATTGAAAACGTCACACGTGTCTTTTTTAAAGGTGTCTCTAAATGGAATGTAATTTTTTACTTTATTAAGCAATTGAATCATACGTTTATAATACCAGACATATATCTTATGATTTATTTTGAATTTCGGTTAGCAACAAGATCAGAAGTATTATAAATATTACAAAAAATAAAAATAAATAATAATAATAATCTATTTACAAAGCAATAAATTTATTTTGTTTTTAATCATATTTCTTTAATCAGTAACGTTTTTACTATTTATTTTATTTATTTATTTACAGCATTCATGGCATCTTATTCGTTATCTATTTCATTTATTATTTAGGATGCTTTCTTTTCATCTCTTTACACATTACATGCATAGATAATTTGCCCTCAAGTATTTGTTCATAACACATGCATAATTTAATAATTATTCAGTTATTTAATACTTTTAGCTATTAAATAAATGTAATATTTTTATTTAGAATAAAAAATATTTTTTCATTTGTAAAAATGTATGATAAAAAACGCAATCTTTAAAACTTATTTAAATATATTTAGACAAAAATATATATTATTGAATATATTACAATAATTATATTTTAATAATTCATGAAACATTATTAAATAAAAATAATACATTAGTTTAATATTTATATGTAATTTTGAAATAAAAAATTTGCCGTTTCAAGGTAATAAAAGTTTGTTGGCATATAATCGAGTCTTGGGTCGTTTTCAAAAATGAATAATTAAAAAAAAAAAAAAAAACATTCTGCTACCATAAAATATTTACAGATTTTTATTTACTTACGTGAATACGTAAATATATATGTATAAATATTTTATAAATGATGACATTCCAAAAAATATCTGCAATATTTCCGGGGAACAAATTTGTTTCTGTAAATGATAGTTATATCCCAAAATCAGTCTTTATCTAGAAGAATAAGGTTTATGGTAGAATTTTACATTTTAAACTATTATTCGAATTTGTTTCTTAGATATTTATAAAGTTTCGATTGCAAAATACATATTTTTAATAAATATTTTCTAATAAAGGAAATGTTTGATAAACATATACATAATAAAACTTTATATGCAAATTAAAATACATATTTGTAGCTAATTTTCTCCGCAACTTCATCAAGATGTTCATTTTGTAATTTCCCAGAATCTCAAAGTTGCGAAATTGATTATCATTATGGGATAGTAAACATATTTATACAGAATATCCAGTTTTTTTTTTTTTTTTTTTTTTTTTTTTTTTTAATAAAGCCTCATTAGTGTTTTTTTTTTCCTATCCAAATATTTAAATTTTAATGAAAAATTTATTACTATTAGGGTAATATATATATATATATATATATATATATATATATATATATATATAAAACGGGTGAACCAAAAGTAAAAAAAGAAAAAAAAACTGAGAAATCATTTTAAAAATACTGACTGTAGTTCTATACGGTTTTCACTGAAATGTACAGACAAGCATGTGATTTATTTTTAAATATGTAAGAAAAAACATTAGTTACATTTTACTCCGATATATCGTGTTGTATTTGCAGTATCTTCTCACATTTAAAACAAATCCGTCAGACCAAATCACGCCATACTGAAAATACTGAAATTTTTTAGGAGATTTTCCATTGTGCAAAGTCTGACAGTCATTCTAATAAATAACGACCATTATACGGAGCATTTATATTACTAGTTATGTAGTTGAATGTATTTCGCCTCTGTAAAAAAGTAAATCTACAGTTATAGCGTCACCTTCTAAAAAACATTAAACTAATTTTATACTAATTTTTTTATTACCTAAAAAAATCCCATGTCTTTCTGTGCATTTCAGTGAAAAATGCGGAATGTTATGGTCATTAATTTTCGAATAATAAAATTTTTATTCTTTGTGGGACTTTTGGATCATATACATATGTATATGATCATATATGTATCGTATATGATCATATGTACATATAACATATGTACTGCAAATCCCTCAAAACCGACAGCACCCGGCGTGGCATTGACTCCACATGGTGCTGATAGGTAGTCTTAGGTATCTGGTACCAAGCGCGCACCAACTGGTCCTGCAATTCTCGCACATTGCGAGGGGCTAGCGTGGCAGTACGAATTTGGTTTCCCAGGTGGGACCACAAATTCTCTATTGCATTAATGTCAGGTGAATTTCAAGGCCAAGACATGATGATTATGTATATGCTTTTGCCGTATTAAAACAGTTAATTTACATCAGAAATAACTTATATAAGGCAATTCAGTCGTTGGCTTTATAGTTCTTTAATAAATTAACGAGCTTACATCCTTCGAGCGAAGGTGAACCCTCCTCATAAAATCTTACATTTTGAAACCAACTTAAGAACTGAAATGAAAATTCTCTTTTCGTCCCGATTTAGCTGAGTTCACGTAATCTCAACAGCCCCGATACGCTTAGAGGAAATTATGCGATACACCAGAGAAGGAGACAGAAAGTTCTAGAATAAATTTATTTATGTTTGTATTGTGCAACGGTTTTGTTTCATCAGTAACGGTTTTGTTTCATTGGAAAATAAAGTAAGTTTAATGACTGACAATCGAGAACAAGTTAATGAATTTGGAATTACTGAAATATTTAGAAAATGGATTAATAAAGAATTAGAGCTTTATCAGTGGATTAGTGGGAGACAAAATCATTTAAATTTGAGAAATAAAAGTTTAATTTTAAGGGAGCTTTTAATTATATTTCATATACATATATATATGAATATATATATATATATATATACACACCAAAGAGCCATTACATTTAGATCACCCTTTTAATAACATGTAATACCACATTTAGCCCTCAAAACTGCCAGCAACCAGCGTGGAACTGACTCCACAAGGTGCTGATAGGTAGTCTGAGGTATCTGGAATTTGGTTTTCCAGGTAAGACCAAAAATGCTCTATTAAATTAATGTTAGGTAAATTTGGAGGCCAAGACATGACTTGAAAGTCACTAAAATGTTCCTCGAACCACTCTATGACGATTCGACCCTTATGACAGGTTGCATTATCCTGTTGGTAAACACTATCCCCCGACGGAAATACTGATGTCATGAATGGGTGAACCTGGTCAGCAACGATGTTCACGAAGTGCACAGACGTCAGAGATTGTTCTATGGGGATTATGGGTCCTAATATGCTCCAATAAAACATTGCCCACATCATAATACTCCCGTCACCGGCTTGTCTCCGTCCAACTGTACATCCGGGAACGAGGGTTTCCTTTAGAAATCGGCGTATTCCCCCACGCCCGTCGATGTGATGGACCAGAAAATGTGATTCGTCGGACCATGCAACTTTCTTCAATTTTTATATTGTCCATTTCCGATGTTTCTTGGCCCATTGCAAACGCAGCTGGCGATGACGTTCCATCAATGCAGGGACATGCCTTGGCCTTCGGCTGCGTAGGCCCATACACAGCTATGTACGCTGCTGGTGGTAATTTTAGCTATTGTAGCTCTTCGGTCACGGCGAACAATGCGTACCAATCTCCGCTCTCCTCTGGAATCAGTACGCCGTAGAGTAGACAACACACTGCTTGCCGGCGACCTGCCATTTCACCATCCATACACCACTTTCGATATGCGCTCAAAACAACTGAACGTGAACAGGCCACTAAACGCGCCGTTTCTGATATTGATGTTCCCAGTCGCCGAGCCATAGCAATTTGACCTTTATCGAAGTCTGATAAATCACCTGCTTTTCCCATTATGTCGCTAATCGCGCTATGTTTGGAAAGATAATGCATATCCGCTTTATATACTCCAACATCAACCGCGCACGCGCAGTGGTTTTGTTCCTGGGCGAACCCATCGTTATAAATGGAGGGTTGGTCATAATGTAATACCTCTTTGGTGTATATATACTATATACATGCAATAAATTCTCATACAGATTTTTCTCTGGTACTTTATTAGAATTTTCATGCTGTTAAGTGCAAAAATTTCAGAGTAATAATTATATATATTACCATTATAGAGAATTTATTACCATTATAGCTCAAGAAACAATTAATTTAGTTTATGTAAAATACGCGGAATTTCAAATCATTATTTAAATGAGAAAATTCTGCATGACGTTTTTCGAAAATGAAATAGATATTATTATCATAATAACTATGATAATAATGTTTGGAAAAGAAAATGGATATTATTTCAATTGAAGAAGTTGAGTAAGTTGATTAATAATAACTTCTATGAAAGGGAATAAGGTGTGATTATGGAATTGTTTCTCTAGATTTTTCATCCTTTTCAAAAGATTTGATGTGTTATAATTTTTCGGTTAACAAATAGATTTTTAAGAAAGGTTTATGGTAAAAATTACAAGAAAAAAATTTTTTATATTAAGTTTCTGTTGTGATAAAATTTAACTGTGAAAATGATAATAAAAGTTGAAATATAATATACAATCTACGTGTTAATTTCTATATCAAATTAATTACTGTTAAAGAAAAGAAAGAAAAATAAATTATTCCTTAAACATCTAAATTAGATTTCTGTTAAAAAAAAATTGTCAATATCTAATATATTTTTCTAAATTCTTAAGGATAAATTATTGGATTCGCAAAGGTTTTAGAATTCCGGAATTCATTTCGCAACATACTGAAACGTTCTGAAATATTCTAAACATGATTTTAACAATATTACAACATGTCTGTTTGTGAGGGTCTATGAAGCAACAATTTCATAGAAGTGTCAGATCAGAAACTATAGCTCATGATTTCATAAAACTATATTTAGTTGCACTTTAACATAATTTGACGCATATCAACTTTCGGTGCATATCAGATGATAATTGTCACTTCTATACTGAAAAATTTCTCATCTATAGATAGGCTATATCCAAGCTTAAATTCACCAATGAATACACCTCTCTATCTAGATATATATATAATAGTTATTATCAAAGCTATGCTAGCATAATTTTAGTGCACTTTAACCGAGAGGCTGTGATTCCGAAATGTAAATTTATTCGTTTACGAGAAAGCTGTATTTTAACTTCTAATGTGTAAAAGTGCACCAATTTTCATAGTTTTGATGACTTTTCCAAAAAAAAAAAAAAAAAAAAAACCGTAATTAATTTATTTGGGTGAATAACAGACGGTAGGTGGGGTTTCCAGGAAAATTTTTAACTATTATGTACTTTTCCAACCATTTAATAAATTAGAATAATACTGAAAGATTTTTGAGATGGTCATATCATACTAGTACTTAAAACACTCATAAAAGAAGAGAATTTCAAGGCCTTTAAATGTGTGTGTGTGTGTGTGTGTGTGTCTGTGTCTGTGTCTGTGTCTGTGTTACTGTAGCTTCCAAACGAACAGGTTAATTTCAATCATATCTCCAAAACTAGAAAAGATAGAACTACAAAACTTCAGAATTGAGACAGGTCTGGTGTACAGATGAATTGTCCATATTTTGGTGAAAATTGAAAAACCGGAAGTAGGGCATCGGAAACCGGAAGGGCGACCGTAAGTCCGTATCTTAAAAACGGCTCAAACGATTTTCTTCAAATTTGCTATATGAACACTCTATTAGATGTCCTTTAGAATGATATAGTTGGCTAGTTCAGAAAAAAATGATAGACGTCCTGTATAAATAGCTCAATTTCAGGTCTCGCAAGCGCATTCCTTTAAAAACGGCTGCACAGATTTTTTTCAAACTCACCATATTACCCCACTTTTAAATATCCTTTTGTACGTAATTATTGTTTTCCGGTCAATAATTGATTTTTTGTAAAAGTTTGTACCTTAAAAACAGCTCTAACGATTTTCTTGAAAGTTTTATATAAATCCATTTCTTTCTCATGTATTACGTGGTTATTAGAGGAAAATTTACAGTCATCCTGCTTAGGTAGCTCATCTTCAGATCTCGGAAATTTGTGTTTCAAAAAATAACTCTACCATTTTTTTCTGTAATTTTTTACCTCGCTATATGTAAGCTTCGTTTTATATGTTTTTATATGTATATAAAGTTTCTATTACCGGAAAAATTGTAGGTTTCTACTTCTTTAGGTCACTTTTATGTTTTCTGATCACATTATATCACAAAAATGCATAATACGTGCAATAGTGGGTAATGGAAATTGTGTGGTTGTTTCACACAGGATTGTTTTAGGTATGTAAATGATAAGTCACGTTTTTTTTTTTTTTTTTTTTTTTTTTTTTTTTTTTTTAATGGCGTATAAAAATGACTTTTCTTCTTTTAAAGGTCATTTAACTTTATGGTCTAGAAATGCCATCAAAAAAGTTATAACAATTTTATTTAGAATAACTTGTAAAATAAGTACTTTTAAAATTTGTAATTTTTAACAAAAGCTAGAAACATTTTTACTTTCTTCTATATGTAATATAGAGAAAGTATTGGATTCGCGAAAATTTTCGACCTCCGTTTTTTGACGGATGTACACGTTTTGGGATGTCCTGAACACGAATTGATAGTTTTTAAAAAATGTCTGTCTGTCTGTCTGTGTGTTTGTGTGTCTGTCTGTGTGTAAGTCTGTGGTTTTGTTTTTTCACCGTATCTCACGAATCAATGAATGAAATTCAACCAAACTTGGTATATAGTTGGACCCTGGCGGGGCATTGTGCTGATTAGATTTGGGGATCAATAGCCCAGCAGGTGGCGCTGTGATCGCATTTTATGTAAATTTTTAACACGGCAGTATAGGGCAAATTTTCGTATTTCTCACCGTATCTCACGAACCAATGAATGAAATTCAACCAAACTTGGTATATAGTTGGAACCTGACGGGGCATGGTGCTGATTAGATTTGGGGCTCAATCGTCCTGCAGGTGGCGCTGTGATCGTAAAATTTCGTATTTTTCACCGTATCTCACGAACCGATGAATGAAATTGAACCAAACTTGGTGTATAGTTGGACCCTGACATGGAAAGGGCCTGATTAGATTTTGGGATCAATCGCCCAGCAGATGGCGCTGTGATCGCATTTTATGTAAACTTTTAACATGGCAGTATAGGACAAAATTTCGTATAAATGTACATAATGAGCGTTATTTTAAACTTGTGATTGTAAAATTAATATGAGTTATTGATAATAGTAATAGTTAACAAGGGAAAAAATTTCTGTGCATGTGGGGGCATCGCTTCCCCCCCTGGGGTGGTAAATTTTCAAGATGGGTATCTTTCGAAAGATCTCGTCAATACCTTTAAAACGAATGGTTGAACTATAAATCTGTGATAATTTAAAACAAAGTTATCGATTTTTTTTACGTTTAACAAAAAAAAAAAAACCTTAGAAAAAAAATCGTTTTTTTTTTTTTTTTTTTTTTTTTTAATATTGTTACTGGTTGAATATGTAATACTTTTAACAACAACAAAAAAAAATCGCATTTTTTTTTTTTTTTTCTTTTTTTTTTTTTTAAATATTGTTACTGATTGAAACAACAACAAAAAAAAATCGTATTTTTTTTTCTTTTTCTTTTTTTTTTTTTTAAATATTGTTACTGATTGAATATGTATATAGGAAAATATAGAAGAAAGTCTTGTGGTGGCCACAACATACTAGTTATATATGAATTACAGCTTTTAGAATAAGTGTACATTCATTACTTTATTTTTATTATTTCTTAAAAATGTCATATCTGTTTTATTTTCGATATGAGTATTTAACTTAAATGATATATCACATAAAATAAAATAAATATAAATATACATGGAAATATATAGTATAATTAAAATGTCGAAAGCTCCATTCATTGTATAAAAAAATAATATTTTTTTATAAAAATAATTTCACCATTTTTGGCTTACATAAGTCTAAAATTACAAACATTTTACTGTTCACATGATAATTGTGCGTCATTTAATACATTTCTTTATCATATACTATAAAATGTTTTAAATTTTCATTAATTTGTGGCTAACCATTACAATGATCTTGTGTGCTGGGGATCATATACATTGAATACTTATCATGAAAAACGGCAGTTTTTCGAGTGACGCAAGCGGAAGGACAAACGGACGGAAAGCTGCGAACTCATATATACGCCTAGTCTGACATCAAAGAGATTTGTAAAAGCCGACACTTAATATCTCAACAAATAAGCCATATTTTGTTCTGATTTTTTCAAAATAGTCTTTTATCTTCGGTCTTAATCTATCCTGAAAATTTTACATTTCTACATGCAGTATGTTTTGAGATCTGAATCTCAATTTAAAGCGAAAAAGGGAAAATGTGTGGTGTAACCATGTAAGGATGTAATAAAAATATCTCTAAAACCGCACGAACGATTTTAATTTAATTAATATATGTTGTTAATGGGATCTTTCTGAATCTAGTAACGTTTTTGTTTTTTTCAGGAAAACTCTTGTTTTTTATATAAATCGCTTTAAATATGGAACTATATTACTCCGCCAATTACATATGTTTCTTCGGGTGAAAACGCTGTTATTCGGTTCTTACTTGTAAGGTATGTGGGTTGGTTTGTTGACCGACTTGAATGCAGCCAATGAATTATTTAGAATTTTTTTTAACGCAAAAGTACTTTATTACATGTTTAAAATATTTATTGTATATATACTAAGTCAAATTCACTTAAATATATTTTCTCTTCTGTTATGAAAAAAATAGTTTTGATTTCAAAATTTCATATTTAGTCAAAGAAATATTTAGATAATATTTTAAATAAGGAAGTATTTTGTAATTTTAGATATTCCATTTTATCATAATAATGATGAATTTACAATTTTTTAAAGCGAAAATTTTTTTAATCATTCATGAAAATCGATTTTATAATAACTCAATGATTTGCGATTCCTATTCATGTATCCTTACGCTCCGGGAATGGAAAAAAACAGCAAATACAGTTTTGGCGCCATCTATCGTTTTTATTTAAAACATACTCTTTCGTAAATACATATATATATATATATATTTCTTTTTAAAAATTAAAAATCTCTTTTGAAAATACAGTTAGTGTTTATTCATTTATTTACTTTTCAGACTTTAAAATGATACATATTTTAAATATTAACATAATCAATTTTTTTTATTATTATTATTCAAAGCAATGACTAGAGGATGAAACAGTGTTTGCACTGTTTATTAGAAAAAACAGTGTTTTAATAAACAGTGTTTAAACAGTGTTTTAATAAAATTCATTTTTCATGAATTTCAGTAAAATTAATGAAAAATGTGTCAAATAGCAATTATTAAAAAACACGTCAAAATAAATAAATAACATCTTTACTTTGAAACCCATAATAATTTATTCTTTCTTTTCTTTTTTTAATTAATTAACTTGTGCATGAAAAATTCTATTTCATAATTTACAATTACAGTAAACAAAAAATCCTCCTTTAATTTTAAATAACTATTTCTACCTGTTTCTAAACAAGTTTTTTTTTTTTTTTTTTTATGAAAAAAGAAAAGTTAAATCTGTATATATGATTTTCAAAAAAACTACTAGATGGCGCACTACATTTAATTTATTTTTCTTAAAAAAAAAAAAAAAGAAAGAAAGAAAGAAAAAACTTTTAATAGCTTCGAAACATGTAGAAATAATTATTTAAAATTAAAGGAGTGTTTTTTGTTTATTGTAGATGTAAATATATTTATGAAATAGTATTTTTACGCAGAAATTTCATTTTTTTTAAAACTTAACTTATATTTTCCATAAAATTTTTCTCCAGGTGATTTTATCTTATTTTTAAAATTATAGAAATGTAAAGCTCAATTTATATTTTGTCTATTTTTCCCCCCAAACGTTTTATATGAAAATATATAGGAAGTAATTTTTACCTGCACTTTTGATGAAAATTTAAATTGTGAATATTGGAGCAGTATACTTAGCCTCAAAAGGGGAAAGAAAATATATAAAATTCCATTTTTAATATTTACTTGATATATTTTTTTAATTGTTTAATTTGTAATTCTCTAAAAAGAAACTTGCAAAATGTAAATTACGTAATTCTAACTTAAATTTGAAAATTTTCACTTACTTTTTTTTTTTTTTTTTTTTTTTTTTTTTTAACAGTTTGAGAATCCCAGTCAATAAATTTTTCTAGTGCGAATCTTCTCCATTTTGTTTCCAAGTGGCAGGCTACTTGAAAATTTGTGAGTATGATAACGTTTGAAATACTGAATTAATTCACACTAAATTTGTAGTGTGGATTTATCTCAGAAATGTATTTGATATGTTCATTTGCCAACTTAATCCATCCTCTTGTATCCCTGTGCCAACACACTGAAAATTTCAAATTTACATTAGAAAGGTTTTATGAACCGATTTGCTTAAAACTCCATATATAAATAGCCTTCATTTATAAATCCACTAAGTCCATTAATAAATTGTAGCTGCCATTTTGAAAAAAAATGGTGACAACTTCATACGAAAAGATAAATTAGTTTACCCTTCCTAGGAGCCAGAAGGACTTGTTTTAATTTTTTGATCAATAACCACTAAAAAGTAATGATATCAGTACAAAAAACCCTTAACGGCTTAAAAGTTTGTGACGCCGCTACTTTGTGGCTATAAGAATTTGAAATATGAGTCTTAAAAATAATGATATTAAATTTTAAGTGACGCTTTGCAATTAGTTAAAATATACATAGATATAAAATATACATAGAAAATATACATTCACTTTTAACTTTTATTTATATTTATAATGCAAACGTAATATTTTTAACTTCAAGATCAGACAGATATTTAAAATACACTCACTGATGCTTTTTCATTCGCATTTCAAATTCAAAATAACAGTTTTAAAAGGAATGATATAAAAATTCCAGTGGCGCCTCGGTGTTATTTTAAAAGATTTGTTTTTAGATTCCATTAAAATTACTTTTGTTTTGCTAATAAAATATATTTACACATTTAAACAGTGCTTTTAATTTTCAAATATACTGTCAAATAATTATACTTTCACAGAGTTAGCATTATAAAGTAAAATTATTTATTTCAATAAATTGATTTATCCTTTGCGTCACGCTATCCAAAACTGCAAGTAAAATTTGTGTAAATGTTTTCTTTACGTCACACTACCTCTTTGAGCAAATTTTCACTTAGTTGGACACTATGATACTATGTTTTGGATATCATGATGCAAAAGATAAATCAATTTATTGAAATAAATAATTTTACTTTATAATGCTAACTCTGTGAAAGTATAATTATTTGACAGTATATTTGAAAATTAAAAGCACTGTTTAAATGTGTAAATATATTTTATTAGCAAAACAAAAGTAATTTTAATGGAATCTAAAAACAAATCTTTTAAAATAACACCGAGGCGCCACTGGAATTTTTATATCATTCCTTTTAAAACTGTTATTTTGAATTTGAAATGCGAATGAAAAAGCATCAGTGAGTGTATTTTAAATATCTGTCTGATCTTGAAGTTAAAAATATTACGTTTGCATTATAAATATAAATAAAAGTTAAAAGTGAATGTATATTTTCTATGTATATTTTATATCTATGTATATTTTAACTAATTGCAAAGCGTCACTTAAAATTTAATATCATTATTTTTAAGACTCATATTTCAAATTCTTATAGCCACAAAGTAGCGGCGTCACAAACTTTTAAGCCGTTAAGGGTTTTTTGTACTGATATTATATACGAGAAATTAGCTCTATAAATCATGTGTATAATTTAATAATAATAATAATGGTAATAATAATGATGATGATGATAAACCTTGAATTAGTTTAAAGGGTGAAATAGAGATGCATGAATTTTTAACAACTGTAAAATTTATATGCTTTACACGTAATTATTTTTTGAATTATTGTATAAATAAAGTAAATTTTGCTGATATTATTTTTTCATTCACGATTTACCTGATTCCTTCAATCGCAAGGTTTAGTCAGATTTTGAAAAAGATTAAAAATAGTCTTTAAACAGCGATTACGAGTTCATAGTGTTTCTGGAGATTTTTAAAATCGCTAAAATATTATAATTATTTATAGATTATTTAAAATAAATTATATAGATTTTTTTAGGCCCCCTTTCTATTGATATTTTAGAACTTAGGATTTTTTTTCCTCTTTTAGATGACACTGTGAAAATAAGAGAGAAAGAGAAACCGACTTTAACAACATAATAATAATAATAATACTAATAATAAATATATAAATAAATAATTAAAAAAAAAAAAAAAAAAAAAAGAAAAAAAAAAGAAATCGAAAACTGCTGAATTCTGTTAAAAAGGTTTTAAAGAAAATAACATTTAAATATATGCAAGGTCGGCCTTTTCGTAACATTTTATAATAGGCGAGTTACCTTTCTTCCAACTGAAAGTTACTTATTTTATAGAGAAATATTTTTATTGGATACAATTAAGCATATTATTTCTATAATAACGAGTATAATATTTGTTAGCAGATTACTTTTACTTTTCTAAAAGACGTCTAGAAGTTTTTCAGAGAGAATTGTCTTTATTATAATTTTAAATATTTTGCTTTGTATATCTAGTGTATAACTAAATAATTTTACTGTTTAAATTTTGTCAGTAGATAGTTCACTTTAGAAAAATATTCTTAAGAGATAAGTGCTTTAAATGCAGAAATACAGATGGGAATAGTGACACTTGAATAACAATAAATTGAATCTTATTACTATAAATAGCTCAATTACAGACAAATTTTATTACGAAAGTTGAGAGTAGAGAAAGTACCACAGTATACAACTGTTAAAGAAACGAAATGAAAGCGTAATTGTACTTTCCAAGAAATCCCCCCCCCCTCCACATTATATATGCATGTGTGTGTAATGGGTCATATGTATGTATATGCCTGTATATGCTTCTTAAATTCTATTTTTTTTTCTTTTACGAATCTTAATTGAAATACTGTCTCTTCTTTCCGACGAAAATATTTCAAATATGCGTAGAAGCCAAGCCAAATGTCATCAAACGTGTAGCAATCGAAAATATTGTTACAAAAATGTTGAATTTCTTGCGCATGGAAATTAGTTTATAAAGTAACAGGTAGTCGACTGCTTTTTATTTAATAAATATTTTCGAAATACTTCAATAATACTGACACTAATCCCTGAAAAGATAAATAAACATTTATAAATACACCCCAGAGAAGTGATATCGATGATTTACTGGTGAAATTATCAACTATTCATAGCACATTCTCTTGCAGGTAACTAACTACATTAATAGTACACCTGGCAGACGTCGTTGCTGCAATGTCCTCTTAGGTTTCCATAAACAACTGTTTCACGGAATCAGGGAGCCATCCCCTGATTAGAAGATCAAAAGTGTTAAGACATGTTTTCGGATAACCCCTAGAGAGTTTCAGATCCTCGCTAATTACCCATTACCTACATCTAATGCGGCTTAAAACTCACTGGAGCTGAGTTTTATAGACAACCTTTCAGCACATGTCACTGAACGCAACTGAACTGCTCGGGATGTTCATACACTGTTAAAAAAATGCAGAAAAAATACAGAAATTCTCTGTAATTTCAGAAAAAAAGTCGTAAAATACGTTTTGTCTACGTAATTTTTCCGTAATTTACGCCTTTTTTTCTGAAATTACAGAGAATTTTTGTATTTTTTCTGCATTTTTTTAACAGTGTATATCGCTTTTTTTAATCTCACATATGATTTGGCGAAGATTCAATGTAAGTTGAAAAAAAAAGAAAGATTTTGTTCATTCTGGTAATTCCTAAAAAATCGGATGTGTTGAAATAAAGCTCCCAGATACTGGTGAACCTAAACCTATACTACACTGTAAAAAATATGTCCTATTTATTTCCAGAAATTCTCTGTAATTTGAGAAAATACGCATAATTTACGAAAAAATTACGTTATCAGAACGTATTTTCTCAAATTACAGAGAACTTCTGGCAGCAAATGGGACATGTTTTTTACAGTGTACTTTTTCTTGAAGAATTAGGATGGCTAGTCGTTAAATTTGTTTCCAAGACTGTCATTTGCGGAAGTCAGTAGACCGTCTTTATTTCGATAGTAAGAGTAAATCGACATTTTCTGCCACATCAATATCATATTCTTCTCGAAAAGGTTCATTTGAAGTAGTTTGCCCACAAATTATCACTGTTAAGGTACATGACAACAAAACAAATGTTTAAAATTTCTTTTGCTGGTGTACAAGAAACATACGAGTTATTTAAATTAAAGTGAACAACTCCGGAAATTCATGCTTCGTGTTTTATGTAAAGGTTTTGGACTGATAGATCGTGGAAGAAGGAAAAGTAATAAAGCAATGGTTTCTTTATATTAATTGTTTCTTTACATTAAATAATTAATTTCAGGAGTGTTTCGATTTAGATAAAAACGCATTCAACTTTCACCAAATCAAAACATCACATTTAAAAATAGTACATAACCCATTCATTCAGCTTCAACTATAATAAGATTTGAGTTTACCGCACTCTACAACCTACATAAAAAATCTGGAGTGACTCCACTCGACTTTCCGAACATTGAGTAACTAACAGTTTTGTAGATAGAATAAAGAAAGAGGAGTTGCTAAACAAACAAAAAAGAGAAAACCATAACAGAGTGTTTGAGTATTTATCTCCATGTATCACACGAGGTTTTATTTAACGCAACTGAACTTTGAGCCCTTAGATCATAATGATAAATAATTTTTCGTTGTGTCCCTGTAAAAATCTATAAATGCTAGATTCACCAAAATGCTTATAGTTAGTGCAACAGTGATTTATAATATTCACACAAATTTTCAGCTCAATTTAATAAGGCGTTTAGATGATATCGCTGGTCTCATAGGCCATAAAGATAAAGAATTTTTCTTTGTGTCCCTGTAAAAAAACTGTAAGTGCTAGATTCACCAAAATCTATACAGTTGGTTCAAATATGACCTATAACATGCGTACAAATTCTTTGCTGAGATTAATAAGGCATTTAGACGCTATCACACTTTTAAAAATTTCGCAAAGAATTTTTCTTTGTGTCCCTGTAAAAAAACTATAAGTGCTAGATTCTCCAAAATCTATACAGATTGAGTATATGTGACCTATAATATGTGTATAAAGTTTTTGCTCAATTGAATAAGGCGTTTAGATGCTATCGCACTTTTAAGATTTTGGTCCCTTGGCCATAATGATAAAGAATTTTTCTTTGTGTCCCTGTAAAAAAACTATAAGTGCTAGATTCACCAAAATCTATAGGGTTCGTACTATGGTGACTTACAATATACATACCAACTTTCAGCTTATTCGAACAAAGCGTTTAGATGCTAGCGTGTTCACTCACAGACATACACACATACATACACACATACATACACACATACATACACACACACATACATACATCATCGTAAAAATAGTGAAAACGGACTCGTTGGACCTCGAAACGTATAGAAACATCAAAATCTCGAATTCGGATTTTTGACATGATTACAATACTTTCCTCACTATAGTGATCGGAAAGTAAAAATAGTGAATGTATGAAGAAGAAAGTTTCAGAAAATGTCTATGTATATAGCGGAATTTTTTTTATTTAAAAATGTTTCCTTATTATGCATATTTTATTTTTAATTTTAGCTGAAAGCAGAAATAGAAAAAAAATGTATTTACATGTTACTAGCCATTTTGAATTTTATTCAATATCTGCTTAAACTTTATTTGTAACCGCTTTTATAATGAACTATAAATGCGCAACCCACATGCAGGAAAAACGTTCAAACAAAAATATAACAGGATAAATTTACTTAACGCTTTAAAACAGTTTAATGCAAAATATATGGTAAATAAAACGCGTAAAGATACGATATTCAAATTTATTTAAAATTCACCTTTCAAAAAGTATTTATATTTGTAAAAATATTTCTTTTCTAAATTAAATTGTTCTTTTAATATATTCTAATGCCTAGAATTAAAAATTACGGTAATTGTTTTATTATATAATATATTGTAAAATAATCATATTTTGAGACGGAATATACACAGAAAACAAATATATACCATAAAATTTGTTAGACAGACCGTAAAAAAATTATATACTGCAACACCTGCTTTATGTTTCAAAGAATATTATACAAAGAACTTTACTGTATATAGCAATTTTATATGAAAAATGTAATCAAATAAGATTATTAAATTAATGTTTGTATAACTGATTATTTTTTTCCCCAAATTTTAATAAAATAATATTTACATAGTTTATTTTGGTTATTTTCTAGTATGTGGTGAGAGAACTTGCAAAATAACTTTATTTTTATACATGATTTTGCTTTCCATATATTATAATGGCTAAAAAACGAGATATCACGTAAATTACACTGCTTTGGTAGAAAAAAAAATCGAGCGCTGATACCATTTCTGCTATTTTTTTAAATGAAACAGACTCTTGTATCTGAATCTCAATATGCCCAATCACCCACCATTTTCTCGAGACGCCACTTCCTCACCCAATTATTATCACTGTTCTGTACATTTATGGTCATGAACTTAATTTCAGGGTGGAAAAGGATTATTTTGACACTTAAAAGCATAAAATATAATGCATAATGCATAATGCATAATAATATTATATTAATAACATATAAGAAATGTAATTTATCATTTTAATGACAAATCCGCCCTTTAAATTTCTCCCTTGCTACAAATGTTTATGCTTTAAACTTTTTCACCTTTGTAGCTCCTCAGAAGATATTCATTTAACAGTTAAAATATCCCCCCCCCCGCCCTTACAAATCAAATTCATAGTCATAAATTTACGGAATGGTGATAAAAACAGGAAAGGTGACATTTTTTTTTCCCACATTCGCTGGATTATGGGACGAAATTGGCGTTATATTTGGATTCATTTTACATAAGAATTTGCAGGAATAGTGTTGGGGCCGATTATCACTTCCACATAACTACTTGTTCTAATAATTTATACGTTCACTCTGCAAGCGCTCATACTTATATTTTCAATAATCTGGTGTGTCACTCACACGACTTTCTCTTACCCTGAAATTTAATACTATAAATACAGGTTGGAAATTAAGAGGTAAGATAACGAGTACTGTTACGTAAGCTTATGTTAAGCAATTCAAATTAGGCTTCCGAAGAGTTTTATATTATAATTAGTTCTGTGTGATGGGGGCTACCACCCCCCTTAACCCCCGTTTCATTAATGAACCTACATTTATATAGAATTTAATTCGGTTATTAAAAAAATAATTCTGTTTAAAAAATAATAATTTATTAAAATTTTTATTTAAAAAAATTATCTTTTATGATAATACAGACGATTTCCATATTAGAAAAGCAGTATAACACTAAACATATATATATAAAGTTGAATTTATTCTCAATATTATATTAAAAAAAAAAAAAAAAAAAAAAAAAAATTAAATAAAAAAATCGATAACTTTATTTTAAATTATCGCAGAACGATGGTTCAACCATTCGTTTTAAAAGTATTGTCGAGCTCTTTTGAAAGATACCCATCATGAAAATTTACCCCCCAGGGGGGGAGGCGAGGCCTCTACATACACAATTTATTTTGCAGTTGGCTATCTCTGTTACAAAAATATATATTCGTTTCATTTGGTTTAGTGCAGTCTATAGATGTCAAACTCTACTTTCCTGCAATTTCCCCCATAGACGTAATGAATACTTTTGAGTGTCCCTGTACACGAACCATTTTCTTCATCTCAACGAAGAGCTTACTGTAGCATCCCTATATGATACACATTTAGAATACTGAGTTTGGAATTTCTGCTACTATTTGTTCTTGAGATATGCTGATAAAAGGCACGCAGACAGACACACAGACAGAGCATTCGCTAAAAACATGATATTCTTATTCATGGGACCTCAGAACATGTAAATATATCAAAAACTCAAGTTGAATATTTGACCCTAAAACAATACTTTCTTGACCCTATGGGTAAGAGAAAGTAAAAAGGTGTTACGGACTATAACACATTTTTTACTGGGTTCGTTGGAAATGAAAATCGGTTGCGTATATATATGTATCAAACTGTCAATTTAATTGGGGAGAAAGATGGGTTGGTATTTTAAAATTTTAAATATAGCTAATAATAAACAGATTTTCTGACGATTGCATCCACCGATTATATTTACTTTTAAAGAAACACAATGAAAACATAGAAGATTATTCATAGACGATATGTATTTACATTTAATTGATATTACACGACCAGCTCTTATACATGATACTGTTATATAAGTGGAGTGAAAATGTCGTATATACTCTCCGTCAATTCAGCAAATAAAATATCTACCAAAATGACCACTGAATACATTGCGCTTACACGAATTGATTGAATATAATTTGAATCTATTGAAACTCTAGAAGACTTACTAGACCAATCGCAAAAAGTAAAATGAAGTAGAAGAATAAGTTAAGGTGTCACATGCATAGTTATACTGTTGTAACTTAATAACTAAAATAATTACAATCGGTCAAAGTTCAAGGTCAAACATCAAATGTTTGTCAGTTTCAATAGGGCATAACTTTTCTAGGGAATAAAACCACAAAATAAAATATCACAAAAATTAACTCTGTAATCACACTAATGAGAAAATTTAATTGTAATTGTGTAGCTTTTAACAATTGCATTTTACAGGTTCCTGAGTCAGAAAATGTCAAAAATGACATTTTAAGACCTCCATAAAATAAGAGTAGGAAATTAAAAAAAAAAAAAAAAAAAAAATCATTGTCAATTTATTAATCTATTAAAGTATTATGCACTGTGTGTATTGCTTTGTGGTTTTGAATTATATATATATATATATATATATTAAATTGCGTAGTTCGGCTAATTGACCCACACTAAAGTAGAAAATTAAACATTGAATTAAATACTTGCAGATTAATTTTGTTTTATTAAAATGTGCTTTATAGTATTGTAAAATTTCTTTAATGAATTACAATAAAAAGTTATTATTATTATTATTATTATTATTATTTGTAAATATTTAAGCATTATTTTATAAGTACTTTTTAAAACTCAAAACCACAAAATAGTACACATATTATACATAATAGATAGTTTAATAGATTAATAAATTGGAAAAGAAATTTTTATTTAATTTCATCCCCTTTTGTTTTATAGGGGTCTTAAAATCTCATTTTTGCTATTTTTATGACATTTAGGGACATGTAAACTGTAAAGGGTTAAAAATCATACCATCATATTTAAATGTCTTCATTACTGTGATTCCAGAGATTAATTTTTGTGATATTTTATTCTGTGGTTTATTTTCTTAGAAGAGTTATTCACTATGGAAATTAACAAAAAGTTTTATATTTAACCTTAAAATTTGACCTTTTGTAATTATTTTAGTTATTAATTTATAGCAGCATAACTAAGCACGTGACACCTTTACCTTATTTATTTTGATACTAATATTTAAAATTAACACTCATAAATGTAATTCAAAGAGATTTGTGCCAAAATATAAAGGTTTAGGAATTTCATTTTTTACCAAATGAACGACTTTTGATGAGCTGTACAAAGTCCAAGGTTAATAGTAGAGAAAATATAAAAGTTGTTTTGAACTTCTCTCTTTGTTTCTATAAGGGACACAAGTATTAAAAAATACAAAATTAAGTAGAGCAACATACTTTCTTCTATTTATATGGAATAACCCTTTTATTTAAAATATGTGTGATTTTAATTCATAATATTTTATGGAAGATTATAAACATATATATTTTGTAAAGTAGTTATGGTTAAAATAATTATAAAATAAAAATCAATTATTAAAAAAAAAAAAAAAAAAAAAAATCCGCATTGTATTTAAATTAAGGGCATTGGTTTCCAATTAGTTTTAACAGAAAAATTGTTTCTTCTTTCTGGCAACTTAGCCTACAAAACAGCAATTGTTGTTTATTCCTTATCTTGAAAGATTAACTTTCAATGTATGTGTTGAACATAAAGAATACAATACCTGTGAAGAAAAGAGCTTTGGAAAATAAGATGAATAATAATAATTATTTTTTATTTATTTTATTTTATTTTTTTAAGAAGAAACCTTTCAGTGTATAAACGTCTAATTGTTAAACATATTACGAATTATTTAGAGTTAAAAAAAAGATCCTTTAATAAAGAAATTCATAATGATTTTAACACAAAATGCTAATGAATTATTGTTTGTTTTTAGCACTACATGAGAAATAAATGTACATTTCTTTTTTTTTTAATCCAGTTTAATTCAAGAGAGATAATGAAAACCAAATGAAACACAAATAAAACTAATCCCACATACAAGTATAGAATAAATTAAAAGTGTTTACATTTTATTTAAATACATTAAAAGAAATCAAAACAAAGTTTTTATTTACTTTCTGCAACACAAATGTAGTTAAACTGTCTCGAAGGTGGTATAAAATTACTTAAATATAGCTTAAATAAAATCCTTAAAGCTTCTTTTAGAGAAATATTTATCTTATTTACTTTTTACATGTTTTAGCTTTCTCTAAAGAAGAAAAAATAAAGTAAAAAAAAAAAAATCTTGGATTCTAAAGATTTATTTTGAAAAATATTTTTAATAATTGAATACTTTCATTTCCTATTTTAACTCGTGTAAATATTGAAATTTGAAAGGGTTTTTTTTTTTCTTAATATGGCTTACATTTTCTATTTTTCTATAATTTTTCTGGTTCATTGATATAATGTGAAATAAGTTTATTTATCTTATACTATTAAGTGAGCAATATTTGTATATATATATATATATATGTATATTTCACTATTCTCAGAAACGGTAGCTCGGACAGTCGCGTGATTTAACACAAAGGTGCCTTCCGAAGGGTCATTATGCACATCGAAGTCAGATTTTCGAATTTTTGATTAGTTTTCTTTTAATTAATAAAAATATGAAAATAACACTTCCCATTTCTATAATGACGCAGAATGTGGCAAATCTTTGGAGAGATTTTATTGGTTTATTTTATTTTTATTGATTTGAGTGTATTTTACATTGAACTACAACTACGTTTTGAGGGAATACAAGAGACTTGATTGGTTAAATTGATTTTCATTGATTTGAGTGTATTTTACGTTAAACAAGAGCTATGTTATGAGGAATTAAGAAATATTTCATTGGTTTATTTGATTTCCATTGATTTGAGTGCACTTTACGTTGAACTAGAGCTACGTTTTGAGGAATTACAAGATATTTGATTGGTTTATTTGATTTTCATTGATTTGAGTGTACGAGGGCTGTTTTATTTTCAACCTCCGATCGCACGGTATGAAGGCCAGACATGCGGCAGGTGACTGGTGTGCGCAGTATGTGACTGCACATCTCCTCTTCTACACGCTCTGTCATTGCCGAGTGCAACACGCTAATTCGTTTTCAGCTGCATTCACGTAAACATGGCTGTCTTTATTGATTCTCCCGCCAAATGTGAATTGCGAAGTGTTATTCGTTTCTTGCAGGCAGAAGGGAATAGCGCAGTGGAAATTTCTCGAAGAATGAGTCGAGTATATGGAGACAGCTTTATGAGTGAGGGTGTTGTTCGTGAAGGGTGTCGAAAATTTAAAGATGGCCGAACTGATGTGCATGATAAAGGTGGTCAAGGGCGCAAGTCTGTCTCTACAGACGATCTTGTTCAACGAGTTGACCAAGTGGTTAAGGAAAGGCGTAGGTACACCATAAGTGAATTATAGATGAAATTTCCGGAAGTTTCAAGATCTGCCTTGTACTCTATAGCTACTGAAGAGTTGCGCTGCAGAAAAATTTGTGCTCGCTGGGTTCTAAAGATGTTAACGGACAACCACAAAACTTGCGGAATGGCAGCAGCTTTGTCTTTTCTTGACCATTACAATATTGCAGTGGCGGATTTAAGGGGGGGGCTAGGGGGCTGAAGCCCCCCCCCCCAAAACACTGACACTGACATTCACAATTGAATCTTGCAATTGTAAATTTTTTATTGGTCTAGAATAGCACTTTGAAAATCTTAGCCCCCCCCCCAAAAGTCAAGTTCTGGATCCGCCACTGCAATATTGGTGGAGAAATTTTTTTTAAATCCATTGTGACCGGTGATGAGACATGGATTCAATATGACATGCCTGAAACGAAACGACAATCTCAGCAATGGATGCACACTAATTCTCCAAACAGACCTAAAAAAATGCAAACAAACCTTCAACAACCGTAAGATTATGGCAAGATTATTTTTTGGGACTAAAAAGGTGTATTGCTTATGGAGTTTATGCAGCTGGGGACAACAATTACTGCAGATTCTTATTGTGAGGTTTTGAAACGCTTACGGAGGGCTATTCAAAACAAAAGAAGAGGCTTGCTAACTTCTGGAATTGTTCTTATCCATGACAATGCCCGTCCTCACAGTGCTCGTGTAACCCAACGGCTCCTTGAGCATTTTAAATGGGACATTTTCGAACACCCACCATATAGTCCCGACCTAGCTCCCAGTGATTACCATCTTTTCCCGGAACTAAAGAAGTGGCTTGGAGGGCAACGCTTCCAAACTGACGAGGAGCTCAAAGAAACCATCATAACTCACTTCAAGTCACTGGCGGCAACATTTTATGAAGAGGGTATTTCAAAGCTTGTTCACAAGTATCACAAATACCTCAATCGTCAAGGTGATTATGTAGAGAAGTAACTTTTAATCTACGTTACTTTTGGCAATAAAATCATTTTTTTATATTCACCCGTTTTCCGTTTATAGCCTATCGGAGGTTGAAAAAAAATAGCCCTCGTATTTTACATTGAACTAGACCTGCGTTATGAGGAATTACGAGAGATTTGATTGGTTTATTTGATTTTCATTGATTTGAGTGTATTTTACGTTGAACTAGAGCTACGTTATAAGGAATTAGGAGAGATTCGATTGGTTTATTTGATTTTCATTGATTTGAGGTAGGGGTGCCAAGGTTTTTTTTTTTTTTTTTTAACATACTTGACAGTGATTGCTGCGAAAACGAGTTTCGTGCGTTTTCAGATTCATGCACAGCGTGGGAAGGGTGTCCTGTGATTTTTTTTTTTTATGCGTGATAGTGATTGCCGCGGAACCGAGTTTCGTGCGTTTTCAGATTCATGCACAGCGAGGTAGGGCTGTCTAGAGATGTTTTTTGGATTTAACATGCGTGATAGTGATTGCCGCGAAACCGAGTTTCGTGTGTTCTGAGATTCATGGGCAGCAATGTATAGCTGTCCATTTTTAGTTCGCTATGCAAATCTATACCGTTCAACCAACAGCTACGAAAACTGGCACACCTATACCCCAGGAAAAAATCTAGGTAGTGCGGTATTTTGTTTTAGCTCATCTGCATAATTCGATCAAAAAATATTAAATAAAACTCCATTTTAACTTTAAAATGGTTTAAAAAGAAAGAAATATTTGATGTCAAAATGAGGAAATAAATTACATGTTTATTTTTTTTTTCTTCCAGAAATAAAGTTAAATCTATATATTAATAGGCAAGCATGAAGATTGTGATACCAATTTAACATATTAATTATGGGAGTAGAGTGTTGAAAGTGTATCATTCGAAAAGTAGAATTATGCAAATTTCAAAATGCAAAAACTATTTTCTTACGCTGTGAAGAAGGTATTTAAAAATACTTTTATTTTTTATGCACTTTCATTTATTTATATTCGTAATATTTTTTATTTAAAATTTCATTCATTTCAATTGTCTGCGTTCCTATAGCAGCGGCTCGAAATTTTATACCATTGAACATACACGTAAATTAAAAAAAGGATTTTATTAAGGAAATTTTTATGATCAATTCTTTCTTTCTTTCTTTTTTTTTTTCTTTTAACGATTTACGTCAGCTTAAATTTAAAGAGATATTAGCCGTGCAATAAATTTTATGTTTGTGCGTTAATATGTAAATAATATATCAGCTCTTGATTCAGCCTATTTTTATGGCTTTATTTTACCGTATTTATTTTTTACTTGTGTGGCAACAGAAGTGCGTATAATTTCATTTATTTTCAAACTTCTGTAGACACATTGTTTTGATATTAAAAGTGTCCTTTTCTGTTGAAATGCCCAGACGAAAATCTTTAATCAGTTCGGATTGAGGCAAGGGTGGAGCTTATTTTTTAAGTTTGAAAGTATGATCGCCTTCTAAATTTGTTCCTTTTTATGAAAAAAAAAAAAAATCAGGCGAAATATTAGCACAATTGCACATTATTTAGAGGTAGCTCAATGATGGCGTTTTCAATGTATGGAATGATAAATGTATGCATACTCATATACATACATTATGTCACAGAAAAGAAAATTAAATTCCACCCTTTAAAGTATGTCATCTACTGATGATAAGTCTGAAAAAAACACAGCAGAAAGTGATTTAGAAAAGTTGGAAGAAACTGGAAACAATGCAGTTCATGTTGGAGAAGTACGGGAAAGAAAATGGGGGCGTAAAACCATAAGTACTCCAGATCTTGCAGCAGCACTCGATACTAGATCATAGTAAAATGTCAGACCAAAAGGCTGTTTTTGTATTATCAGAAACTGCCAAAAGTATAATACTGAGCAATGATGAATATACTATAAACAAAGACTCGATTCATCGACAAAAAATGTTTGAGAGAACTAAAATATAGGAAAAAACAAAAGTTTCAAAGCAACACTACTTTTGTCATTCATTGGGATGGAAAATTATGGTCTGACTGGAAAAGAAAAAATTGACAGGTTACCAGTATTAGTTGCTGGGAAAGGAGTTTCTCAGCTACTGATTGTGTGCAGCCAAGATTCTGTCTGCAACAAGAGAAGCACAGGCAGCAGCTGTCTTCGAAGCCATTCAAGACTGGGGAATAGCAGATAATATTAGGGCAATGTGCTTTGACACTACCAGCTAAAATACTGGTCATAATTCTGGTGCATGTGTCTTACAGAGCAAAAGTTTAAAAAAGAGCTCTTATCACTTGCTTGCAGGCATCACATTATGGAACTGATAATTAGTACTGTGTTTGAAATATGTATCAGAGTCAAATCTTCTCCTGACGTTGCACTATTTAAACACTTTCAAAAATGTTGGAGCTTCATTGATAGAGAAAAGTATGAACCAGCAATTTCATTTGATGATGTCACAAATTTAGTAGAAGATATAAAGCATGATACGATCAACTATGCAAAGAAGTACCTAGAAGAACAAAGAGAAATAAAGCTAAGAGGGGATTACAAAGAATTTTTAGAACTTGTAATTATCTATCTTGGCATTTTCCCAGGAAGGGGAGTCAGATTTATGTCACCAGGTGCAATGCACCATGCCCGCTAGATGCCCAAAGTGATATATTGCCTCAAGATCTGGATGTTCAAGGCTCAATTTAAACTGACTTCAGAAGAGGAAAAAGGTGTACATGATGTGTGTGTTTTCATAGTCCGTGTATATTTGAAAGTTTGAATCTCAAGCTGCATGTGCGCCTTATAATGACTTGTTGTTCTCAAATCACTACTAGAATACTCATCAATACATTCAGTAATTTCCAAGTCATCATCACTTAAATTTGCTAAGCACTTCTGGTATTTATCAGAAGGACTTGGTTGGCTTGTCTTTATTTCACAGCTGTGTCAGTTTATTAACCAAAAGACGCATGGTTAATGCTTTGCAGTAAGTTGCTAATGCAGGAAATCAAGCTAAAAATTACTCTAAGCGTATCAGTATTGCTCTTCATTTATTCAAGTATAAAAACTTGGAAGATTTTGTGACAGCTAAATCAATGATATTGTTTCAATTGTTAGAACTTCCAGTTGGATATCTTGAAGTTGATCCTGACTTGTGGGAGTCAAGCGAGGACTGTATACAGGCTAAAGGGATAATAAAATCCCTTCAAGTAGTAAATAACCATGCTGAGCGTGCAGTTGTATTTATTCAAGAATACAGTGGTTTGATAACTCATGATGAAATGCAACTACAATTCCTGCTACAATTTGTTGACGATCATCACAAAATGTACACAGACAGCAACAAAAAAACTCTGTCTCAGCCTTTTCAAAGGCAATAAAATTTTGATGCATAATGAAAAGCGAATAATTTGTACAGTAAAGTAAATAAATTGTTCAACTTATAACAATAAATGCATTGTAAGTACGTATTTGTTACAGTACAACTAATATTCTTATTTTTTTCTAAGTTTATAAATTTTGAGTCAGTTGAGCTAACATTAAGTATTAAAATTTATTGCTCAAACTTTTCATATAGTGTTTTTGTATCAAAAGGAACAAATTAAAAAGGGGAGACTTATAAAAATAACAATAATAAAAAATCATGGCTTTTAAGCTCAACCATAGGCAAATTGAGTTAAAAAGGTAGATAAGTTCATATAAATATTAATTATCATGTAAATAAAAATGCTAATATATATATATATATATATATATATATATATATATATATATATAGTGTAGATTCTATTGCTGTTATTATTGTCTACAAAGAAATGTTGAATTTCTGTATTTATTTTTAAAATTGTTTACTTAATAAAACTAGTCGAGTTTCCGTCACTGGCCGAAAATAATACTTTTAGTTTCGCGTGAATAATATTAAAATTAGAGAAAAAAAAAAGTTGCTTTACGAAAGTTGGTGCATTTCTTTTTAAATCAGGAATTCGCGTGTGGATAAATATTTTCATAGAGGTATTTAGCATTAGCTAAGAATTTTTATTTAATTAAGTAGTACTTTTCTTTTCTACAGTGAAAGAATATTTTTTATTTTTACTGATACTTATATCTAATTTATGAGGTTATTTTATGTTCTCACCTTAATTATATATAAATAGTCATAATTTGGATATCAGTGAGGTTTTTCTTTTTTTTTTTTTTTTTTTTTTTTAATGGAACTGCTTTAGTACCGGACCCCTTTGGCAATATGTAAAATTTGGCATCGAAGTGAAGTAGCTTGGGCGTTTCTCACCAAGACCTTTAGTTACGCAATTGCGATAGTCATTTCAGTTCATCACAAAAATGGCCAAAAATACTTAGAGTCGCCACGGGCTTCCTATATTAAAGCTGTGCCCCTTATATTTATTTTTTCATTTATAATATTTTCTATTAAAGACTTCGGGAAATGTTTCATGCATTTTTCTTTTCATTTTAAACTTTCATTCTGTTCTTTTATTGGTTTAACTTGGGCAACACCGGGTAGACCTTTTAGTATTACTATATTTTAAGCACTTTGAATGCAGAATATTAGCTTACATTTAATAACTTTCATAGAATATACAGAACAATTATTTTAAGCAAATGCGCGTTGGTAGAATATATATATATATATTATTAATTATGTATAATTTTATAAGACGAAATATATATATATATATATATATATGTATATATATATATATATATATATATATATATATATATATATATATATATATATATATATATTAGGTACACATCAATGTCTTCGTATTTTAAAGATGGACTTTTATTTTCAATTACTTTATTTTATTTTATTTATGTTTTTTTAAATTATATTTCTCAAACTTTTACTCCGTTATCAAAAGGTTTTTCCATATTTTTTTCTGTATTTTTTTTTTTTTTTCTTATTTATTAACCATTTTTTTTTTATAGTTTCTTTAACACCGTATTTTAAAATATTACTCAGGCTCAAAATTTTTCGAAAAGGTAATTTCTATTTATATAATATTTATATAGCACTTTTTTTTTTTTTTTAGTTCCCATTATTTTGAATAAAATCAATAATAAAGATAAAAATGAGTCTTAAAATGTTTTGAAAAACAAATCTGTATATGCAATTCATCTTCTGAAAAAAAAAAAAAATAAACTACAAATATTGATTGTTTAACGGCGGATTAAGTTTATGTTTTTAAAGCCGAAACATTCAAAAAGCAATTATAAGAATTTAAATTTATTTTTTATAAAAATATATTACCAATACTAAATGGTACAAACAAACCTTACGACATACAAAAGCTATCTGTCAGTTTGCTGGAAATGGAGTGTATTTCCTGACTATCTATGTAAAAAGTTTTTTTTTTTTTTATAGCTAAACTATCTAGATTTTTTTTTCAAATATCTAAACAAATACTTCATAAACTCTGTTGAAACTTTACGAGTAAAAAAAAAAACATGCTATATTACATATATTTCAGTGAACGTTTTGTCCCAAAGGCAAAAAGAAGACCAATCACAAATTAACAACAACAACAACAAAAATCTTAAGGATCGCCATGTAAAATAAATAAATAAATAAGAGTTTGAAATTAGTTGTAGCTATAGTATATGCTTACAAGCCTTTCTTAAACTGCTGTTATAAATTGATATGATAATTGCACTTATTTTAACGGAGGTATAAAAGCTTTTTGGTAAAGTCGATTTTTTCTGTTTTTTTTTTTTTTTTTTTTTTTTTTTTTTTTTACTTTTAGTTTATAACAAGCATGGTTTTTAAAGCAGTATCATACTTGCCAACATAATCCGGAAGATTGTTATCCCGCCTCTTTCTACCTATTTTTTCACACCAGACATTTTTTAAAGTACTTATATTCTTATTTAATCTAAATATATTTGAAAAGAATTACTCTGAAAATTAAGTGGTGTGCAAAAAGGGGCGGGAACTAACAATCTTCCGAGTTAGGTTGGCAAGTATGCAATATCATTTTTACTAGCAAATTTTTTAGCAATACTTTATTAGCCAAATGCATAGACTAACTCTAAATAACAATTAAGCAAATATCTATAAGTCTCAGAATTATATCGTCGATAGCAATGTTGATTTTCAAGTACTTTCAAAGGGGTATAAACAACACCTCCTGTAATAATGCCTCCGAGCTGAGCTTTACGTCATAGAAGATCGGCCGATTTTATCCAATCAACACTTCCTATGATACATGTTGGATCGTGGGGATTGGAAGAAATCGGCCGATCTTCCGTGACGTAGAGCTTAGCTCGGAGGCATTATTACAGGTGGTGTTGGTATAAAGCGCTAAGGAGTTCCACTCATATTTTCATTCTAAATCGGCGAGCAATCATGTATATAAGTGAAGGCGCAATTTGCATTTTCTTAAAAAAAAAAAAAAAAAAAAAAAACCAAAACGTATTGTTTATACTATCTCTAATATATTATAATGATAACTATAAAATATTTATTTTATATTCAATTTAATACATTTACAAAAAACGTACAGCAATTGTAATATCATGTAGATTAAAATGTGTTGTCAATATTATTAACCATACTAAGTTGATAAAGATTATATAAAATAAATATGTTTTAGTAAAATAAATAGTTTTCAAATATTTTCACAATTTTTTGAGAAAATACATTGTATACCCTCACTTATCTCCATGATTATACAACGATTCAAATAAAAAAATATGGATAAAACCCTTTAGCGTTTTGCATTATTTTGAAGTTCTTGAAAATCCACTTCTTCATCAATAATAACTTTTTTAATTTTAATGATATTTTCTTGTGGAATATTTTAGAGGTAGTCATTCATTTTCATTTAGTTAATAAATTATGCGAAAAAAATAATGTTGTTAGTGCTTGAACATGAGCAGTTAAAATAATTAGTAAAAATGCTTAATTTCAGCAGATATTTGATGTTTTTATATTCTGATTGCAGTGTGTTATGTCTAATGTAGTATGTGAAGTTTTTGTAAAAGTAAAAGTCCTTTGGTTTTAAAAACCTGCATGCAAAAAAAAAAAAAAAAAAAAAAACTACGAAGATTATCGACTTAATTAAATAAACCTTTAAATCTCCGTTAATTTGAATGCAATTATAATTTAAATTTATATCAATAGTTAACAGAAGGCTCATAATTGTATACTATAGCTAAAGCTTATTTTAAGCATTACTTTTTTACTGGATGTCCCCAAAGGTTATGTATATTTTGCTAGTGTGATTTCGTTGAGGTTTTAATATTTATCTACACAACTAATTATTTTTTGTAGTAATACTTCTTGTACAATTGATTTTACCCATAAACCAATTTCTGTAATTGTGCGACAGGTACACATGCACAGATATGCATTTACACACACACACATATACACAAAGACGTAGATTTCTTTTATTAATACACATAAATTATTTTAATTGGAAATTTGAAAAAACATATATATATATACATATATACATATATATATATATATATATATATATATATATATATATATATACACACGTATATATATATATATATAACAACACGACTTAATAATAATAATAATAATAATAATAAACGTTTTAATTGTGTGAAAATTAGTAATTTATATTTATGATCGTTATGTTTATACATTTAAAGAAATTTAAATGTAAGATGATTACAATAACCTTTGCTAAGATTCAATATTTTTTTTTTAGAAATTTTAAGTGTCGCATTATTTTATTTTCATTGTTACTTGAAAATGAGACTAGCTTGAGAAGTTTCTGGAAAGAAATAAATACAGTCGATAATAAAAGTATCTGAACTAGTAAAAATTCCTATATAATAAAAAGTAGAGTTAATACTGTTTTGTTAAATACACCTTGTCGAATCATGTTCTTAGACTGACTAAGAACATTATTCGACAAGGATTTATTTAAGAAAACAGTATTAAATCTACTTTTTTTATATAGGAATTTTTGGTAGTGTTCGGATAGTTTTGTTACCGACTGTAGTTTAGTTCAATACCAACAACAACAACAACAACAACAAATGAAAAAAATAAAATAACTTATTTCGTTTTACATACAAATAAATATACATATATAAGTAAACTCAGACAAGATAGGATAAACCAAAAAACTTTAAATTGCATTTAAAGAACAAACGTAATCTATTTGTATTATCCTAGCGATGCTTGAAAATATTTTCGTTTTGAATTATTATTACTATTCAGAAGTTTTAAAAGTAAAAATTTATCATGCTTTACCACTCTTGAAAGAAACTTCGCTTTGCCTAATGCCATAAAAGAAACGTTTGAAATTTCCAGTTTCTGACTTTTCATGTACTTTTTGAAAAAACAATAAATCAGTTTTAATGTCAAATATACAAAATACTTTTCACTAAAGCCCTCTATAGAAAACTATACTGGTTGTATAAATCAAGATTAAGTATTAGAAAAATATCTTGCTCTAAATATAATACCAAGTTCTTTGAAATAATATTTATCTTTCTATAATATTACAAATCTTGAAATAATTCTCAAAAAGGAAACTGCATATAAATATTCTTTTATCTACACACAGCTTCCATTTTTTGAAGTAAACCAATGCTAAGTAAATGTTATGATATTCCAATGTACAAATTTTTATACATTATTACGGTTTATCCATTTATAAACTAGACGGTAAAGTAAAACTGATAAATTTTACATAAACGGGAATAATGAACAAATATTTGCATTTACACTGAAAAAAAAAAATCTAAAATAGTTAAAAATTTGTAAGATATTTGGGTAAAGTAATGTTCGAAATTGGAAACTTCAGTTTATAACCCAAAAGGGATCAGAAAATATATCTATTTTGAGTTTACAAACTTGTTATGTAAGGTTCACTATTTTATTGTACGTATATTTTTGCTTATAATAAATAAAGACGCTGTAGAAAATATTGCACCATTCATCTCTTATATAAAAACAATCTGACATGCGTAGATGATCTAAACAAAATGTAAACATTTCGTATGTATACGTATGTAAACTGCAGAAAATAAACCCCAAAACAATTCAATCCAAAATTGGTCTCGTATCCAATTTAGGTTGAAATTTTGGGTTATAAACAGAACTTTCCAGTTTCGAACATTGCTTTACCCAAATATCTTACAAAATTTTACCTTTTTTTTTTTTTTTTTTTTTTTTTGTTTGTTTGTTTGTTTACAGTGTATAAAGAAAGTGTTTAATTTTTGTTATTATATGAATTTAAATTGTATCTATAAGTAGATAATAAAGAAGATAGTTCAAAGAATACTTTTATGCTAAAAGATTCGCTTTGAATTCACGATTACAGCAGTGTAATTAGATTAAATACAGTAGAATTTGGATAATTCGAAGTTCAAGGGACCTAAGAAAAATTCGAAATATCCAAAAATTCGAAATACATATACTATTTCATACTTGCCAACATACTAATTAAAATTCCGTAGTATTGTTAACACCGCCTTCTTTTTCACACCAGTATTCGTTTTAGAGTATTTTTCTTCTTATTTAATCGTAATTCCATTTGCAAAATATTATTTTAAAAATTTACTGGTGTGAAAAAAAAAGGGGGGCGGGACTAACAACAGTACAGAATATTAATTAGGATGTTGGCAAGCATGCTATTTTGTCAAAAAGAAGAGATAAATTAAAAAAAATTAAAACTCTACTATCAAAGATTTAATATATAAACTTTATATCTAAGAAAACTGCTACATCCCCCCCTCTCATTAAATCAATATTTTTTACGAGCAACGTTTTTTTAAAAAATAGTCAGATATTTTTTATTGCTTCTTCAAGTACAATCTTTGTGTCATAGCATATGACTTCAACATATCAGTTGATACAAAAATAGAATCTTCTACATCAGACATGACTTTCAATTCAAAAAACCCTCGAACTTCATGTATATGCACCATATCTTCTGATGCACTAGGTAGGGGCTTTTCTTGTATTTCCTTATCCTTATTTTGAAAGACTATTAAAATAAATAATGCATTTTGGGTGAAAAAAATCTTGGGAAAAATTTTACTGTAATATTTTAAAGTTAATCGTATGGAAAATTCGAATTATCCAAAATAGAATTCGAATTATCCACGATTTTTTAACATTATTTTAATACAAAATTCAAGGGACCGAGTAAAAAACTCGAATTATCCAAAATTTCGAATTAAACAACTTCGAATTATTCAAGTTTCACTGTAATACAATATAAATATTCATTAAAGTTTACAAGCGAATGTAAAATCAATTACAAATACTTACATTCGAGATCTGAAATTAAATTGAACTTCTTATTCTACTTGTAATGTAAATACTATGTAAAATATAACTATTATTATCTCACAAGTAATGTTATGTAAGAAAAATATCTTCATCATAGAAAATAAGATATTGTTACAAAATTGTAAATAATTGTGTTTATTTTTGTATAAATTCTTTCAAAAAGACTTAGTAAGTTGATAAAGTGCTAATTTTGTGCATTTCTAGTCGTTTTAGCGTTAAAATAGCCTTATTTTCTCTTAAAAACGCATTAAAAAGCCCCAATAAGGCAGGTAATGGATTTGTCGCCAAATTTGGCGACTTTTCCCACCTTGGCGATTTTTTGGCGACCTTGGCGAGAAAATCCTTATTAGGGATACACCAAATATGGAAGCTCTAATCTCATTGGCTGATGAGATACGAAAATTTCCGGAAATTTCCACACTTTTCTACAGGGGTATATAAGGAGCGCTTTCCCGCCAAAGTAGTTAGTTGAGTTCAGTTCTCAGCCAGCTTCGCTAATGCTGGCATTGTTTTGAGCCTCTTTGAAAGAGACTTGCTACCCATTAGGCGCCAATGTTCCCATTTTGGGAACATTCGCTATTATTATTTTTTTTTTAAACTAAATATTAAAATTATTGTTACAAAGTTAATTAAATTTCATTTTAGAATAAATGCGACAATTTGTGTAATTTTTTTTATAAAGTTTCTCTCATAATTTGTATTTTTTATGGAATTTTAAAAAAAAGGGAAATTTCATCTTTCCATCATACTCGGTACGTATGCTTATATTTTTTAAATGAAAAATAAAAAAATATTTTATCTGTTGAATTTTTTATATAAATGTCTATTGTATCAAATAACGTTGATTATTAGTGAAAAATTGCAACAACTTGTTCTCAGTGGAAGAATAAATAGCTTGTTCCCATTTTGGGAACATTGGCGCCTTCTTTAGTTTTTTAAACCAATAATATTTCTTCTATTCTCTTCTCCCTTCCCCTCCCTCACTATCACGTGAAAAACTAAACACCTGCGCTTTTCACTCCTTCTATTCACAAAGTCATTGTTAGAGTAGAAAATTATCTCTCGACGGAAAGAATGTTCTTTTTTTCCTAGTTTGTTTATTGCTTCATTGTGTGTATTTCGAATTTGAGAAGAAAATGGATAAGACATTTCTGACTGCCGAGCAAGCGTTGGATTCTTTCGAACAATTAGATTCCGATGAATTGTCTGATGATCCAGAAATCGTAACTTCGCCCCCGGAACCCAGTATAGTAACAGATGAAGAAGACATCCAAGAAAATCATTTATGCTGTGATTTAATTCGGGATGTATCTGGTGAAGTGGAAATTTCTGTGAATTCGAAAAGCACAGAAAACTATGAAAATTGCAATGCACGTTTAGAAAGGAAAAAGAAAAAAGTTAAACCTAGAAAGACTGTTATTGATCAATTCTCAGATGAATCAGATGAATCAGATAATGAGACAGAAAATAGAAAAATCTGTAAAAGAAGAAAAAAATGTTTTGAAGATCGCGCGGAAAGAAGCAAAAGTAATAATAAAGAATTATTTGAGTGGTCAGAATGTCCAGATAAATTGCCTATAAACAAGGAAACAATTCCATCTACATTAGAAGAAAACTATCCAGAAATAGCGCACATGACTCCGTTTGAAATATTTAGAATGTTTTTCGATGACGAAAGTATGTCTTTCATTATTGCAGAAACGGAGCGTTATGCAAATCAAAAGAACAACATCGGATTTACTTGGAGAGAAAAAGAATTTTGGAGGTTTTTGGGAATAATGCTATTTTTTGGGTATCATTCTCTCCCTCAAGAAGACTTGTATTGGGCTAAATCTGGTGATTGCAATATTCTTTTCGTTCATAACGCTATAAGCAGACAACGTTTTCGAAATATAAAGAAGAATATACATTTGTGCAACAATGATACAATTGATTTTAATGACAAATTGGCTAAAGTACGTCTATTTATTGATACATTTTTCAAAAAGCTTTAACAATTTGGAGTGTTTTCAGAATTTTTGTGCGTTGATGAAGAAATGATACCTTATATTGGTCGCCATTCTGCAAAAATGTACAAGAGATCAAAACCCATAAAATTTGGATATAAAATGTGGGTTCTTGCATCCTCAGAAGGATACCCTTTTAATTTGCAAGTATACGTTGGTAAAGAGCAGACGCCAAACAATTCATTAGCTTTGGGAACAAAAGTGGTATTAGATTTGACTGCATGCATTTCATAACCTCCAAGACGAACTTTTTTTTGACAATTTTTTTACTTCGGTGGAATTATTGGTAGAAATGAGAGCTAGAAATTTCCGACCAACTGGAACTATCAGAGAAAACAAATTAAAAAGTTGTCCTGTAATAAGTTCTAAAGAGTTGAAAAAGAAAGACAGAGTGACATTCGATTCCATTATCACCGACTCTATCAGTATTGTGAAATGGAAAGACAATCAAGTTGTTTGTTTAGCTTCAAATTTTGAACCACTAGAACCAATTGGTTCGACAAAACGATGGAATTCTGTAGAAAAGAAAAAAACTGATATACCACAGCCACACGTTGTTACCTCCTACAACAAATATATGGGAAGTGTCGATCTTCTTGATTGATTTTTGAGTCAATATCGGCCAAAAATTAAAGGCTAGAAATGGTGGTGGCCATTTTTTACAAATACTCTAAATATGGCAGTTGTAGCTGCTTGGCGGATACATAGAGAATGCAAAGGAAAATTCACCCAGCTAGAATTTCTTCGTGAAATTACAAGGTCATTGATGAAAAGAGAGGAACCGAGAAGTGCGGAACATCTTCGTCCTGGCACTTCTGGAACCATTCCGAAAGGTGTACGTTTCGACGGCATTAATAATTTTCTTGGTGCAGAGTATGTATGTACAATCTAGGTGCAGAGTATGCATGAAAAACACTAGACTTTATTGCAAAAAATGATGTTATGCTGCATAAGAACTGTTTAGCTTATTTTCATTCAAAGTAATGTAAAACAAGTCCTTCCGGCTTTTTCGGAAGGGTAGGTTGATTTCTTTTTCCTTATCACGTAGCCGTCATTTTGTTTCAAAATGGCGGCTACAAATTATTAATGCACCTGGTAGAAATATTGATGTAGGCTATGCACATATGGAGTTTAAGCAAATCAGTTCATAAATATATTTTTATGTGAATTTAAAATTTTCAAGTGGCCGGCGCTTGGAAACAAAATTTTGGGTTAAGTTGACAAGTATATGAAATGTATTTGTGAGATAAGTCTACTGTACATATATAGTTCAAAGTAATTCAAAATCTCAAAAGTCATCGTGTTGAAAAATTAAGTGGCTGCCACTTCGACCAAAATGGCAGAGAAAGTTTCTCAGCTAAGATATCGTTGCAAATTTGAAAATATATATATATTTTTTTTTTGTAGAAATTCTTTCAAAGAGGCTTAGTAAGCTGCTAAAATGTTAGTTTTCTGCATTTCTAGTTTGTTTTAGCATTAAAATAGCCTAATGTTTCATTAAAAACGCATTAAAAAGATCCAGTAACGCAGATAATGGATTTGGCGCCAAATTTGGCGACATTTCCACCTGGCGACTTTTTTGGCGACTTTTGGAGAGAAAATAGTTTTTATCGATACTCCAAATTTGGAAGCAATAACGTGATTGGTTCCCGAGTTACGTGAATTTTCTAAATTTTTGTTGTTTGAATGATAAATCCATTTTTCAACTTTGATTTGAATTGATTAAGTATTTCTAAAGTTGCCGTGATAACAAATTTTCAAGTGGCCGCCACTTGGAAACAATACAGTGGAACAAGTTGCCAAGCAAACACATCCAAGATATTTAAAGCATATGTTCACTGTCCAACTGTGGTTTAAATTATTGCCGTGTTTCAAAAGTTATTCTTATGGCAAATTTTCAAGTGGCAGTCTAAGTGGCTGCGACTTGGAAACAAAATAGCAAAACAACATGCCCATCGAGATCATCCAGTATATTTGTACGATAAGTTCATTGTCCCGTTCTAGTTTAAATTAAATCAGTATTTCAAAAATTATCGTCATAAGAAATTTTCAGGTGGCACCACTTGTAAAAAAAAGCGTAGTGAGATGCCCAGCGAACTTATCTGAGGTATTTGAATGATAAATCCACTACCCAAATTTGATGCGAATTGATTCTGTATTACTAAAGTTACCATAATAACACATTTTCAAGTGGCCGCCACTTAGAAATAAAATTGCGGATCAAGTCACCAAGTGAAATTATCCTAGATATTTGAACCATAAGTTTACTCTCCAACTTTTATTTGAATCAGTATAGTATTTTAAAAGTTATCGTGATGGCATATTTTCAAGTGGCAGTGTGATTTCAAGTGTCTGGTACTTAGAAACAAGATGTCGGGACAAGTTGCCCAGTGAAAACATTCAAGATAATTATATGATAATATCACTGTCCAAATTTGTTTCAATTTGGAGTATTTTTAAAAAAGTTATCGTGATTTTAAATTTTCAAGTGGGAGCCTGATTTCAAGTGGCCCCGCTTAACTTAAGATATCTGCTACTTTATTAAAAATGGCGGATATAGTTTATCAATAAACTTCATTAAGATCTTTATGTGGTCTGTATTTACATCAAAATTCAAACAATTTCGAAATACGCTTTTTACAATTTAAATTTGAAATTTTCAAGTGGTCTGCACTTGAAAACAAAATATCGGCGGAACTTGGTTAACAAACTCATCTAAGATATTTATAAGATAAGTTACGACACTGTTCAAATTTGGTTCCATTTGGAGTATTATTTTGGAAGTTATCATGGTTTTAAATTTTCAAGTGGTGGCCTGATTTCAAGTGATCCCGCTTAACTTAAGATATGCGCCATTTTATTAAAAATGGCGGATAAAGTTCATTAATAAAGTTATTTGAGTCACTTGTGTAATCTATGTACACATCAAAAAAAAAAAAAAAAAAAAATCGGAATACGCTTTTTAAAATTTGAATTTGAAATTTTCAAATGGTCTCCACTAGAAGACAAAATGGCGAAGCAACTTGGCTAACAAATTCATCTAAGTTATTTATAAGATAAGTTAAGACACTGTCCAAATTTGGTTCGATTTGGAGTATTATTTCAGAAGTTATTGTGATTTTAAATTTTCAAGTGGTAGCGTGATTTCAAGTGCCCCGCTTAACTTAAGTTGTCTACCACTTTATTAAAAATGACGGATAAATTTCATTAATAAACATCATTGAGACCCTTATGTGGTCTGTATTTACATCAAATTTCAAACAAATTCGGAATAAGCTTTTTACAATTTGAATTTAAAATTTTCAAGTGGTCTCCACTTGGAAACAAAATGGCGGAGCAACTTGATTAATTAACTCATCTAAGATATTTATAAGGTAAGTTAAGACACTGTCTAAATTTGGTTCGATTTGGAGTATTATTTCGGAAGTTATAGTGATTTTAAATTTCCAAGTGGTAGCCTCCCAGCAAAACCACAAATTACGGCCAACATGAGGCCAAATTGTGGCTGCCAGCAGCAGCTGATGCTGGCCCACTGATGGCAAAAGTTAACGTTGCCGAAGGGAATATGTTACGCCGGCCATCAGATGGCCGCATTCAACTAATCCGCTGATGGCAGCCTGCAGTAAGATGGAAATAAGTCAGTGGACCAGTGTTGGGTCACCACTGGCAACCAGCAGTAGGAGGAAAATAGATAATGAGCCACTGCTGGCAACCTACAGTATGATGGACACTATGAAAGGGTCAGTGTTGGGCCACTTGTGGAAACCATAAGATTTTTATATTACTGTTAGTAACCTTCAGTGGGTCACTTGTGGCAAACATACAGTTTTCATATTACTGCTGGCAGCCTTTAGTGGGCCAGCAGTTATATGATTATGGCTTCTTTTTAGCAAGATTGAAATATGTTTATAGGCCAATGATGGGCCACTTTTGGCAGCTATCACTAGTGTGAAAAAACATAACGGCCTACAGCTGGCATGCAACAGTGGGATGGAAATTATTATTGGGCCAGTGTTGGGCCAGCTGTGGTAAAACATTAAGTTTGTATATTACTGCTGGAAGCTTTCAGTGGGCAAGCTGTGGCAAACATAATTTTTTCATATTATTTCTGGATGCCTTCAGTGGGCCAGCAGCAATTTAATTATGGCTAGTTTTATTAATGGTAATCTTCATTTACTGTTAATTGCTATGAAAAAAAAATGTTTTTTTAATCCCTATTTAATATTTTTTCCCAATAAATTATATTGATTAATACAAATGTAAATATGAAAAGATTTGTGTGTGTATTCAAAAATGTTTTTTTAAAGTGATCTATACTAAAATTAAGGCTATAATTTTAGTATAGTATTTTTAATTGTAATATTTTACAGCATACTTATAAATTCTTATTTTAAAATGCACATTTACAGATATTTACTAGTATATGGACAAAAATAACAATATATGAGTATATGAATGCCATATAATGAAATAATTTTAGAATTTTATTTTATGAAACCAAGATATGACTGTAAGCATGAAGCCAGAAATTAGTAATATTCAGATAAACAACTTATGATTAAAATTTTTATTCGTATTTAAAATCATGCGAAAAAAAGAAGTATGCTGTATAAATATTCTTAGATATTGAAGTGAAGGGATTTGACTCTATAATAATTATCATGTATCTTAAATCCGAGCAGCTTGATTTATCAAAAAGGAAGCAAAACACAAAAATGACGCTTCGACGAATCAGTCGGCAGGCAGCTTTTCTCTGAAAAAGAAAGTTCTGGGTTCGAATCTTGGGTAAGGCAAGCATATCTGTGAAGTCCTCGTACATACAAACATACGCACACATACATATGCATACACAAATAGATGTAGATAGATAGATACGTGTGTGTGTTTGTATGCATTGTTATCGTTAATTTTATGTAACATAGATCATTTCAGGCAAAAGGCAATTTAAATTTAAGTTTCAAAGCTGTGAAATAGATAAATAATATAAACTCAAAAAGTTTCCTTTAATCTAACGTAAGAAGTGGGTTTCTGAAAACACCTGTATTATTGTTTTATCTTCACTTTTAAAATTGATCTTTAATTTGTTTAGGATTTGTGCTTGTTTATGCGATGTATTTTAATCTAGAACATTCAAATAAAGTCTTATAAAATTATAAAACAAAGTTAAAGAATAATATACAGTAACATTTTATATATTTGGTGCAAACTTAACATATTAAGCTCAATTATCCTGGTTATTATTATCCGAATGTATCATACGCTCAAATTTGCTTGCTTTTGTACATATATGTGATAAAGAAAAAAGTTTAGTGAAAAAAGGCCAATTTTCATATTTTCTTGTGATGTAAATGTGTTAAGAACTTATAAAATAAATGTTAGCTATTAAATGAATTAGTAAAAAAGTATGTATAATTAACTAAACAATGTAAAATCAAAACAGCACATATATTTATTAAAATGTTATTTTAAACTTGAAAAATGGTCATTACAGCAAATTGTAATGTATTTATATACATTACTCTATTGCTAAAAACTACAAATAACATTTTCAATTGAAATTAAATAAAGAAGTTTAAATAAATTAATGGCAATAATTTAATGCTTTTATTTTTGATTAATTTAAATTACCACCGATAAAATTTGTTTTCTTTTCCATGTATTAAGGGGTTGTAGCATTCGTGAATATTCTCGTGCATTTTATTATTTTGTCACCACAATTTCAGAACAGCATTTTTTTTTCTTTTAATAGTATTATAGAATTAAAATTTTAAAGAAAAATTCTTTTTTAAAATAATGGTGACCAAAATAATGAAAAGTACGTAAAAATATAAGAATGGTGCGACTCATTTGTATGCTCAACTTTTTAAGGATAGTGATAATGAAATGCAATCTTATTTTTAATTTAGTTTTACATAATTTTTTCTATATTTTAAATTAAGTTTTTATATACAAAGTATGTATTCTCTTTTTTATGTACTGTCCAGAGTTTTCTCCAGAATAATAATTATAAAGTATCCAATAATAATATTCTTTTATTTAAAATATGGTACGAATGTAAGCAATGCATATATAAAATATCCATTATAGCAAAAATTATTTACATTTTAATAATTAAAATTATTAGTCACCGAAATTTTCCATTAGATATTAACAGAAATTTCAGTTCTTAGATGTTAAGAGGGACTAGCAGCCGAATTCACTTTTTCTTGTTCACTATGTATCCTTTGGGATTTTTGTTGTTTTGTATTATAAGAATATCTCGTTCAGAAATGAAGTTTTTAATATTCTGTTTTTAGAATTACACTCTTTGAACGTTTCGTCTTTCATCTTAAAGAGCAATTTTTTTTTTTTTAATAAGTTTAAATATTTATGTCGAGATTGAAAATTAAAGGCCTCAGTTTGCTTAATAAATTAAAATATTTAAATTTAAAATTTAAAAAAATTGCTTTCTAAGTCAAAAGGTTCTAATTCAAAGAGTTGAATTCTAAAAATACATTTCGAAAAGCTTTATTTTTGAACGAGATGTGATTATAGTACGAAGAAGCAAAAACCTCTTAGAATTACATGGGAAGGAAGAGAGGGAGATTATCTGAATAATAACTTTTCTTAATAGAGAAGAATTGGTTGTAGTTGAACGTTCTAGTAATATTTGGGACAAGTAGTTTATATATATATATACATATTTGATATATGACATTTGATTGATTGTAATTAATATAAAATAAAATATTTAAAGTGGGATACATATAATCTTACAAACTTGGCATGTCTAAAAGTTTTTTTTTTTTTTTTCCTTTTTTTTTTAGAAATATGAGTTAATTTGAATTATGATCTCAAAATTGTTAACTATCTATTCTTCTTTGGCAAATTTTGCATTTCTTTTATCCATAAACAAATATCAAAATTTAGCTACTATACCACCACACTCAAAAAATATTTGAATAACAAGTGGATAAATAAGCAATATATATATATATATATATTTATATATATCTATATATATATACATTTGTTTATTTTTAATACAAATATGCGTTTATAAAATAAACAAAAGTGACAGACAAAACATTACCGCATATAATTCAGTATTAATAAATATTGAAAAAGTCAATCACTGCAAGCTGATCTCTTCAGTTCTACTGAGAGATTGAAAAACTAAAGAAGCATATGTAAAAAGAGAGAGAAATGTAGTAATATATGTAAGGGAAAAAATTGATTAGAGTAAAATCAAAAGCGAATTATATAATGCAGTTGCCCATTAAAAATATTTCAATAGTTTATGAGAACCTAAAAGTTGCATTTGTCATGATAGCGAACAAATATAACAGAAAATGTATCAATTGAAAATAAGTTTCAGCTCTTATCTGGAATGTATGAGGTACATATTTTGGGAGCATAAATGTTACCTCCCGTTATTTTTGCATACAGAATCTTTGCAGTACTCAGTAATAGGATTAATGTAAAAAAAAAAATGGTGCACATTGTTTTAAAACTACTTTTCTTTCATGCAGATCCTTAAAACAATAGAAATAATTGTTTGTATTTATATTTTATTAAAGTTGTAGAAAGATGCAATTGAAAAATCTGTATTTATATTACATTACAAAAGTATTATTTAAAATATGCAAATTTAATTTTATAAATAATTTCTAAAATGTAATAGGGGGAAAAAAGTCAATTAAAACATTAAAGTTGAACACACATACGTAAATTTTATTTCTAGAAAAATATTACAAGGAATTTTAGAAAAAAAAAATCACACATAAAGTTAATACATTGACTGACAAATACTGACATATTTTTACAAACACTGACACATTTAAAAAATTTAACACTCATTAATATTTTAAGAGAATAATTTGAATTGTTCTTTTATTCCTCCCATCATCTCCGTTGTAGGCTCTTTGCAATCATTTCTTTATTATTTCTTGATGCTAAAATAAAAATAATAAATAAAAAAATAAAAACGGATTTTAAAATATATGTAAAACTACTGCAAAAACTGAAAAATAATTCAAATTAATTTAATCACTAAAATAAATAAGCATTTTAAAAATATAAACAGATTATTTAAAAAATAAAAGAATTTTAGTTTTATAACTGAATTTAACTACAAAAGTAAATTGCAATATAATGCAAACATGGCGTACTGAAAAATGCTATGGTGTCAGATTAAAAAAGTGCAATTATATTAAAAAAAAGAGAGACAGGAAAGCTTGCTTTTAATTAGAAAACTAAGTCAAAAACTTTTATTTCTTTAGTGAAAATAATGCAAGTTAATGTTTGCTAAAACGTTCCTTCACCCCCTCTCCCAGAAAAAAAAAAAAATAATAATAATAAAAATAAAAAAATAATAAAAACAAACATAAAAAAAAGGTATAAATATATCTTATACTATTAACAATATTTGTATAGTTCACTGTTCTCGAAAAGTTTTTTCTTAATTAATTAAAATGTGAAAATAATAACCTTCTAATTTCTGATAAATAAGCCATTTAAATTTTTAAATTTTATCCATAATTTAATCGTTGCCAATTTTTTTTCGACAAAATAGTAATAATAATAATAATAATAATAATAATAATAATAATAATAATAAAAAACGTATATCTTATACTATTAAGTGAGCAATATTTATATATGTATTTCACTGTTCTCGAAAACGGTATTTCGAACAGTCACGAAATTTCACACAAAGGTGCCCCGCGAAGAATCATTGTGCACATCGAAGTCAGAATTTTGAATTTATGTTTAGTTTTCTTTTAATTAATAAAAATATAAAAATAATAAGCTAATAATAGAAAAAAATTAGCCATTTAAATTGAATCCATAATTTAATTGTTGCAAAAAAAAAAGAAATACGAGTTTATTTTTTTTTCCAACAGGAAAATAAATACATTTATCTAATCTAAACATGAACAATACTACACACTACTGATCGCAGAGCTTCCAAATTTGGCATATAGGTACCTGGGACCCTGCAGGTGTGCACCTCATCGAGAGTTTTTCGAATTTCGAATTTGAATTTTTTAAATTAATGTTTTTTCGATTTTAAACATTGGCTTTTATGTTTCCTTTTTCATGAATTTATTCTTCGATTGTAATCGTCTGCGTATCTTAGCAACGGCTATATTATGCAATTTATTTTTTATTTAATACATTTATTTGAGGGCGAATCTTTTTTCTCTTTTTAATTTATTATATTTATTGAAAATAAAATGGTAATGCAGTAGAAAAAATTAAATATATTAAATTTAAAATTTAAAAACGTATTTATAACAGTTATGTTTATGTATAATTTTTGTAGTATAACAACAACTATTTTTTTTATTGTTATTTTAATTTATTTAGAAGTTTTTTTTTTTTTTTTTTTTTTTTTTTTTTTTTTTTTTCTAATTTATAGTATTTGTCAGGAAATAATGGTAGTACATAGTAGAAAGGATTAAACTGATTGGAATTTATTTGTTTTTTATGTATTTAATTCCTTCTAAAAGAAAATCTACTTTTTATTTTATTTAATTTCATTGGTCGGAATCAAATTGTAATACAGTGTAAATAGCATGAGCAATAAAGTACTTGGTTCAAAAACTAAAATATTTAATAGACGCTGAGATACAGTTATCTTTAAAATCGTAGTTCTTAAATAATGGCAGACCCACCTATCGTCAATAAATACCCATATTGAAATACACAGGAAAGAGATTTCTGCAGGCAGTGGGAACCTGCTCCCTATACAGTGCGGGCAGAGAAAGAGCTGCCGTAGTCAGCGAGTACCCGATGCGAGGTCTAGAGCGATTCTAATGTAATTATTTTAGTTTTTATTTATAATGTGATGTGAAAAATAAATAATGATCCAATTCTTTTGGAGATTCATTTAAATATAGTGGCCAGCGAAGCGGGCGTAGCCTGCTAGTTTATTTAAAATGAGGAAAATAAATCAGAAAGATTAGAAAATAAATTAGAAATATCAGTTGCATGGATACAAATAAGATACCAAATGAAAGGGAAATTTTTTGTAAATCCGATGCATTAAACAGCTTATCAATCGGATGATTAGTTTTTTCTTAATTAATTAAAATGTGAAAATAATAACCTTCTAATTTCTGATAAATAAGCCTCTTAAATTTTAAAATTTTATCCATAATTTAATTGTTGCCAATTTTTTTTCGACAAAATAATAATAATTAAAAAAAAAAAAAAAAAAAAAAAACGTACATTTATTTAAAATGAGGAAAATAAATCAGAAAGATTAGAAAATAAATTAGAAATATCAGTCGCATCGTTACAAATAAGATAGCAAATGAAAGGGAAAAATTTAAGATTGTATGGAAACCGTTAGGAAAAAAAAAATGAAAAATCCGCTTCACATTAAGTCACATGATTTTTAAGTGGAATTAAAAATTGCAGTTTTCAAATTCTTTTAAATTTTCTCTCACGAACACAAAAATATAATATACTGTACCCCACAAGACCAACTTGCATTTCAAATTTCATCAATTATTTTGGTTAATAAACAAAAGTTATTATTATTATTATTATTATTATTATTATTTTTTTTTCAAATTAAGTTTTATTCTATCTTCGAAAAGATTTATGTGATCATAGATATAATAATATATATAGATCTATCATCCTCATATTATCGTGCAAAGATCTTTGATGCCGAATAAAAAGCTTTGGAATCAGCCATTAAGTGGTATTGAAGTCAAAAAGGAAAAAAAGAAGAATGGAACTATATCTGGAGCTTTTCATTCACCTTTAGTAAATAAATTATTCATGAATTTTATTTGCTAAAGCATTCGTGTGTATTCCCGTGTGTATTCACTCGGGGAAAGACTGCCATATTTTGGTAAAATTGCCGTCTTTTCCCGAGTGAAAAGGAATCACTTTTTTCTCCCCAATGATCAATCTATATATTATTACTATATCTATGTATGTGATACGATACATTAATAATTTGGGTTTTTAAAATTTTTAAAATAGATTATTTAAACTCTATGAACCATATTTTTATTTTATCAGTTTCATTAACAGATCCTGCTGGGCGATTTTTTAAATTTTGGTGTTGAAGTACACCGAACGTTTTTCGACAAGAAGTTTAATATAGCAAAAGCCATTTTAATCTAAGTAGCGCATCAACTATATAAAAACATAAATGATTTATTTTTACACAAAATTTACAGAACAAATGCAGTTTTAAAGATAGGAAATTTATTTCAACAAGCACTATTTTAAACCTAAAAACTATTAAAAATATAAGCAGAATATAAAGGATTCTTATGTATAAACAAAAAAGAGTCTGATAAAATTATTAGCAAAATAGTCTTCCCCTTTTCATACAAGAAAAAAAAAAAAATCCATCGCTAATATCGCGACAAAAATTCAAAAGCCGCCAATGGAGCGACATAATAAAGTTGTGTAACACGATAATGTTTACCTATTTATTTATTTTTTTATATAATAATCACTATGCTAATTTATCATACAAACAAATGAGCCTCTGTGTGTTACTGCACTTGCACGCTGTCGAACAGAAATATTTGAAAAATTCAAATTAATATTTAAATAAATAAATAAAAATATGTTTAATGGGAAACATATATAACCATAAAAAGATTAGTTGTCTAAAATACGGCAGAAATAGCACTCACAGCACATTGTTACAAGGGATTAAGTCTAAAATGGTGACAAAAATTGAAAAGCCGCCAAAGAGAACTATATTAAGGCTGTACTATCAGGTTTACAACCCATGAATTATATACAAACACAAAAAATTAATTGTCTCATGCGACAGACGTAGCCGGTCACAGCATATTGTAATATTTGGCGTGAAATTGCGGTCATTTAATGGTTGATTGGATAAACAAAATAAACATATGAAATAACGTAAAAGCAAATATTATGTTGTCTAAACCCAGTTACATTTGAGTCCAGTCCGAGTTACATGTGAACAACATGTATAGTGTTGTTCACATGTAACTGGGATTCAAATATAAACGGGAAACTCCAATTTTTTCGATACTATCTATATAATAAGCACCTAAATGAAAGCTCATTGGTAAACTATTGTCGCAGGTAATAGGGACAAGCGCCCGAGTTGCAGTGGATGACCAAATCGCTGCCGAATGCAGCAGGGACCTGGAGGGAGCGGGTGGGGGCATTTTCCACCAATTCTATATCGATTCAATATTATTTTTTCACCATTTAGTACAGAATTTCACAAACAGTCATATTTAGAAGTATTTTACCATAAAATGGTGCCTGTGAACTTTTGGTTCATATTACTTAACAAGTTGAGCTGTCGTCATATACAGTTTTTAGTAACACAGTACAGGACAAAATTTCGTATATTTTTTATTTTTCAAAAAATAAATTGTTCAATAATAATAATTAAAATAATATTCTGCAGCCATCACAAAACTTCTGTTATATTTCTTTGCATAATTTCATGCAGTATATATGATTTATAAAAGTTATTTTCCATGATGAATACAAATAATTATCATCTTACAAAAATATAACACTAAATGGCCAAAGTAATTCAGTTTTATTTCATATAAATAGATGACATCTGAGTGCAACTACACTTTAAAAACAAAAGGAAACGTAATCAATTATGCAGACACGACAACATTACCTTATTCATAAAAAATAACACTAACATTATAAACACCAACATAAGTAAATGTTAATAAGAAAATTAACTTTCTGAACGAGAGAAACAAACAAACAAACGAACAAAAAAGTAGACATTCATTTTATTTTTTACACCATTGATTAAGTTTTAATTTTCCTGTGGAAAATGACGTCATAAGATTGAGAAAAGAACGATTTCAGGAACTTTTTTAAACCCGACGTTTATAATTAATAACTTCGTTAATTAAGATGATAAAAATTTCTAATTGACTATAATGTCTGCCTTGGAGTATTCCGTGCACATTGCTACCTCTCATGCCGCGAAGAATCCTGCCCTTCGCGAGAAGATGCGATCGCAGATATTAAAAAAAAAAAAGAATGAAATAAAATAAAACGTGGCGCTGACGGCAATGACTCAAGAGCTATTTCATTATTTCAGTTAAAAATGATAAGATGATTAAAATTTCCCCTGTATACAAAGCTATATATTTTTAATTACTTATTATAATATTTACTGTGTCTTCATTCACACGAAAAATTACGTCTGTTAAAATATGTGAACCTTACCTGTTGATCAGAAAATAAATAGTTAAAAATATTTGTAAATTTCAAAATTAAACTTTGTTATATTAACAAGTTCACAAATTTTAGGAGATGCAAAAATATCGAAAGCTAATTAATTGCATTTTAGCATTGACACACTTACTTCAAATCTGAGTATCAATATTTTGTAAATAATCCATTCTCTATTTCTTCCTGTCAGATTGTCCTGTGTTTAAATTTAATAATTATTACAACACATAATAATTAACAAACATAATAATAGTAATTGTCATATATATATATATATATATATAATACTTAAGATAATATACATCTCATAATTTAAATAATTAAATATATTTAATTATCTCTGAACTCACATGACTTGTGAGCAGAATGTGTTATCCAAGTTAAGTTTAAGTGCAGAAGCTCTTCAAAACCCTTCCATTCTCTCATTGAGAATATATATATATATATGCAGTAACCGCCGCTTAATGAAATCACTGTTTAATAAAATCAGCCGCTTAATCTGATCAAATTGCTAGGACCGGAATCAAATCAATGTACACCAATTTTAAAACTGCCGCTTAATAAAATCAGCATCGCCGGTTAATAAACTAAAAAAAAATTCTTCAGGAGTAAAAATACCATTTATGTACGCTGAACAAATTTTATTTATACTATGAATTTTAATTTTGTAAATAAAAAAGAAATTAAATACAGAAATCCCTCTGTTATCTCTCTTTTCGGAAATTTTACATTTACAGCAATTAAACATGCCTCCTCACTTGTCTTAGGAATAATTTCAAGGAATATATTATTTCAAAGCGCAGCAATAAGTTACAAATTTGATTTAATTTGCCAGGGATTTTTCTATTTAATTTTTAATTATTAAAAGACAATTTCTAATTCTTATTCTGAAATAAATAAGAAACAAGAAGTTTAAACAGCGGAAAAAAAAATATTTTTTAAAGAAAGGCGTGAACTTTTAGCAAAGTAATGATGATTTTACTTAAAGGAAAGCGCATTAGAGCTTGGGATGTGTTTAATTATCTTATTTCATAGGAACAATTAAATAATTATCTGTTAAAAATTAATTAGTAATGTTTATTAATTCCATTATTTGGTGTCTTTCAAAATTTCTTTCCAAATTCAAGGAAGTAACACCTTTTTATCGAGTGCAGGAACGTTCGCCGGATATAAAAATTAGCCGTTTAATAAAATCACTTTCGCTGAGAACGAATGTGATTTTAATAAGCGGCGGGTACTGTATATATATTTTATCAGTCCACTGCAGGATGAAGGCCTCTCCTATGAGATTCTCAACAGTCCTGTTTTCTGCAATTCTCCTCCATTCTCTTTCTCCAAACTTTTCAATTCCATCTATCCAGTGACTTAGTGTTCTTTTTAACGGTCTTTTTTTAAAAATCTTTTTGCTTTGCAAAATAGGACTTTGGTGCTCCATCTATCATCATTTCTTCTCGAATGTTGCTGAGCCCAGCTCCATTTTAACTTCTTGACTCTAGAAATAACATCGGTAACTTTGATTTGCTTCTAATCCAAGTTTTTCGCTATCTATTTCTTTGGATGAATCCTTATATGAATATCTCTATGCTTCTATGGATTGTTTGAAGATTTTGTATAGCGTTACATGTTAAGGTGAAGTTTCTGAAGTATAATTTAAAACAAGCAAAATGCTCTCTCTCTCTGTATGTATGCATATTGAAATTAAATCATCTTTAAATTTCAAATGTTTGCACTGATAATATTATATTACTATTGAACGTTTTGTTTCTCTCTCTCTCTCTCTCTCTATATATATATATATATATACACACCCATCATTTTATCCTATGCATTGTTTGGAAATAAATAATATGTAAATTATGTATAAATATTAGATAATTGAAAGTAAAACCAATTAATCTGACCTGCTGATAGGAGATTGTTTATTCTGAATCCTGTTGAAGAGGAGACTTTGTTAAAGGCTACAAAAAATATTTTATTAAAAATTACTGTGATTTTCTACTTGTGAAGAAAATGTGTCGAAATATTAAACATCATCCTTATAATGAAATTTCAAAAGATTCTCATCTTTTACCTTAACTACAGACACTTCCTTCACCCCCATAAATTTTAATTTTTTGGAAAGTTATAATCTTTTAACCTTAATCAGGGCCTAAGAGAAAAAAATTGCAAAACCCCAACCTTTTACAGGAAACCATTGTAATTTTCCACGTGTGAAGAACGTGTAGAACTGCTGGACACTTATAACTACTGGACACATTCTCTCATCCTCTTATTCGTAAAATTTTGGAAGATCCTCCATCTTTTGTCTTAGCTAGCGGTATAGAAGTTTGAAATTTAGCAAAATGTCTTCTCATAAACATTTAGCTTAAATTTCAAACTTCTATTGGAAACCACTGCAGCGATACGGGGAAAAACATAAAAAGCTTCGACATACACCTTCAACTTTTTAAGGGTTGAATTTCGTTGTTCCGTTCTTATTCACACCTTACATCAGGGTTGTCTAGATTTTGCCCGACCCAGGTGGGTTTTTTCAATAAAACCCACTTGAAAAAGCCCAAGTGTTTTTTTTTTTTTTTTTTTTTTTTTCAAAATTCTTGTTTAAAATTATATTTTTGTCTAACTTATACTAAGCATTACAAGTATAAAACTAATATTGCATACATTATTAGGATATGAACTAAGAATTTTCAGAAATATTGGAGATGCTCAAATTTCTCTATAGAAAAAAAAAAAAAAAAAAAAAAGCTGAAAAATTCACCATAAGAAAATAAATAAATAAATAAATAAAATGTATAATTATCTTTTTAAAGCAGAATAAATAAATAAATAAATAAATATATAAAAAAGCAAGAAAAAAAGTTGTTTTTCAATATAAAGAAAACTGTAGGACTCGAATGTAAAATATAAATTAAAAAAATTAAAAAAAAAAAAAAAAAATCTTAAAAATTTAACAGTGTGACACTGTTATGTAATGCTGAAGGACAATAATTAAAAGTATTTTGTGAAAATTTATTGACTACAAAAAGTATAATAAAGCAACATGAAATAATTATTAAAATCGAATTTTTGTTGTAAAAGGGCAGATAAAAAGAATTTTAGAATATTTAAAGTACAGTTACACTACGATGAAGATAAATAAATAAATAAAGCAAAATAAAATAAAGCCGTAATACCATTTTTGCCGGTTCTTATATAAAATGACCTCTTGCATCCAAATATGACTACCATTTTGTCCAGTCTCCCACCATTTCCTTGGGATATCCCACCACCCCTCCACCAATTTTTATCACTGTTCGGTAATTTTATATACCATAAATTTTATTTGGAAAATGAAAAATAATTAATTTAACACTTAAAAAAAGTATATATATATATATATATAATATAACTATAATATATATATATATATATATATAATGTTTAATAACTATAGAATAAAATTTGTAATATATATATATATATATATATATATATATATACCTATATATGTATATATCTAAGAAATGTGATACATAATTTCAGCGGCAAATGTCCTGCTAAATTTTCCCCTTGCCGCAAATGTTCACATTTTAAAATCTATTTTCTCTGTAGCCCCTCAGAAGATATTTAACAGTTAAAATAATCCCCGATCCCTAAAAATTAAATTTATAGCTATAAAATTACCAAAAAGTGATAAAAATAGAGAGCCGTCCCTAAAAAACGACAGGTGATAGGGCAAAATTAGCGTCATATTCAGATTCAGGAAGTTATTTTAGATAAGAATTTGCAAAAATGATGTTGGAGGCAATTTTCATGCAGAGCAGTGTTATTATTATTATTATTATTTTTTAACTTCATTAAAACTTAATCATAAAAAGAATTTTAAAAACTAAAAATTTAATTTTTAAAATTTAGATATTAATGAATTATTAATAATTTAACTTTTTTAATTATCTCATTATAAATGATATTTCATGTTAAGAAAATAGGAAGAAATAAAATAATCCTGAAAACTCTGATAAAATTCGAAAATATTCTAAAAAAAAAAAGTTTATTTTTATAAAAAATATTCATTTAAATATAGTGGTCAGTCAGCATTAAAAGATAAAAAAATATTAAAATTAAATGTAGCTTGCAAAATATAAACAAGTATAAAAATTGAATAGTATGTAGAGCAACTTTTATTTTTTAAATATTGACATTTTGGGTCAACTCAGCACCCTTAAAAACTTAAAATTTGATAAAAAAATACTAATTATCATATTTTGAAACGACTAGGGGGCTGTGCATTCTGCGTGTTACGCTCGTCCTTTTAGACACTCGAACAGGCTAATGTATTTTATTTTAAATAAAAACATGAAGCCTTAAAATTAACTTTTAGTTAATAGTAGCAGGTTACGCCCGCTTTGCTGATCACGCTATTTAAATGAAATTTTAAAAGAATTGAACCGCTATTTATTTTTTATATCACACTAGGGGGCTGTGCCTTCAGTTTACTCCGCTCACCAACCTCCTGACTCACTTCATTTATTAACACATGCAGGGCTCTGCCCGCCTATTCGAAACTTTACCTTTCACTGAACAGAAATATTATAAGTGCATAACTCAGGAAAAAGCAGAAAAACATGATAAAAGTCCCCTTTCAATGCGAAATTGAAATACATAATATTTATTTCCACATTATTTATTTTACAAAAATTATGCTTTTTTTTTTTTTTTTTTTTGTTGTTGTTGTTTGGGAACAGGAAGAAATTTATAATATCTCGACTATTTTGCGTTACAGTTTTGGTCTATAAACCTTTTGGCAATATTTAAATTTTTTACACTATTTGACGATGAATTTTTTGGTTTAACTGTTTGTAAGGAAAAAGAAAAATCAGTACCTATTTTTTTCTAATGCATGTACTCTTTACTAATGAATGTCTTAGTTAATTTAGGGCAGTATATGATACTCTATATATGTCTCTACTGTATGGCTAGGTAATAATTTTACTCATTCTAAAATATCTGAAAAGCAAAATAGTTTATTATTATTTTATTATTATTATTATTAATTTAATTTGAAAAATTTTAAGTTTAAATTTGACTCTTTTTTTCATGACAAAATTCAATGACAAAGTTTTTAAAAATACTTTTTTGTCCTCATAAAAAAAGATAAATACAGCTTCAAAACATAAATAAATGCAATCAATCATACAGACATGAAATTATTTCTTTATATATAAAAAATATTATATACAACATAAAAGATTGCCAGTAAAAAAATGTTCTAAAAGTAGTGAAAAAATATGCTAATAGCTGCATTGACATTTATTTTATATTTCTTTTTTAAAACCAATGATCCTGGCTGATGTACCCCAGTCGGTACCAAGCTCGTAATTGGAAGATTGTGAGTTCGATACTCGACCAGACCAAAGAGCATTGAGTATACTAATGGTGGATAATGCATGTAAAATCCGTCATGGCCGCAATGTCCTCTATGATCATTTTAAAATTATACCTCTGGAAGTCATCGAATCGGGGTAATAATCCCCCTCCATGGAGGTTCAAAATTCTGGCGGCATGTCTCCGGACAATCCCTGGGGGTGCGTCCCAGACCGTCACCAATTATTCAAAGCGCTGTATTGGTGTGACGTTAAACCCAACCTACCTACTAACAACCCTATGGATCATATTTTAATTTTCCTGTATAAAATGACTTCATGAAAGAAAGCGGCATAAGAGAAACTTTTTTCAGTGTGGCAAAAAGGACTCCTTTATAAATCGGTCGTTTTCAGTTAATAACTTCATTAATTAAAATGGTAGCATTTTCTAAACTAATGAAATGTCTTTCTTGGAATATCCGGAACACATTGATACCTCTCATGACGCGAAGGACCTCTGAGAAGATGCGGTAGCAGACAAAAGAAAAGTTGGGGGGGGGGGCTAATCTTTTATGTGCCAGTTTTGGTTAAGGTTTTTCTCGAAAATTCGGACTTTGCGAAATATCCTTCCCCTATAATCGACCCCTTCTCTTCCTTAAAATCAAAAATCAAAATTTTCTATTATTATTTTTATTATGTGAAACTTGCCCATACAGTCGCTATAGCAATGTGCAGTTAGTCAGTTAATCAATATATGGTTATATTTTAATCAGCACTTTTATAAATGTAGATATGGGAAAAATAAATTGCCATTCCACGAAATTTATAAGGGTGGAAAATGTGGTAACAATAAAATAGGTGACACTCTCGATTGCAGCTAAAATTGAAAATAATAACAACAATAATAATAGCATTAATCAAAACTCAATTTACTAAAATTTTCTCAACTAATTCAAAATATTCTTAATTTTATTCAGCTTTACTCCTTTTATCAAGATAAATAAATATAAAAAGCTTAAATGATCTTTATTATATATATAATTCTATTTGTTGAAAAATTAAACATTTGTATATATATTTAAAGAAAAAAAAAAAGAAGAAGAAAATCTCCATATTTTAAAAATCTAGTTAATAATCGCACGACTTCCATTAATGACAACTATATATATATATATATATATATGTGTGTGTGTGTGTGTGTGTGTGTTTAAATATTGTCGTCAGAAGACATAAAATCGATTTAACAAAAATAGACCTCTGACAATTTTTCTTTAAGAATAAAAATAAAATATATACGTCGTGAAGACATGTAAAAAATAGTTTACGTAGCGAGTTTAAAAAAAATAAATAAAAATCAATAGAACCGTTTTCAGAAGACACAATTTCGAAGATCTAAACCAGCCTACCCAGTTACAACATCTATCGTTTTTCCTATACCAAACAAGTACTACATGCGAAAGAACATCTAAATATATATATATTTATATATGCAGCAAATTTGAAGAAAATCGTTATACCTGTTTTTGAGGTACCGATTTACGGTTTCACTGCTGATTTTCACCAAAATATGATAAACTCAGGCTCACCGGTAACGAACAAATGGTAGTTAATAACGCGAGTTAAAAAATAAATAAATAAATAAATAAATAGAGCCGTTTTTTAAGGAGCACTCTTGCGAGGTTTAAAACTGATTTATTTATACAGAACATCTGTGAATTTTTCCGAAATTAACTCACTAATGCATTCTAAAGGACATCTAAAAGGGTTTTGTATAGCAACTTTAAATAAAATCGTTAGAGCCGTTTTTGAGATACAAATCAACGGTTAAACTTTTGCCTTTTCAATTTTCACAGAAAGTTGGAAAATTTATCTATACACTAAACCTGTCTTAATTCTGAAGTATCGTCGTTATACCATTATTCTTTTTGGAGATATGATAGTTGGAAGATTCCCCATGCACACTTACAAATATAATGCTGACCAATTGCCAAAAATCACTTGCTTGAACTCAGAAGACCTCAGGTGAAAACTCGATATCAAATTTTTTAAACGAATAAAATATTTACATTAACCTCCGATAGCCGAGTAATGGAATTAAAAATTTTCCTGTTATACTATTTACATAATATCATGTTATTTAATTATAAAGAAAAAAAAATTAAGTTCATTTTGTGAATGTTTTATATTTTTACTATATTTTATTACTATTAAAATTTTTTTAATATAATTTTCTATTATAAATTTATATTTTCCTTTATTTATTAAAAAGATTTATTTCAAGACGAGTAGCAGAAATTTTTTAGAATCAATCTGCAGCAAAACAAAATTTATCAGCGATCCAGAGGTGTCGTACGAAGTTGGTATCACCATGAGTATTAGCAATTTATAAAATATATAAAATTTACATTTACAAGAAAAATAAACTGATACGTAATAATTACAATAACATAGAGACAGATAATTTTGCTTTTTTAAGACATAATTGTAATTTTAATAAGAGACGTATTTGTATTTTTAAGCTTGTCATTTATTTATCCTCAGAGCTTTAAATAATCTGCAGCGCTGTTGTGCTGCATACTTTCTACTACTGGGATTATAGCATATATATATATATATAATTGTGGTTAAGTAATAATATTTAAAAGTATATTAAAAATATAATAAGATATCAATGCTCAACAAAATTAATAAAAGTAAACCACCTTTAAAACTGTAAAATGATATAATTTTGAACCTTAAAAAATATTTTGTAAAAAAAAAAAAAGTAAGAAAAAATACATTAAAATGCTACTAAAAATATTTTGGTTTCACATAAAATGTCTAAAAATACTGATTTTTCTTTATTTTGAGAATGTGAAGAATAGTGAAGCTGTTAAGTTTTTTATTGATAAAATTTTCATTTTCATATTCTCATTTCATTATCTTTATTTGATTCGTATCAAATTACATTTGAATGTAAATAAACTTTTAATTAAAAAAAAAAAATAGATAAATAAATATTATGGTTTCGATAATTATGCTTTAGTGTGAAAATTTACAATTGATCGGTTATGACATTTATTTTGCCTTTATCATAATGTAAAAATTGAATGATTGAAAAACCAACATAATACAATGTGGGCTTGTCATAATTTACTTAATAAGAATAACAATAATAACAATAATAAAAGCATAAAAGGGATGCAAAGAAAAAGAAAAGTCTCAAAATAATATAATTACGTGTGAGAAAAGAATCAATAGATCCTTTTTTCCATAAATAAAAGAAAACAGCTTTAAAATATGGATGTTTTAATAACATGGAAGGCAAATTGACTTATTAAAAAGGCATAATTAATCTGTGAATATTCAACAATTATAATAATCTAAAACTACAATTTTTGTCAAAAATGACCGAAAACAGTACAATAAATGACTTAAGAACACAATTACAGAAATAAAAATTTCATTTATAATGAAAAAAAAAAAAAAAAAAAACTAGCTACATTTAGAAATAAATTTGTAAAACGTACCGATCATAGGACTGAAATGTGTCTATAACATTTTTTCTCTATAAATGAACTATGGCCATTATATAAAATATTTAACGCAGTAAAAACCGAGAACAGCTATCAATTACTTATAACAATTTAAAAATACATTAAAAAAAATTAATAATATTTAAATTAACATTACAAGATTAGAATTCAGTAATAGCCCCTATTCACGCAAGTTTCATAGAAAATCATAGAAAACTCTTTATCGCTAAGGCGACAGAGTGCGACATGGGTTCACATACGGCGCTTCGCATAAGTTCTATCAGTTATTGAGCAAATGGAGTAAAATTACAAAAATTGTAAAACAAGAAACGAAATTATTTTATTGAAAAATAATATAAAACGATAACAAAAATATCTTACCTCATTACTTTGCAATGCTAATAGCTGTAAGCACCACATCTGATAAAACTGAATTCTGGATGAAATCTGACTGCTGACTCTGAGTTGAGCCACAAGAATTTGCACGTCAGCTTATTTTTTCCCGCTATTTATTTTAAAGCAGATGCTTCAAGTGCAGCCATTAAAAAAAGAAAAAGAAATCCGTTCAGATGTATATTGATAAGGTTTTACTGTGGTATGGGGCCCACACTCGCATGAGAAGTTTTCGCAGATGTAAGCACGTGTGTAATCGGAAATTAAATTTTCTATATTTTCTTTTTTCTAATCAGAGCAGAAACTAAATAAGTAGTAATTAATTATTATTTAAACAACAAACAAATATTTATAAATATTCATACAGATATACATATTTCTATGCAGCGAGCTGAATTATAAAAACTTTCGTTAAAAATATAGAATATTATTAAATAAAAACGATGAAAGGTAAATTATAGTTCAAAAAGTATTTGGCAAATATTAAAAGCAATTGAATATTGGTGAGATTTGTTTTATCAAAAAATAAATATAATAATAATAATAATAATAATAAATAAATAAATAATAATAATAATAAAGAGCGGTATGAGGAAAAAAACAGACGATAAAATATGCCTTGTTAAACACCCCGAGAACCCAAATTAATTAAAAATAATTAATTAATTAATTAATTTTAATTGCATATTGAAGTAATTTGAAGATATAACAGCATAAAATAATCAGTCTCTATACATTACTGTCTCTTAATATTTATTGAAAAAATAAAAGTACATTGAAAATAAATTAATTGAAATAATGAAGATTTTAAAAACTGATATAAGTAACAACTACTTCACTTCCATTACCTATTATTATAAGTAATATATTTTTAAGACATGCGGTCAGAGGTCATGAAATTGATCTAATAACTTAGATACCCCATAATTTTCCTGTAAAAGTAAATGGGTGCATACAAAACAAAGTTTACATATCGAGTAAAAAAAAAAAAAAAAAAAAAAGGAGCCTTTTTATGAAGCACCCGTTTCTGATATTTTTAACTGACCTTCACCTTCCTAATCAGGATGACTGTCAAATTTTCTGCAATAACCCCGCAATACATGAAAAATGATATCTTAAAAAAGGTTTTAAAAGCAACTTTCAAGAAAGCCACTCGAACGATTTTGAGATACTAAATTTCACCAAATCTTAGAAATCTCAATTGTTGACTGAAAAACAACTATTACACATGAAAGAATATCGAAAACGGGGTTAATATGACGAGTTTGAAAGAAACCTATACAGCCGTTTTTAAAGAAACGCACTTGCGAGACCTCATCTTCAGCTGCTCATACATGTTGCTTATCAAATTTCCTGAACAAACCAACTAAAGCATCCGAAAAAATACCTAATAGGGTGTTTATATAGCAACTTTGAAGAAAATGTTTAGAGCTGTTTTTGAGATTCAGACTCACTTCCGGTTTTCATATTTTCACAAAAATTTGGAAATTCCATATGTACACCAGACCTATTATTAATGCTGAAGTTTAATCGTTCTATAGTTATTTGTTTCGGAGATATGACTCCAACACACATATATACAGGACATCTAATAAGATGTTTATATAGCAACATTGAAGAAAATCGTAAGAGCCGTTTTTGAGATATGGACTCACAGTCTTTTTATACATTATTTTTATATTTTCATCAAAATTTGGAAATTTAATATATCTACCAGACCTGTCTCACATTCTGAAATTTAGTCATTCTATATTTATTAGTTTCGGTTATAAGATAAAGGTCAAAACGTCCCCACCATACATACATACACACTGACAATTTTACCCCCCCCCCCAAAAAAAGGCGATTTAGGAAACTTTAAATATAAATCAGATAAAATCACGATATCGAATTTTTTGATCGATTACATATACTCTCTTTACCTGCAGTAGTTGTGTAATGAAAATAATAAAAATTATGAAATAATACACATCGCATGGAAAAAACAGAAAAAATACATAGCGCAAATGCAGCTAGAAACAAGGTGAAAAATACATAATGTTTGATAATAAAACCGAAGACTTTGTGCGTGTGCATATATGAAGGCCATATAAATTCTCAGTTTCAAATTATATAAAAACTGTGATCGAATTTCTCTTAACCAAGCAAGAAAAGCCGATTACCACCTCATTTTTATACAATTACAACTTGCCAGCAATATTTCGTCTATTGGCCCTATTCATTGTGGCCACAACGTGGCAAACATAGAGTTAGCCTTGTCACAAAAGCATTCAGAAGGCCACCTATAAATATGCCAATCCCGGCCCATCAGTCTTTTTACTGTCGAATTCCATCATTGCTGGCAGCCATAAATGGGCCACTACTTTACCTACAAGTGGCAACCTACAACTGTTGGCAAGTGCAGGCTGCCAACAGTAGGCCAGCACTAGCCCATCAGTATGGGTTTTGCTGGGCTGATTTCAATTGGTCCCGCTTAACTTAAAATATCTGCCACTTTACTGAAAATGGCGGATAAACTTCATTAACAAACTTCATTGAGACCCTTATGTGGCCTGTATTTACATCAAAATTCAAGGAAATCTTGCTTTAAATATGCTTTTTACAATGTCGGTTTGAAATTTTCAAGTGGCTGCCACTTGAAAACAAATCGTCGGAGCAACTTGGTTAACGAACTTATCCAAGATACTTATAAGATTAGTTCACTGTTCAAATTTGGTTCGATTTCGAGTATTATTTCTGGAGTTATCGTGATGACAAAATTTTCATTATATATATATATATATATAGATAGATAGATAGATAAACGAAGTGATTGCAATAGGTCGATTTCTAAAGAAATCAACCTAAAAGCGAGGTGTGATTTATAAAAATAAAGAACTGTGCATAGAGAAAATACAGGTAAATTATTTTTCATTCATTTTCTATTAATAAGTAATAATTAATAATCTGTAAAATACAGAAATTCTAATTTCTAATGAAAAAAAATTGCATGATTATCTCTTCACCCATTAGGAGCCAATGTTCCCATTTTAGGAACATCGTCTAAATTTTTAAATTTTTTTGGCATTTTTTTGCGGAAACTTATTAAAGCCTTAGTCTACACGGGAAAAAAACAATTACTTTATAAAAAATTACGTTGGAACATATAGCGGCGTTTAATTGGTTAAGTGTTATTGCTATACAATTTGTACTGTGGATTTGCTAGTGACAGCTGTTGTTTAAGGTGTGTTTACTGGTTGAATTGAAGCTGATACTTGGTTTATATACCTGTATTTTTCTGGAACTTTTTGTGAATAAATTACTGAATTTTTGTAAGTTTTGCCTTTCATTCTCGGACAACTCACGAACCCCCAAGTACGCAACAGTATTGTTGGATATACTGGAATTTAATTTGTGGTATTAAATGGAATAAATCTCGTTTATTACCTTCCAATAAATGTCTATAACTTATTTATATATGTATTTATCTCTTTTTCCCGAACATATACATTTAATTTTTATTTTTATTTTTTTATTTAAATAGGGGCCATAACTAAACTTAGTCTTTTTAGAGTACTCTGTAGCTGTAACTAAAATTCGGATTGAGCCGAGAATTTGTTCATAGGTGTTTCAAAGAATGCATTCAATGGTTCTACAAAGAAATTTCCCCTCTGGAGGAAAACCTACATTAAAATAGAAACAAGTATTACAGTGATTCGCATATTAGATTCGCGAGATTCGCTGACATTCGCATACGAGGATCAGATTCGCTATTCTGCCTCCTGCTGTCATAGTGTGAGGACGCCTTTTGCTGTTGCTGCGCAGTGCGGTTATCGTTCTGCGCTTTTCTCCTGCTGCCGTAAGCCGAGGGCTTGTACTGATTGTCGCTGGTCGGGGCCTTTTTCAAGGCCAGAATAGTATCTCCGGGCACAACAGTTGCTTCCCTCGTGAAGTAGACGATCTTTTGATGTTGGATTCCATGGATGTTTCGGGCGACTCCAGTAATGAGGAGATCGTCACCGACCCTGAAAGATTGGATGAGCTTAAGAGCTGCTTATTGAAACTTCGTTCCAAGTTCTGTGAACTAGAGTGTCGTTATGACAAGCTTCGCAGGAAGACTGATCGGACGGAAGAAGAGCAGAGAGAGTTCAATCAAGTCATTTGGAGCAGGAAACTTGAATATCGTAGAAAAATGGATCATATATGTAAGGTAACTGGTTTCTCTGTTTTCAACGACTCGCCTCCATCCGTGCCTGTCGGAGATAGTTCGGCACAGACTCAGGAGAACTCGTCCCGTGAGGTGGCGCCATCTTTCGCCGCCAACGATCATGAAAATCCTCTTCCTCGAGGGAACAAGAGGCCTCCTGAGTCTGAGGTCGAATTAACTGAGACCCAGGATTTCACGGTCGTCAGCAAACGTAGGGCTAGGAAAAAGGTTGAGATAGGCAACCATAGGGATCTCCCCAATTCCAATATGGAGGTCGAGTCTAGCCAAATTATTAAAAAAGTTACTGTCAGGAAAATTCAAATCCCCCCCTTTTTTATTCTGCCACCTTCGGATTGGCAAGCTTTCATTACTGAACTTAAAACTGTAGATGTTGATCTTAAAACTAAAACGTCAGGCAAATTTTTAAAAGTTACTTGCTCCAGTGAAGAGCATTTTAGGACTATTCAGCATAAATTATCGGAATTGAAAGTTCAATTCAAGACCTTCATCTTGGATTCAGAAAAACCGCTTAAGGTAGTCATCAGAGGGCTACCAATTAATACTACCGTTGAAAGGATACAACAAGCCCTCCACTATACCTATGATTTTGACGACACCACTGTCGTTCAGCTGTATAGAGGGCCGGTGTCTAAAAAACACTACATGCCCCTATTCCAAATTTCTCTTCCTAAGTCCAAAAATTCGGACAATATTTTTAAAATCACGGAGCTTATGGGGATGCAAGTCAGCATCGAAGAGTATCGTGGTAGGAAAGGCCCCACACAGTGCTTCAACTGTCAGGGATTCTTTCACTCCTCTGCGGCCTGCGCCCTGCCCCCAAGGTGTGTTAAATGCGCCGGGGATCACAGGTCAAAGGACTGCACGAAGGAATTTGACACGCCCTGCTGTTGTGGAGGGGAGCATCCAGCGAACTTTCGTAGCTGTCCCAAGTTCCCTAAGACCGCCCCCCCTAAAAGTAAAAAGAAAAAGAACATTGTTAATAAATCTCCGACCGATAGGGTGGAGAATCGAACTTTCAATTCCAGGAAGGTTGATCCAGCCCAATCTTTTTCGGGCGTTGCTCAAGGACGTAGTGAGGCTGATACCCCTCCCCCTGTCAAAATTATTCCTCAAAATTCGTCGGTCCCTCGCAAGGATGCAAATTCGGCCACCGACTTCATTCATATGCTTTTAGCATTTCAAAATCAATTCGACCCTGATTTGGTCTTTTCAGCATTTACGAATGCTCTTCCGGCACTCCGCACTGCATCCACGGACGTTGACCGGATTCACATTCTGTGGGGTCAAATCCGCAGTATGTCTTAATTGGTTCTACCCTCCCTCATGTAATTTCTTTTCCGGCTACCCATGTTCCCGTCTTCTCGGAACTTGAATTCTTTCACCATTGGTATCTGGAATGCCAATGGACTTCTGGATAAAGCACATGACTTTAGGGATTTTGTTACTCGTAATAATTTAGACTTAATTTTGGTCACTGAGACCCACTTTTCCCAGGGACGCACTGTTCGTATTGCTAACTATGAGATTTACAATGTCGACAGGACTCATAGTATGCAAGCTTCCGGCGGTACTGCTATTTATGTTAAAAATGGTTTTAATGCTTCTCTCATTAAAATTCCCAATCTAAATTGTACCGAAGCCACGCCTATTGTTCTGGACTTCCCCCTTATTCCAAATTTGTTAATTGCAGCCGTGTATGTTCAAAGTACTAGGCAAAGGAGTAACCTGCTAGAGCAAGATCTTACCCGTATCACTAATTCTTTTCCAAATTTTATCCTTGCGGGTGATTTTAATTCTACTCATACGTCTTGGAACTGTCCAAGCTATAATACTTCTGGCCGTAAGTTAAGAAGGTGGGTGGATCAAAATTTCGCGCAAATTCTAGCGCCCCCTGAACCCACCTTCGTGAGATCTCAAAATATCTTGGATTTTGCTGTCACCCGCAATTTTCCGTTTGCCTACAGCATTCAAACGCTGAATGATCTAGACTCTGATCACCTACCTGTTGTCTTGAGGTTTGATGTGGGGTCTTACGATCTGGATCTGAGAACGGCTCTGTCCACAAGGTGGAGTCTGTTTGCGGATATTCTTTCGGAACGCGACGTTCCTTCTCTTATCCCAGAATCCAAACAGGAAGTTGAGCAAGCGGTAGCAATGCTCGGGGACTCACTCCGAGAGGCCTACACGCAGAGCTCTGAACCTCGCAAAAGATCGTTTGACTACTACAGACTGCCGGATAACATCAGGGAAATGGTCAGGGATCGAAATCATGCTCGCAGGCAATGGCAGGTTCATAGGACCCCTTATTTCAGGAATAAGTTAAACAGGCTTATTCGTAGTACTAGAGCTGCAATTAAGGAGTTTAGTAAAACACGTTTCAATAATTTTGTCGAGTCTCTCTCGACTGAGGACAACACAATTTGGAGGGCCACCTCCCGCATTCGTAGGACACGAACACACATTCCTGCCATTGTTAGCCCTAACGGCATGGCTTATAGTAACACTGAAAAGGCTGAGGCTATTGCCGAAAGTCTTAGAAGTCAGTTTTCATCTCATTCGGACGTTGTTAACCCAATTGTCGAAAACATAGTCGACCACAGGGTTCAAAATTTATTACAATCTAATACACAAAACACTCTTCAACCTGCTTTACCCTCTGAGGTTCAGGATTACATTTCGGGCTTGAAACAACACAAGGCACCCGGTGAGGACCTTATCTCTAACAATATGCTAATTAATCTACCTCTCCATTTTATTTTTTATATCACGTTACTCATTAATTGTATGTTAAAGCTTAATATTTTTCCCGATTGTTGGAAGAGAGCTATCGTTGTCCCCTTACCGAAGGGTGGGGGCCAAGATATCCACTCTCCTTCTAGCTATCGACCTATCTCTTTGCTCTCCAGTTTCTCGAAGGTTTATGAGTATGTTCTCGTCCGCCGACTGAATGAATTCCTTGACTCTCATGACAAGATTATACCCGAGCAATTCGGGTTCAGGACTCGTCATTCAACGCAACAGCAGTTGTGGAGGGTGACTGAATTCATTCACGATGGATACCAAACCAGCGGTGTGGCGGGAATTATATTTCTCGACGTGCAGAAGGCCTTTGATAAGGTCTGGCATGCCGGCCTTCTCTTTAAGATGGCTGAGTTAGGTGTTCCTGACCAGCTAATTAAAATCTTTTCTGATTACCTCTCTAACAGGTCCTTCGTGGTAAAAGTGGGAAATTCCCTCTCTAGCCCGAAGCCTGTTCTCAGTTCTGTTCCTCAGGGTTCTCTCGCCGGGCCCCGCCTTTTTAACATTTACATTAACGACATTCCGCGCAAGCCCGACATCAACTTAGCTTTATTTGCTGATGATACTGCTATCATGTACAAACATAGACAACCACACATAGTGTTTGACAAACTCCAGGACTACCTTCATTCGTATGCTATTTGGCTTAGGAAATGGAAAATTAAAGTTAATAGCTCTAAAAGTGCCGCCATTTTCTTCACCAATAAATCCTATTCCCCCGACGTTAACTTTACTCTCAATAATGATCCTATTCCCTGGGAAACTTCTTATAAATACCTAGGAATTCACCTAGATTCAAAATTATTGTGGCATAAGCACATCTCAGAGACTCTGATTAAAGCAAAAATTGCCACCGCCCCCCTCCTTCCACTTTTGGCTTGGAATAGCCGCCTGTCGGTTAAAAATAAATTGTTACTGTACAAGTCCATGATCCGTCCCATCTTGACTTACGGGTCCGTGGTGTACGGGTCTGCCTCAAAGACTGTGCTAGAAAAAATTCAAGTATTCCAAAACAAGCAATTGCGTAGGTTTGTTCAAGCTCATCGCTACGTTCGCAATGTTGTCATTCACAAAGACCTGAAAATTAGGCCAATATATTCGGAAATTAAGAAACTTGCATTGAAGTTTCACAGGTCTATCCCTAAAGTTCAGAATCCTGTGTTAAATGCCATTAGAAGGTACGATCCTCGGATCGGGAGGGCCAAAAAACGCCCACTTGCCATCCTCTACAGGGAGGACGGGTTCGTCCCGGTCTCCAAGCGTAGAAGGCGAGATCCTTCAGGTGTTACTTAACACAGAATTCTCACTCTAAATTATTTTTCCCGTAGATTGAATAATTCCAATTCTTCTACTTTGGCTATCCCCCTGACAACAGCAACCTACTGTGTCGTTTAACAGTCGCGGATGATCAATCTTCCAGCCAGTTACCTTACGTAGGGTTTTTATTAATTTTAATTATTAAACTTAACTGTAAATATTGTAAATATCTCCTTTGTAAATTGTTATTTAATCTCTTAATTGTATATAGTGTAAATATTCTTCTTTTTTTTACTCTGACTGCCTAACGGTCTTGCTAGGCTAAATTTCACTTTATTTTTGTATTATTCTAAATTGTATAATTTTATGACTGCTTAACAGTCTGGTTAGGCCTATCATTTTTATTTATATTAATAAAAAAAAAAAAAAAAAAAAAAAAAAATTGTAGGTTTAGTGCTCCTTGCTCTATTGCCTCATGTCACACAGCTTCCAGATCGGCTCTGCTCTGCCTCTCTCTTCCGTCATGCTGCTATGCATCAAGTCATCACGCAGGGGTTCTCTGGGAACCCACTCAGAACTGGTACCGACACTCTTGATTATGCAAGCCCTCCATATGTATTCATTCTGCCTTTGGTGAAGGTAAGCGGCTGTCTCGACAGCCGTAGGCACTTCTGAAGAACGTGATGATGATGATGATGTATTACAGTCAAAATGCTTGAAAAATTATTTAATAGATAACTGTGGTCTAGTTTAACTTTTTTTCAAACATATGACATTTAAAATTGTTTCTTACATTTTTGAAAGGTTTCTGTTTCAAAATTTTACAGGTTGGTTGGTTGAATTTAACGTTGCACTATTGCTGCGCAATGGGAAATTGGCGACGGTCAAGGACACGCCCCCAAGGATTCAAAATTTTACAGATGACAGAGTGATTAGCAGTTCATTTTTTTTTCTTCTTTGCCAGACCGTTTCCCCGATCTTACTCTGTGGCATTTTTAGTTATGGGGCCTATTAAACAGTTTAAAGAAATATTGTAACTTTGGCTGACTTGAAGGACCGTATAATGTTGCATTTGCGAAAGATAACTGGTGACCAGCTGTTGAAAACACTGTTCATCGGCTGCAGATTTTACAACTTGATGGGGACCATTGAACAATATGATCTCTATCAATAAACAATCTGTAACTTGTAACAAAAAACAATTAAATCAGTATTAAATGAAGTTGTTTGTATTAAAATTTGTAGATTGTTTGTATTTTGTTGTATGTCGCATCAGAGCGAAATATTTCAAGATTTTGTTTATTTATTTATTTGTATAACCTTTGAGGTCATTCTTTGAAATGTATATGTACAAATTTTCGACTCAGTCCGCATTTTAGTAAAAGCTACAGAGTGCTCTGAATAGGCGAAGTTTAATAATGGCCACCCTGTATTTTCAATATCCTCTGCACATTTCGTTATATCAAATACTCAATCATAAAAGTTACTTTCTTGCATTAGAAAGTCTAGTTTGAACCATATACGGTTTATAAAAGCTTAATGTACAGTCGGTAACAAAAGTGTCCGAACTCAAGAAAAAATTCCTATGTAAAAAAGAACACTTCATACGGTTTTGTTAAATAAATCTTTGTTGAATCCTGTTCTTAGTCAGTGTAAGAACCTGATTCGGTAAGGATTTATTTAACAAAACCGTACGAAGTGTACATTTTTTACATAGGAATTTTTGCTAGTATTCGGGCACTTTTGTTACCGATTGTACGTTATGAGAGAAAACAAAATACGTGTGGTTACGAAAATAGCGTTCCGTAAGTTTATTATTGCCCAAACGTCAGTGGAGGCATCCCTGTTAAGACTCAAAAAGATTTTGCGTTCCGTCTGTGTGTTTTGTCTGTCCGTCTGTCGTGCGATAGGGGCGGCAAAAATCCCGCTATTGAATTGAAATTTGGTACAAATGTCCATGCGACCCACGGAATCAGCGGTATAGTTTTGGACGTGCATTCCATTTGTAGTTCGTGTACAGAGACACGCCAAATTTTCCTTATCATTATGATCTATGGGAAGAATTTGTGTGTACCACGACAGCGGCCGCAAAAATTACGCTATTCACTTGAAATTTGGTACACTTGCAATTCAATTTTCGGCCACTGTTGGTCGTTCGATTGACCTGAAATTTTGCACACGACTTCATAGTCAGTGACAATGCTACATACAAGTGTTTACAGGTCCCTCTCCCATAAAGGACAGGTTCTAGGGTCAAACAAATTCTGTATATATAAAACTTTATCGTATGTGGCACAAGATTTGGCCATATTTGTATAACGTCGAGTGGCAACAATTATAATTGATTATAATCAATTATTATTATTATTTTTTAATTAAAATTATAAAGTATATAAATATTATGGTGTGTTACTCACACGATTTCCTTTTACCCTGCATTTTAATACTATAAAGATAGATTTTTTTGTGCTTTTTAGTTCACATTTCAATAAAACGTGTTCTTTAATTTTTTAAAAGTATAATTTTATTTATCTCTATGTTGTTTATGAATTGTGGAAAGAGGCACGCCAAAATTCTTATCATTACGGCGTATGGGATGAATTTCGTTTAAAAGCATTTTAAGATCATTATTTTGCAACCAACAAAATGAAATAAGCATACATAAGTAGATGATTAAGTTTATGTTTTCTCCAGAAATATGCGCTGTTAGGTTCCCTAATTAATGTACAGGACCTTACAAATGTGTTCTGACAATGTCACACGTAATCATCGAAGTTATGTCAAATTTCGAACAATTCCTCATGGAAAACGTATAATAAGCTGAATAGTTTTTAATGGTGTATACAGTGTTTATGGTTCGTTTATAGAGACACACAAAATAATTTCGTGACATTAGATCCCATGGACAATTTTTTATTTAAGGGCACTTTAATGCATTTATGCTGCATTGAACAGAATGGAATTTACATTGTAAAAATGCTTAAAAGCATGTTTACTCTTAAAAAAGGATATGTATACGCTAAATAATTTATTTATGGGACCACACAAAAGAATTCCGATGACATACTGTAATCATCCAAATGATGTCAAATTATTTTGAAAAATTAATGAGTTAGAATTAATTAGGTGTATTCTTTTTATGGGCGTATATAATAACTGTGGCTCCTTTTCCGGGATACATAGAAGATTTTGTACTATTACGGTCTATAATTGATATTTTTTAAAAGTGTATTTTAACATGGTTACATCCAAATAATATAATGGAATTTTATTAGAATTATAAGCATGTTTTTCTCTTGAAAACTGTGGGCATAGAATTGGTAATTTGTTCACAGGGTTACACAAAATAATTCTGTTATGCTATGTAACCTTTTTGCATGAAATTTGTTACAAATATTTATGAATTTCAGGGAAATAATATAAGATGGACAGTTATTAAGAATACATACATATGATATACAGATAGGTATAGAAAGAAAGATAAAGCGGGGGTTTGAGGGGGTGGCAGCCGCCCTCATGAACGTATTTGTTTATGTAGCAAGTCAATCGCATCAATATATATATATATATATATATTATATGATAAGGAATAAATAAATATTAATTGTTAATTAATGCGTGATGCAAATAGGACGTTGAGGCTCCTCATCTGAAGATTTTCTAGAAAACAGCGTCCGAATTTATCGAAAATATTATGTGAAACAATCTAATCCTCCCCCCCCCCCCCAAAAAAAAAAAAAAAAAAAAAAAAAATGTTTAATAAATTCTACAAACCTTTTTTAGTCATATGGAAACAAAATTTAGAAGAAATCGGTTAAGAATAAGCAAAAACAAAGCAAAAAATTGTTTATTCCTCATTTAAAATGACAAGAAAATATGACAAAAAGTGCATATTTTTTTTTTTTTTTAGTTTATCTAGTGTTATTCTAAAACGGCTGGTCAGAAATATTTTTAGTTATTGACATTAATACTAAATATACGGGAAAATTATAAAACTTGTTTTCCGAATTTAAATTTAATAGTGTCAACTACTGGGACTCTCAATTTAATTCAAACTTAAAAGATCTGTTTAGGTATTTTTTATGCAAAAACGATTAGCTGGATTACGGCTGCACTTTTTAATCGATTATTTTATTATACGTATATTGAAATAAAATATTTATGTAAATTTAATGGTGTATATTTTGAGAGAATGTATAGTGTAAAAATCCAAATAAATTTTGTAATTAGCATTTTATGAAATTTTTCACAAGAAAGATTTTCACAAAGCAGAAAAATATTTTCTAAATTGGATGTATTCTTATAATGACAGCATAGGGAAAAGTCATTTAAATGTACATAACAAAGTTTATTTTTACTATTTTTTTTATAACATAAAAAATAGTTATGATATTATTAGTACAATAATATTAGTAGATTATATACACGTATTCTTAGTGCATATATTATTACAATATTATAAGTATTGTTGTGTAACTAAAATATCTTCATCATAAAAAATTATGAATTTTTGGATATACAGGAATTTAATTTTTGGTATTAAATGGGATAAAGTATCTGGTTTGTGACCATTCAATAAATGTCAAATAAAATTAATTTACATTCACGTTATTTGTAGGTGGAGCATATTTTATTTAGCAGACGCTTCTGGTCCTTTGAGCTTCCGATTGAGAACTAAGGTGAATAATTCCTACAAATTATATGGTTTTTTACAGCTAGCCACAGACGGACCGGAAGTTCTCGCAACCAGTGTGATGTAATCAATTTGTTTAGTTTATTTTTTTAGAAAACAAGGTGAATACGTATTTATCTCTTTTCCCAAATATATACGTTTTTATAAAAGAAAAAATTATATATAATCAGTGGTCATAATTAAATTTGGCCTATTCAGAGTACCCTGTAGCTGTAACTAAAATGCGGATAGAGTCGAAAATTTGTATTGTAGAGATTTCAAAGCATGCGCTCAAAGTTTCTGCAAAATTTTTTTTTAAGTTAAATTTAAAAATATCCTCTCTGAGGGGACATACACTAAAATAGAAACAAGTATTACAGTTAAAATGCTTAAAAAGTAATGCAATAAATAACTGTGGTCTATTTTAACTTTTTTCAAATATGTGACATTTAGAATTGTTGTTCTTAAATTTTGCAGCGGTATTTATTGCAACATTTTGCTGGTTGCTTTGTTGGTTAAATAGAACGTCGCACTGTTGCTGTACAATGGCCAATTGGCGACGGCCTGGGCCACACCCCTAAGGATGCTAAACTTTGCAGATGACATTTGCAGTGATTACCCGTTCATTTTCCTCTCCTTGGCCACACCATTTTCCAGAACTTAATCTGTGGGATTTTGTGTTATGGGGGCACTTTAAGAGATTGGTTTTTAAAAGAAATACTGTAACTTTGGCTGGCTTGTAGAACAGTATAATGATGCAATTGCGAAGGATAACTGGTGACCAGCTTCAATCAGTTGTTGAACACACTGTTCATCGACTGCAGATTTTACAACTCAATGATTGGTCCCATTGAACAATATGATCTCTGTCAATGAACAGTCCGTAACTTGTAACAAATAACATTTAATTCTGTATTAGATAAGGTTGTTTGTATTAAAATTTGTAGCTTGTTTGTATTATGATGTATGTCCCATCAGAGTGAACTTTTTTTTAATTTTATTATACATATAATATATATATATATTATTTATTTATTTATTTATTTATGTTTTACAGAAACTTTGAGTGCATTCTTTGAAATGTATATGTACAAATTTTCGACTCGGTCCGCATTTTAGTTACAGCTACAGAGTTCTCTGAATAGGCGAAGTGTAATAATGACCAACCTGTATTTTCATTATTCTCTGCACATTTCGTTAGATCAATTACTCATTCATAAAAGTTGCTTTTTTTTTCCATTAGAAAGCCTAGTTTGAACCATATACGGTTTATAAAAGCTTAATGTACGTTATATGGGAGAAAACAAAATACGTTTGGTTACGAAAATTGCGTTCCATAAGTAAATTAGTGCCTAAACGTCACTGGATGCCTTCCTGTTAAGACTCAAAAATATTTTGGGTTCCGTCTGTGAGTTTGTCTGTCTGTCTGTCTGCCGTGCGATAACGGCGGCTAAAATCACGCTATTGAATTGAAATTTGGTAAAAATGTTTATGAGACCCAAGAAATCAGCGGTAAAGTTTTGGGCGTGCATTACATTTCTAGTTCGTGTACAGAGACACGCCAAAGTTTTTCTTATCATTTTGGCCTATAGGAATAATTTATATGTACCGCAATAACAGCCGAAAAATCACGCTATTCACTTTCAATTTGGTACACTTCTTCATGAGCCCAGCGGAATTGTTTGTATTCTTTTAGGTGTGTATTCCATTTGTAGTTCGTGTACAGTGACACGCCAAAAATTTTCTTATCATTATGACCTATGGGAAGAATTTGCAGGTACGGCGATAGCAGCTACAAATTCACGCTATTGACTTGGTACGCATGTTCATGACCCCAATGGAAGTAGAAGCATAGTTTTAGGTTTGTATTCCATTTGCAGTTTGTGTATAGGGACACGCCAACATTTTTCTTATCATTACGGCATAAGAAAAATTTGTATATACCGCGATAGCTATCTCAAAAATCACGTTACTGAATTGCAATTTGGTACATATATTTCTGAGCCAAACAGAATTAACTGTATAGCTTTGTGTGTGTATTCCATTTGTAGTTTGTGTACAGGACATACCAAAATTTTGCTTATCATTATGGCCTACAGACAGATTTTGTATATGCAGCAAAAACAACCATAAAAATCCTCCAATTGACTTGTAAATTGGCACACACGTTCAGGCTTTATATAGAAATAGCTGTATATTTTTTATGCTGTTTATGAATTGTGTACAGAGACACGCAAAAATTCTTATCATTAAGGCATATGGCGTTAATTTAATTTAAAAGCATTTTAACATCATTACTTTGGAACCAACAAAATGAAATTAGCGTACATTAGTGAGATGCTTAAGCTTATGTTTTCTGTAGAAATATGTGCTCTTAGGCTTTCTAATTAATTTACAGGACCTAACAAATGCGTTCTGAAAATGTCACACGTAATCATCGAAGTTATGTCAAATTTCGAACAATTATTCATGGAAAATATAATATAAGCTGATTAGTTTATACTGTAGTATACAATGTTTATGGCTCGTTTACCGACACACAAAAAAGAATTTCGTGACATTAGAGACTATGGACAATTTTTTATTTAAGGGTAATGCATTTGTACTGCATTGAACATAATGAATTAACATACATTGTGAAGATGCTTGAAAGAATATGTATAGATTAAATAATTTATTTATGGGACCACACAAAAGAATTCCGATGACGTACTATAATCATCTAAATGATGTCTAAATGATGTCAAATTAGTTAGAAAAATTAATGAGTTGTAATTAATGATATGCATTCTTATTATTAGCATATATAATAACTGCGGCTCCTTTTCCGAGATACATAGAAGAATTTCGTACTATAACGGTCCATAATCGGTATTTCTTAAAAATGAATTTTATCATGGTTACACCCCGTTAAATATAATGTAATTTTATTAGAATTTTAAAAGCATCTTTTTCTGTTGAAAAGTCTGGGCATAGAATTGGTAATTAGTTTACAGGGTTACACAAAATATTTTTGTTATGCTATATGTAATCTTTTTGCATGAAATTTGATACAAGTATTTATGAATTTCATGGAAATAATACAAGACTGTCAGTTATTAAGAATACAAATATATGATATAGAGATAGGTATAGAAAGAAAGATAAAGTAAGGGTTGAAGGGGGTGGCAGCCCCCCTCATGAAAGTATCTGTTTATTTAGCCAGTCATTCAAATCAATATATATATATATATATATATTATATGATAAGGAACAAATAAATGTGACTGTTGATTAATGTGTGATGCAAATAGGACTTTGAGGCTCATCATCTGTAGGTACACTAGAAAAAAGAAGAGGTATAATTTAATTTCTAGAAAACAGTGTCCAAATTTATCGAAAATATTATGGGAATCAAAAAATGGATATTATCCTTCCCAACAAATACAAAGAAAAGAAAAGAAAAGGCTCAATTAATACATTCTACATACTTATTTTAGTCAGGTGGAAATAAAATTTAGAAGAAATATGTTAAAAATAAGCAAACAAAATTTTTATTCCTCATTCCAAACGACAAGAAAAAACTGCAAAATGACAAAAAGTGTGTATTTTTTTAGTTTAACTTGTGTTCTAAAACGGCTGGCCAGAAATATTTCTACTTATTGACATTAATACTAGAACATACTGGAAATTTATTGGAAAGCTTGTTCTCTGAGTTTTAATTTAATATTGTCAACAACTGGGACCCTCAATGAAATTCAAACTTACAAGCTCTGTTTAGATACTTTATTTGGAAAAACGATTAGCTGAATTACTTCTGTACTTTTTAAACGACTATTTTATTATATGTATATTCAAATAAAATATTTATGTACACTTTAATGGTGTATATTTTGAGTACATGTATAGTGTAGAAATCCAAATAAATTTTGTAATTAGCATTATATGATGTTTTTCACAAGAAAGATTTTCACAAAGCAATAAATTATTTTCGAAATTGGATGTATTCTTATAATGACAGCATAGGGAAAAGTCATTTAAATGCACATAACAAAGATTATTTTTGCTATTTTTTATAACATAAAAAATAGTTATAATATTATTAGTCAACCAGGAAAAAATAGCGTGTACAGTGTGGTTATAATTAAACTTCCCATATAAGCAGCATCCTATAGAGCAAACGGGTGAACGGAATGCAGTGAAATTTGGTATATAGACTATGCACGAGATGCGCTTACAGAATTTCGAAAAAAAAATTAGTCTCAAAGCATACACCAGAGGGCGCCATTTCCGGAAAAACATTAAATTTAACACAATAGGGAAAATATACCAAAATGGAATACAGAAATAATATTAACATTTATTGACTAGTTTCTGAGCACCTTGTCATCGAACCACATTAAGTAAAGGTAAGGAAAAAATAATAGTACGCTGTTTGAGGAAAAAACAAACTGTTTTGCATGAAGCTTCCTCTTCTTTGCAAGCATGCAAATCTCGACACCCCCCCCCCACCCCCGTAGAACTGACAGTTTTTCCCGGTTTTACATTTTATTACTCATAATTCTTGTTCTGGCTTGTTAATATTGCTTCTGTTTTCTGTTTTGGTCGTTTAGTGTGTTAAATTTAATGTTTTTCCGAAAAAGGCGCCCTCTGGTGGACATTTTGGAACTAATTTTTTTTTTTTTTTTCGAAATTCCGTGCGCGCATCTCGTGTATAGTCTATATACCAAATTTCGTTGTATTCCGTTCACCCGTTTGTACAGTAGGATGCTATTTATAAGGGAAGTTTAATTATAATCACCCTGTATATAGAAGTATATGTGTGCTTTACCCTTCTTTATGGAAGTCTCCCCAAAAAAGGTTTGTGTAACTTAACGAAGGTTTGTAAATTTCCAATACGATTATTACAAAAAAATAAAAAATAAAAATAAATTAAAATAAATTAAATAACATAATTAATTAAAATTAAAGTTAAATAAAAATCTTCTCAGTACCTTTAAAACAATTGGTTAAATTATGTATATGTGATTATTTTGAAACAAATTATTCGGCAAAATGAATGAAACTTTTTTTTATAAGATGTAGTCTACAGGGCACAGTACACATCATGGAGATAAATTTTGTTAAATAAAAATTTTCAAAAACAATTTATACAGCGTGAGTTTCTGCATGGAATTATAGAAATAAGTTTTGTGATCGGCAATACATTTTTTTTTCTTTTCGTAAAGTACCTTCAAACACACATTAAAAAATGATCAAAAACAACAGCAGTTAGAAGAAGAAGAAGAAGAAGAAAAAGAACATTTCAATCCATTGCATCTGAAATGGTTTCTTTAAAATAGGGTAAGTGCTCCAGTGATTGACACTTTTAGAGCAATTTTAGTTGTTTTTAATGTTATAGTCATTAGAAACTATTTTTGGAAACCTTAAATTAATATATATGGCATGAAACACTTTCAGAAGCACATATATGTTAAAATATATATATTTGATAATTATAGTTATTTTTTTTATGAATTTTTATTTTACCCCACTCGTTGTTTCAAAACTGCCAGTTTTACACTTTACCAGTAACTGCCCCCCAATATTCCAGTGTTTGACACTGCTAGATTTCATTTTACCAGTAATACGCGCCCTATACTCCAGTGTTTGATATACAATGTTAAAATTCTTATATGTAAACCATTTGCTTTTATATTTTTACCTATTTGTTAATTATTTCGGCGAAGGTGTCAATTACTGGAGCATGTCAATCACGGGAGCACCTACCCTAATACATTTTTAAAGGATTATTATGTTAATTTTGTTGGCTTTTTACGTTCTTCTATATATATTAAAAGAAAGCATATTGTATTCGCGAAAATTTTCGAGGTTTAATTTTTGAGGAATTTGAAGTTTTGAAATGCACTGAACAGGATTTCATTATTTTAAGAATATGTCTGTCTGTGTGTGTGTGTCTGTGTGTCTGCGCGTGTGCATAAAAAAATTTTGGATGATGTACCTCACGACCTAATGAATGAAATTAAACTTAGTTGGACCCTGACATAAACAAGCGCAGATTGCATTTGGCGATCAATTACTAAATAGGTGGCGCTATCATCCCAGTTTTTTTCGAAATTTTTAACATGACAATAAGGAAAAAAAAATCGTATAAATGATTATAATGAGAGTTATTTTTAACACATGATTATAAAATTAATGTGAATTATTTACACTTGTTTTATAAACTAGAAAATAAAAGTGTATGCATGTAGAAGCACTGGTCACCCCCTGGTGTGAGGTAAACCCTGGGGGGTACAAATTCTCAATATGGGTACCTTTCGAAAGAACTCGTCAATACCTTGAAAACGAATTGTTGAACCATAGAATTTTGATAATGCAAACAATGTTATTCCTTTTTAGCCAGGGAAAATAATCTTTTATTTTGATGGTGTAACAAAATTGACTTTTTTCCGGCATTCAGTGTTATACCTTTCTAACGATAAATGTGCATATTTTACCAAAACGGATTTACGAAATTTTGTGATAAATAGTAAATAAGACCTACCTTAATATGACTATGGTGGTAAAAACTGCTAAATAGTTAGTTAGCTGGTCAGAACTGCCTTTTCTTGTGACTCCCAGACCATCACCAATTGACCATAGTGTAACAGAAGGGTGATGTAAACTTACTCAAGTTGAACTGCTAGCAGCGTCAAGTGATATCATCAGTGAATGAAGCGGTATCATGCCCTTTGTTATTCTCCTTGGTTATTTTAGAGCAACTTGGGGACTATTACAATGTATTATCCTGCTGCATCCCTCCGCATTAATGGTAACAGTCTAAATATATTTTTGTTTATTCAGCTTTTGGAAGGCCTTTCATCAACCAAGTATCTTGAGATCATGAGACCATCGGCGTCTATGCTGACTGAAACTGTCCCACGTTAAAATAGAAGTGATAACTCTTGTGGTTGAGAGAAAATAAGCCATAAGGCAACGACTTATTCATAAAGGAATGACTGGATGTTTAACAAATTCGAAACTTTAGTCAGTTTGTCACTCCTCCAACCTGTAGAATCGTTCTCAATACTAGGTGCGAGAAACGTGGTTAAAGAATAAGTTTCCTGTAAAAAAAATAAATAAATAAATAAGGCTGCTATCTATTATCTAAAGTGTCCAGACTTCCTATAATTTCGAGGACAGTCCTCAGAACCTACTTTTCGTCCCAAATAATTAGAACCCATTTGAGGACGTCTATTATAAAATTATTAAAATTTTCTACAATATTTTATTATATATATTATAAATAATCTGAGATAAGTGATTTCAGGTACTTGATACATAAAAATGTCTAAAATTTTAAAACTTAGGGTAATTTATTTACGAAATTTCGGGACACTGCCATATTTGTCCTCAAATACATTTTAAAAAGATCAAGTCACCCTACTAATACCCCAAAAACATCGAAAGATTTCAATCCTCGGATAGTGACGTAGAAATACGTTTTCAGAAATTATAAAAGTCAAATACGTCGTAACATAAGTTCAGCTCGCTAATTCCACATCGAAATTTTTTTATATATTTATCATCGTAACTTTTTTCAAAGTACCAAATGATTAAAACTTGAAATTTATTTTTAAATGTTACGTCAATGATGTCTTATTCGAATATATATATTATATACACATTATATTTGGATTGTTACCATTAATTCATTCTAATTATATTGCATTCTAATAGTTCGTATGTTGCTATAAAATAAACAAAAAGAATAAACCGCATAGTTTCCTCTTGACAACCCCCTGCCAATGTTGGCGGTAGAGGTTGAGTCGATTTTACTTCGCTCTTGAGCAACTAATAGCGTATTGGTGAAAGTCTGGGAGCTAGTCCTAAGGGTCGTCATGACCCTGCTAGAAAATGATTGTAACAGGGTTTACCACCACAGTTCCACAGTCATATATAGGAAGGCCTAATTTACTATTTACCCAAAAATTTCATAAATCCGTTTAGCTAAAATATATTTTTTTTTTCTTGTAAGATACAAATCGTTTTCATTTACCATGGATAATAGTTTTAATAAATAATCATTAGATATATAATTTGAACTACGTGAATTGTATAAGTTACATAAGAAAATCTTATGGTGGCCACAACATACCTACTGATTTTTTTAGTAATTATACTTTACATAAAAATATGTATGAAAATATATTTATCGGGTTCATTTATTTTGAAACTTCAAAAATTTGTGAAAATTTTCTAATAGTTTTTTTTTTTTTCGCTATTTTTTCTCTTTTTTTCTTACTTTTCTTTTCTTTATAGAGTTTCAATGTTTTGGACACAGTGAAAGCTTAGAAAAAAAAAAAAAAAATAGCGATCTTGTTTTCCCTTATAAGAAACTAATTTTTACGCAGAGTCATTAGATCCTATTTTTGAAATTACCAGTTAAAATTAATATCAGTAATATAAAGTTTTATCAAATTTATTGCCTACATTATATAAAATAGGCTATTTTATCACAATATACACATGTCGATTTTTACGCAGAGATTATAAAGACATTCGTGAAGATAACCTGCTAGTATGTTTCATTTTAAATATAAAGAGAGATGCATCTTTTCTGAATCAAAAACTATTTTTTTCTTCTTTTCTTAATCAGATAACAATATACATTTTTTAAACATTTTTTATTATTATATTTTTTCGTATCATTCGTAACTTTATTTTATTTGTTTTAATTTGTATAATTAATGCAAAGACAAAAGTTGAAAAAAATTAATAATAAGATGAAAAACGAATAGCGATTTCTAATTTATACAGCTCTTAAAAAATAAAGTATTAAATATATATATATGTCATTTTGCAATATATTTTTCTTAGAAAGAAAAATTATACCGCAAAATGATACTGTTTTTTTAAAAAAAAAAATCTACTTTATGTATTAATGTAGAACTACATTATTTTATCGCATTAGAAAAAAAAATGAACTGCAGTAATTTCCTCTAATGTATTAATTAAGATAGTAAAATAAGAAAAAAAGAAAATTTTGATTGTTTGGTTTCTACTAGCAAGAAAAAAGTGCCTTAAAAATAATTACTTTGCGTGTTGTTATGTATATAGTATGTTTTTTTATTAGTAATTCTGTCTGAGAAAGAGAAAGCTTAACTTACATTTAAAAAAATATTCCTAAACTAATATGTTGCGGATCCAAAAAATTGTAAATAAATAATTCATTAAAAAAAGAAAAAAAAAATCTGAATATGCGGTAATCTTTAAAATTTTTATTTATTTTTTGTCATTAAAATATTTTTTTTATTTCAAACGTGAATAAACATACATGTTTTTATTTACTTTTAATGATTATATATTTATTATTATTATATTATTTAGTTTTTTTATGTTTAATAAAAAAAAAAAGAAAACAAAAATGTAATTATAATCTTTATAGCTATTATTATTTTTTTTTTCAGATAAATTATTATATATATAGATATATTTATTTATTTATTTTTAAAATAAATCATAATTAAGTAAATTATTTTTAATGAACCTATATTTTTTTCAAAATAAATATGTTAGTTTGTGACGAACGATTTATCGTCGCCATATCTATTTACTTTAAGTTGAAGCTGAAACTTACTTAATTACTTAATAAATTCATGAAGAAATGACAAAGTCAGATTTGTAAAATAAATGAGCTTTTATTTGAGCTTAATAGAAAAAGGTGGGCGTTGGACCTTAATTATATTTAATATCTTTATAAGTTTAAATGGGCAGCCTTCACAAATACTTTAACTATCAATAGATAACCACAATTACTCTTAACTACTTTATTTAATTTCATTAGCTCTCCCTGCTGCTACTAGTCTTTCATACTCGACAACCATCATCTAATACACTACTCTAAGCAGCTAACTCAACAGCCTACCTTCTAATCGGCTACCTCCCTCTAACTAACTAACTACCATCCTCTCTCTCTCTCTCTCTCTCTCCAACTAACTCTCTTACTCTCCTTCCAACTAACTCCCAAAAGCAATCTTCCTTCTCCTTTTATACAGTTTCTTTCCAAAATACTTTATAAAATTAGCATATTACAATTTCGTTCAATCCAGGAACTAACTCTATTGATCAGCCGAATCCTAAATTCTTCGTATTCATGTGTTACTCATAAAGAGTGAATTTTAATTGTAGCATTACGCTAATATACTACTACCTCACAAGTTTAACAAATGAAATTTCAAAGATACATTTTTTGTTAAAACGCAGCGATTTCATTCTTATATTTTTAAATTCAAAATCATATGCAATTAAAATTTTATTTAAAAATGTATTTTAATTATTTGAATGAAAAACTGTGAATACACACTTATACTTCTGAATACATATATGTTTAAGTTTAGACAATTTTTCGAGGTGAAATATTGGAATATTCATATATTATCTTTCATTGCACCATGAACTAAATTTTTGTCTCCCAATAAATTTGAGTTCGGGGGAAGTATATTTTCTTAGAATTGTAGCCTCTGTGTCTGGTACAAATGGCCTAGCTCCCTTTGGGAGAGAATGAGTGTTAATACTGAACGTTGTTGACAATTATAGATCACACTGAAATTTACGTTGAAAAGTAAACTTTATGATACAGAAAATTAATTTATTAATAAATGCAAAATTTAACCGCTATTTAAATTGAATACATAAAATATTTTAAAGGCATAATTCACAATTAACTATATAATTGAATATATATATATATATATATATATATATTGATAATCAGTCAGTGAAATTGAAGGATTATTAAGTATTATCAGTATTCAAACAATTAAACTGATCGAAAAGAAAGACCACCAAATTAAACTAAAATGAAATAAATTGGAAATATATAAATACATATTTGCATTCTAACGTTATCGAGGGCCTAGTAGAACACAAATATGGAAAAAGAATGTTTTTCTGTCTCAAAGATAGCAATAGCTAAGAATATCTTTGATCCGGGGCCGAAACATTCTTTGGAGACAAAACAAGAAAAAACAAATTTCAAAATAAACTCACACCAAAAATAGATAAACATGAAATCAAAATCACTAATAAATGTAGTAAAATTTCCATATAAGAAACACTTATACAATAATCAAGAAATAAGAAATAAGTAACTAAAGGATGCATGTAAAAAGAATGTTACGTGTAAAGAATGTCACATGTAACCAGATAGCAGTTAAAATTACAGTTAATCACAGTGCAGTAATGGCTAGAAATCATGGAGGAAATAAAGTAAAGTCATAATCCCCCCCCCCAAAAAAAGGGGGGGGGGGATCCTTTTACTAGGATTTAGAAAATTACAGATTATGAATTGAATAGTGCTGCCATCTGGAATTATAATTTGAAAAAAAAAAAAATCAACATTAGGAAGGCGTAATAAATCAAAATTAGGAAGGCATAATAAATTTAATTATGATGATAGACCATTTGGAAAATCAAACTAATAATATAACATACTTAATTTAAAATCAAGTAATTTAATTTCTAGACCATATATATATATATTGGAATAAAAGCCCATTTAATTTTTTTTAATTAAATGTTTGGGATAACCATTTATTATTGCTAAAGTTTTTATATTTTTATTGAAAGTATGTTTATAGAGTTGTTGGAATTTAGTGATTAAATCAAATACATTTTTCACGATACTACATGCAAAGTTGTATGAAGCATTTTCATAAGTAACTGTAAACTTGTCGTTAAGAGTTTCATGAATGAGTTAAAAATTTTTGCTTATTTCTCTATAATAATTACACGAAATAAACATATATCTTTTATATTAAAGTAATAGTATTAGAGGAATGTTATAAAAGGATATGACATTTCCGGAAAAACATATAGCCAAAATCATAACCACAGAATCCATTACGTGACACAATTATATAAGAAATTCTGCATTTTTATAGTGAAATTATACAATACGGATTATTTGGGATGAAAGGCGTCGGAGCTATAGGTCAGTACAAGTCTCAAAACTGCCAAGTAAATAATAATAACACAATATTGACCAGCGTTTTGTCAGGCTCAATATGGCTCCTGTGAGGGCGGTATAGAAGAAAATTTCGTATAAATGTACATAAAGAGAATTATTTTTTACTAATCATTATGAAAATAAAAAGAATTATTTATAACAGTGATAGTCAGTTATATATATTTATATATATATGTAGGGCATCGTGGGAAGTTCCCTCCGCATGAGGTGGACAAATTTTCATCATGGGTATCTTTGTAAAGAACTCGTCAATGCTTTTAAATGAATGGTTGAACCATTGGTCTACAATAATATTTTTTAACAAAAAAAAAAAAAAAAAAAAAAAAAAAACTTTTTGCTTAAGATGTAATACAGAGAGGGAATAAAATTGACTTTTTTTGAATATTTAATGATATACTACTTCTCTAGAATGAAAATCGTATATATTCATTATAAAAGATAATTTTAATGAATAATATTTTTAATAAATTATTTTTACCGAGTGAATTTGTATAGGAAAACATAGAAGAAAGTCACATGGTGATCACAGCACATTAGATTTCTTGTGCAATGTTTATTTCCATTTCCCACACTATGAAAAACTTTCTTAAGAAACGGAAAACTTCTGTATATTATGATTTTGTGTTACCATGTATATTGTTTAAAAGTTATATATCCGATATAGTGTAAAAATTTAGTATGCAAAAAAAAAAAAAAATCCTTAATAACACAAATGAATATTCCCTCCACGAGTATTTCATAAACAGTCTGAATAACTTGTGTGGTTCTTTAAAACTATCAGAAATTATAATCATAATCTATTTTGCAGAATACATATGAATCTAGATATCAAAAATCAATTTCCTTATGTGTTGTGCAATATACAGATATTAAACTTGATTTTAAAGAAATATCTCTGATAGACCGCGCCGTGAATTAGAATTATTTTTTGAGTGCACGAACAAGTAGCGAAAATTTATATCACATTTAATAGAAATGTGTTTCTAAAAACTGCACACCACTACATGAATTCGACTAAAAATATGTTGAATTTTCGTATATTTTGTGTGCGTGTGTGTGTGTGTGTGTGTATTTTGTAGAAGATATGACATGGTTCCAAAATGGAAGATTTGGAACCTATATTCTGTTAGAGTGTTAGCCGAGAACTGATTGCAAATGTAAATAAAGCAACGTGATTTTTCGCGACACTGTTGAATGACTGGCGTTGGATTGAAGACAAACGGCGTTTCTCTGACAAGCGAACAACTTCTTTTTTTCGTTTGTTTATTTCGTAGTGGTGTTTTCCTTTCTTCAGGTGTTTAATTAAAATTATGGAAAATGAAAGATGGAATAAAAACCCTCGGAAGGAAACAAAAATGCAATGAACCCAGAAAATAGTTTTTATCCAGCTAACACAAACTATACTCACTTACAAGGCAAAGAAATCTAACCATCGGTCAATATAACAGAACATTTTGTTTAAGGTGTAATATAGAGAGAGAATAAAATTGACTTTCGTTCGAAATTTTATGATATACTACTTCTCTAGAGTAAAAATTGTCTACATTCATCATAAAAGATAATTTTAATGAATAATATTTTTAATAAATTATTTTTACCGAGTGAATTTGTATAGGAAAATATAGAAGAAAGTCATATGATGATCACAGCATATTATATTTCTTGTACTATGTTTCTTTCCTTTTCCCACACTATGAAATCTTTCATAAGAAATGGAAAACTTCTGTTCATTACGATTTTGTGTTACCATGTATATTTTTCAAAAGTTATATATCCGATATAGTGCAAAAATTTAGCATGAAAAAAAAAAAAAAAAAAAAAAAAAAAAAAAAAAAAATCCTTAATAACACAAATGAATATTCCCTCCACGAGTATTTCATAAACAGTCTGAATAACTTGTGTGGTTCTTTAAAACTATCAGAAATGATAATAATAATCTATTTTGCAGAATACATATAAATCTAGATATTATAACATTATAGTTTTAAAAAATTAAAGAACACGCTTTTATAGAAATGTGAACTAAAAAGCACAAAACATCTATCTTAGTATTATAATACAGGGTAAGAGAAAATCGTGTGAGTGACACACCATGATATTTACATACATTTAAATCTTTAATTAAAATAATTTAGAATTAAACAAAAACCATTTTTAAAAAATCTCCTCTGACTGGGTTTGAATTCTAGACCTTTAGGTTCGTAGCGCGTAGCCTTACCTCACAGCCAGAGCGTTCACGTAGGGAAAGTCTTTTTTTACAATATAGTCTTTTTGCTTGCTTTCAGAGCGGTTACAAACATACATACAGGTGAAGCTAATAAAAGGTGTTAAAATCAATTTCCTTATGTATTGTGCAATATAAAGATATTAAGCTTGACTTTAAAGAAATATCTCTAATAGACCGCCGTGAATTAGAATTATTTTTTGAGTGCACAAACCAGTAGTGAAAATTTATGTCATCTTTAATAGGAATGTGTTTCTAAAAATTGAATAACCTATATCAATTTCAATGTGCTAAAGAATTATTTATGGTAATTAGAGTACAAGGAAGTCAATGAACACAGGAAATGAAGAAATAAATATTTCAATTTTGTTATAAATTGTAAATAGTATTAAAGTGTATAAGCTAAAGCTACCAGATGGTTATTTATACTGCATTAATTTAATAACTAAAATAATTACAACAGGTTAAAGCTCAAGATCAAACGTAAAATTTTTACTAACTTCTATATTGAATAAATCTTTAAGGGAACAAAAACCATAAAATAGAGTATCACACAAATTAATTTCTGGAAAAACACTAATGAGAAATTTTTATTTTAGTTGTTCGGTTTTTAACCCTTTACAGTTTACAGTCCCCTGAAATTTTAGGAAAATGACAAAAATGATATTTCAGGAAGACCATAAACCGAAAAGAGATGCATTTCAAAACTAGAAATTCTTGGCCATTTCTTAATCTAATAAAGTATTGTATTATGTGTATTTTTTGTGTGGTTTTAATTTAAAAAATAAATGTATATACAGTTATTTTAAATTGCGTAGTTCGGCTAGTTAACACACACTAAAATGGAATTTTTTTCACTAAATTAAATAACTGTGGACAAATAACTTTGTCTTGCCCATATGGTAGAGAACGTTTTAACACTGAGTCAAATATAAAATTGAGATTTTGTTATACTTAAACATTTCTAGTTCCCCTGAATATGAAAATCATTTTTAGCGGTTGGTCTGTGTGTGTGTCATTTATCAGCATATCTCAAGAATATATAGTATCAGGAAGTCAAAACTCTATATACAAAATTTGTGTCATATAGTGATGCAACATAAAACTTTTCGTTCAGATCATGCAAATGGTTTGTGTACAAAAATACCCAAGAGAATGAAAATACATTGCGTTTATGGGAGGAATTTTATGTAAGTAGCGTGTAACATTAATAGACTGTCCTAAAAAATGGAACGGACATACTTTTTTATATGCATAAAAAATATTTTCTGTAAATTGTGGTTGGAAATCATTCGTTTATAGTATTAACACGAAACATTTTGTGGAATATTTTATATTGAAGCATTTCATAAAGCATTCCGCTTCTTTAATAAATGATGTTAGTCAGTTGTCTGTTGAACATCAACATCTTTTAAAATGGAGGGTAAAAATAAAGGCATTAAAACAATATACACTTACCATGTGATAAAATATCTGGTAACGTATAATCACTTATTTGGATTTAAATGCTATGATACATTTCAACAAGTGATTTTAGATATTGCT